>PVIA01000005.1:0-366534 GCA_004024845.1 Tonatia bakeri
GAAAGAAAGGCAACTGCCCAGATGTGGGGTGTGGAGCTCTCTCCTTGGCAACAACACTAAAAAGGCAGGGGTTGCAGCAGCCTGAGAGCTCACAGTGACTGAGCAGGGAGAGGGAGACAGGCCCACCCCTTCCTGTTCCAGCTGAGGGCGCGCGTCTGGGACCAGGGAGGCTGCTCCCTGCCTGCTCCTGCTGGATGGAGTCCTGTAGTGGTCTTCAAGGGCCACACTTTCAGAAACAAGCTGGAGCCTGCTCAGCGGAAAGCAGCCAGGCTGTTTATAAATATACTTTTAACGTTCTCCTGTGAGGACCAGTGAAGGAAATGAGTATGTTCAAACCTGGCAAAAAGACTTAGGAGAACATAATAGTGATTTTTCAAAAAATTTGTATTTGTTGCCCTGGCTGGCGTAGCTCAGTGGATTGAGCGCGGGCTGTGAACCAAAGCATCGAGGGTTCGATTCCCAGTCAGGGCACATGCCTGGGTTGCAGGCCACGGCCCCCAGCAACTGCACATTGATGTTTCTCTCCCTCTCTCTCTCTCTCTCTCTCTCTCTCCCCCCCTTCCCTCTCTGGGGATAAATAAATAAAATCTTTTAAAAATTTTGTATTTGTTGATTTTAGAGACAGACAGACACAGAGAGAGATTAGTTGTTGTCCCACTCATCCACACTGTCATTGTCTGACCCCCGTATGTGCCCTGACCTTGGCATATTGGGATGACATTCTAACAAATACAAGCCACTGAGCCTCCCAGCCAGAGCAATAATAATTTTCAAATTTATGAAAAGCTGTGACCTTTCCAGCACATTCCTTCTAAAACAGTGATTTTTCAACCAGTGTTCCACAAGAGGCACACTGGTGTGCCACAAGAATTGTTAAAACATGCAGTACCTGACAATTTAGTTGGGGGCACTGACTTTATTCCCTCAGGCTGTCAAATAAAAAAAACGACAACAGCCAACACCACAATAGCTGTCTGGTGTGAATGAATCAAAATTATACCTATTGTCCTGGTTGGTGTGGCTCAGTGGACTGAGTGCTGGCCTGTAAACCAAAAGCTTGCCAGTTCGATTCCCAGTCAGGGCACATGCCTGGGTTGCAGGCCAGGTCTCCAGTGTGGGGCGCACGAGAGGCAACCACATATTGATGTTTCTCTCCCTCTCTCTAAAAGTAAATAAATAAAACCTTTACAAAACTATACTCATTTGGGCCTCTAGTTGATAGGACCTACTCCTCTTCACTACCTCACTTCCCTCCATGGCTAGCTCTGATTTCCTAGGCCAACAGAGTAAATGAATTCCATGTTTATACCCTCAAGTTTCTCATTTCCTATCATCTATCCAGTGCTCGCTTCGGGGCTGAAGGCAAGTCCAAGGCCCAGGCATGGGACAAGGCAGCCTTTCATGGTCCAAGACTTTTCAAAACATGACTGTTAGTAAGGAACCTTCCTTTCCTGTACCTGCTGGGTTTTTCTGTATGAGGGACACCACCCCCACTGCACCCCTACCCGATGGAATAATGTACCTGACAGTCACTGGAAGAAGAAACTGGACCTGCACCGGGTGGAAACACCTTCCTTGCCTCTCTTTTCTTGGTGGTGAGCTGCCTACAGGTGTCACCTGTTTCTGCCCTTCCTCCTCCTGCTGTGTTTCAGACAGGGCCCCATAGGGAGGAGGTCTGTGAGGCTCCACTGACGCTCGGGCCTCAGTGGGTAGCCTGCATAATTCTGGGGTTCAGTGTACCAAAGCTCATTTTGTTCTCAGATCAATACCACACTCTCCAGTTGCTTGTTCCCTCCTTCCTGAAGGGAGCTTACTGCCTTCACAAAACATATTAATTTCCCTTTGTTTACAGGGTGTGGGGGGCTAAAGGCCCTAATAGAGTCAACCTTTCCTTCCCTCTAGCACGTCCCTGCCCACCTCTAAGCCTGACCCTGGAGAGAATGTGCGCTTGACCACACCTATGCTCCTGGGACTTGGTCAAATGGGACACGAGTGTTTGTAGATCAAATAAGATAATAGATGCTATGTGTTTCAAAGAAGACCACATGAAGGGAGGGGTCAAAGGGAGGCCAGGAGTTTGGGGGTTTAATCTTAATGACCCCAAACTAACATTGAGTCCTAAAGGACCTCAAACCCTTCCTACTGCCTGGCGACCCTAGCTGGTTTTCTTAGCCAACTCATACTCCTGTCCTCTTAAAGAGAGAGTTTCACCGGTTCTTCTCTCTCCTCAAACCTCCTCACTTTCAACTGCTGGCCTTGCATCTTATTTTACTGAGAAAATGTGAGGATAACAGCAGAGCTACCACAGATGCACCATGAAGTCTATCGAATGTCCCCTGTTGCAAGGTGCCTTCCATACCTGCCCCTGTTCCTGTCCAAGGCCAACCCCCACCTGTGCCCCGGTTGTCTTCCCCTCCCTCCATGCAAGGACCTTGCTTTTGCAATTGCCCTCTCTCTGGCATCATTGATTTCTCTTTCTCTTCTGGATTATTCAGATAAAATGAGCAAACATGCTGTGAAATCTCCCATCTCTAACACACAAATGAATACTCCTCTTCTGCTCTCTACATCGTTTTTAGTTACTGCCTCATTTCTCTTTTCTCATTATGACAAAATTACTTGAAACAGTTGTTATACTTGCCGTCTCCACCTTCTCTTTTCTTGTTTTCTCTTGAACATTCTCCGGTCAAGCTTTCCTTCCATTATGCCACTTCCCCCTCAGGATAAACAGTAAACTCCATGTTGCCAAATCCAATGTCCAGTTCTTGGTCTTCATTTTGCTGGACCTATTCATGTATTATACAAATCTGATCCTGCCTTCCTTCTTTAAATATCTCATTATTTTCTAAGGCATTATTCTCTCTCAGTGTTTCAAACTTGCTGGTTACTACTCTTTTTCAACCCTTGCTGGATGCCCCAGCATCCTGACATTTACATGGGAAAATATCCAGGGCTCAGTCCTCATACTTTGTCCATCTACCCCACCCCCTTCCCCATTTGGTCCATGGCTGTACGTACCATCTACATGCTGATAGCCTGGGCCTCCTCTGGAAGACTTTGGCTGCCTTCTCAAGGTACCCTCCTGGATGCCTAATGGCATATAAAACCCAGTATGTCAAACCTGCTCTCCTGATGTTTGCTCCGAAACCTGCACCTTCCCAAGACATTCTCATCCCAGGAAATGTCAATGTCATTTTTCTAGTTGCTCTGGACAAAAATCTGGCTGAAAAGAGCTTACCTTGGCTTTCAAGGCCTCATGTGATGCACCCATATTCTCCCCTTTTCCCATCCCACCATGATCTCCTCTCCTCCTCCTGCTGCTGTCCTTTCCCAGGGCCTTTTGTACTCTCTGCCCAAAGCGCTCTTCCCCCTAGTTATCCATCCACATGGCCTGCCTCTTTCTCAGCAGCATCACCTCAGAGATAACTGCCTGGACTATCTAATAGGAGATACCAGCCCCTCCGCCTCCTCCCACAATTACCCCAGGCTTAATTTTTCTTCCTCGCCCTTCTTACCACCTCGCATTACACTTCTTGTTGCTACAGTGTGTCTCCTCACTAGAAGGTAAGTTCATGAGGACAGAGTTTTGTTTACTACTGTTGTCCCGTAGCACTTAAAATAGTGCTTGCTGTGCAGTAGGCAGTCTATTTAAGGAGTCAAGTTACTCAAAGTGCCCTGAGAAGTGCTCCTCAGACAGCCGCTCATCGGTGTCGCTGGGATGAGCAAGCGGCAGGCGTGTGGGGTCTGTCGTGGATGAGGGTGTGTACTTAGGTCAACTGAGCCTGAGACTAGGGTTCCGTGGAACTGTGCTGTGCTGCCTGGGGTCATCGGTAGGTCCCTAAACACTAAACCCAAGGGTTGTTGTCAACTATTACTTTTATGGATGAAGTTTCCTCTCTCCTCCCTTTCTTTCTGGGGCAGCCCTAAGCTGGCTGGGTCGTCCTCCGCCCCTTCTCTGACCATCCTGTGAACCCCTTTGCTGGCTTCTCATCCTCCTGCTGGTCCTTTAAATGTGTTACTCAACACTGCTTTTGACCTACTTTTTTAGCACCCTTCCTAAACTCCTGTTAATCATTATCTCTAGATGATATCAAGAGTATGAGAAAGATTAGCAAAAATGTTAGAATGAATATTTTAAACAGCAAAACACATTTTGCTTTGCATTTTAATACAGAGAGTCCTGGTTTCAATTCAGAGGGTTTAGCTGTGAGCTCAGCTGTGCCACTGACCAGTTTAGAGCCTGTGGGCGAGACTCCTAACTTCTCTGGGCTTCTGGTTCTACATATGCAAAATGGGGATAATAATACCTTACATGCATTATCTTCATGTGTGATGTTTGAATGATGCATGTGTGGAAAGGTTTTGTAAAATATAACTTGATCTATAAATGTAGATTCTATCATGACTGACCATAAGAAAGGGTCACTAAAGCATTGTCTATAAGAAATGATGATTGGCATGGAGAATTGTCTTTTCATTTCTCTGTTCTTATAGGGAGAAGGTTGTACTGGTAGGCCCAATATTGCCTTTTAGGGCCTATATCAGGACCCAATCAAATCAATAATATACTATAATTGCCCATGGACCTAAAAGTAAATTTGTAAATAATCTAAAAATATATAACTGACCAAATTGAGCTGAAATGATTCTTTTGCCCACATCAAGCAGCACTCCATTTCACCCCAGAAGTTAATGAGACTCGAACCTTCACCGACTTCAATCACGCCAGCCCTGCCTCCTTGCTGACGGTAGCTGGAATCTGGCTGAATCATCCTCCCCAGTAAAGTGGGCTTGATAGAGGTTCCAGGCAGGCACGTCCGCACATTCCTGTGTGAGAGACGGGCACTTTCAACATTGTCCAGGCTGGGCTTTCCTTCAGTCGCACAGCAGACAAGGAGCACACCTTAGTTTGAGTTTGTTTGCTGTCATTGGTTTATTGTTTTGTTTTTGCCCCATGACAGAGAAGGGTGCACTTTGAGAGGAAAAAAACCTATCTGCTTTATGGTTGGCTCATGAGAAACCAAGCTATTTATTAAGAGTAGGAAATATCTAGTGTCTATATACAAATACAGTTTCTATATCTATCTTGATTCACCTCCAAAGAAAAACTAGTGTTAACAAAATGTCTCGGATGCTAATATGGCTTATCTGTTTGGGGTTTATTTGTTTTTCTTTTGGAGTTTAGAATTGTAGCCAATATTTTAATTACTAAGGTAGAAAAATATCTGAGCATAAACAATCTTCAAATGAAATTTCCACAAAAAAAGATAGAAAATATTTTAAGCCGCTCAGATGAGATTTTAACAACTCTTGTCTAATCGTTAACATGCAAACCTTCCTAACCAGAACATTCGTGAAGGATGACTTCTGAACAGGAACTAAACTCAACCCTTTCCCAAAAGCCCTGTTAAAAATTACACATTTGGAATTTTGTCCCAGCCTTACTCAGCTACTGAATTCCCTTTTGATATTTCCGGGGGGGATGGGGAAAAGCTCAAACAGCCTTTCACCATTTGATCCAGAAAGTTTTAAAAACTGGTGTCAGATTTGAGTGCTTGCTAAAGGGAGTGTGGCCAGTCGTCCCAGTTTGCCTGGCAATGGGAAATTTCCCAAGACACAGGCTGAGTCCATCATCCAAGAAAGGAAATTCTAGTTCAAATCACTCACAAGACAGGTGCAGAAACCAAGGCCCAGCAAGACGAAAGGATTTGCCCTGATATCGAGTAAGGAGTGGACACTCACTGCATAGCTGGGCCCAGGACCCAGATCTTCTAAGTCCTAGATCAGTGCTCCACTGACCCACTGTCCTTGCCCATGGCAACGGGAGATGGGGTCAACCATGCTGAAGAATTTAATTTTGATTACTGGCTCACGAGCATTTGACTGCTTTATTTAATTAACTTGTGAACAAAAGACAGTGATAATCCAAGTACATTCTAGTAAATGATTGTGGGGATGCAACTGTTCTAAAGAGACATTAAAATAATGGCCACTTCTATATCCATGTTTACATCAGCATTATTCACAGTAGCTAAAACATAGAAGCAACTCAAGTATCCATCAGCAGAGGACTCGATGAGCAAAATGTGCTGTATACATGGTATAACGCTGGAATATTATTCAGCCTTCAAAAGAAGGAAATTCTAACACATGCTACAATATGGATGACCCTGAAGACATTATGCTAAATAGAACCATTCACAAAAAGACAAATTCTATATGATTTCATTTATATGAGGTACTCTAAAGGGGATACTTATACATTTAAGGTGCAAATAGTTTCAGAGTATCCGACTAATCTAAGTAGTCAGAATCATAGAGGTAGAAAAGTAAAATGGTGGTTTGCAGGGGCTGTGGAGAGAGGGCAATGGACAGTTAGTGTTTGGTGGGTACAGAGCTTCGGTTTTGTAAGGTAGAAAGGGTTTTAGAGATGGTTGGTGAGGATGGTTGTAAAACAGTATAGATATAAGGTACTTAGTACAACTGAACTGTATGCTTAGAAATGGCTAAGATAATTTTAAGTTGTGTACATTTTACCACAACTTTTTTTTAAAGAAAAAAGTAAAAATGATGACCACAAATACTTCATCTGTTCCATCGGGGCAGCGTTTCTGTTGAGGAGGCCTGCAGCGAGTTTTGCAGTCATATATTAGCTTTGAGATGTTTTGTCAAATCAAAGCACATTCTTTAGATAAGAAGCTCACTTTGCTTTGATATTTAACAACCTTCCCTGTAGCCAGGGCATTGCATTTCCAGACATGCAACCACCCGCACTGCCTAGTGGGGGCTCATAGCCTGCACGTAGTAAGTGCTCCATAAACAGTTTTCAAGTAAATGAATAAATAACAGCAAAGGCTAACATCTATTTTGAATATTTCCTCAGAGGTGGGTTTATCTTGAAGCTGATAAAATTTAAGCTTCAGTACCCCTTGCCTTAACAAGCCCTTCCCAGACCCTGAAGGAAGCCTTAGCAATGTATTCAGAGTCATATGTTCATATAAAACTTGCCAATGTAACACTTGTCTTCTTTTTTATTAAAGATTGCTTCAAAGTTATGCCATCTTCAGATCCCCCAGATCTGGACCCGCTGCTATACTTACAGCTTCTCTAAAGGCTTTGCTGGTTACCCCCTACGGCTGCCTCCTGCAGTCCTCACAACCCTCCACGGAGGTGCTGCTGTTACCTCCACGGCTCAGAGGAGGAGAACAGACAACTTGACCATAGTTACCCCACTAGAGAGTGAGTTGCAAGATTTGTATCCTGGCATTTGAGGCCAACTCTACAACTCTGCCGAGCACTAGAAGAGGCCAGACACAGCTCTAGTTCGTATCAGTTTAGGTGTGTGCTTGGTAAAACTATGATTCACCTGAAGAAATCATAATAACAGGGATGATGGCTAGTCTTTTAAAATAGCTTACAACTGGGGAAAAACATGTATTATACGGGATCTTCCTAACCTCACTTCCATTGAATATTCCTGTTTAGGTGATGGAAGGAAATTTAGGAAAGCGGAGAAGATGGAGAAGGTAAGGTGCAAGGGAAAGAGATGTAACCGCCCGTTAAGGGAGAATCCCGCACCACCTCCCTTGCTTTTTTCCTTTCTTTTTGAGGGCTGTGCAAGGGTGCTTGGCCTCTGGAGAAGTTCCCTTTTGGTTCCCTATTATTTGTATCTGCTCCGTCCCCAAGAACTTCCACCCTGGAGGTCCTATTTCTACTCTAAAAGCTCTACAAGTTAGAGGGCAGAGAGGAATCTTTCCTGTAAACATCCTCTGCACCACTCCTGGAAAAGGTAACCAGCCACCACTGCTTCCCATCTTTACTTGGATTCTTGGAGCAAATAATACAATTTTCTATTCCTCTATGATTTCTCGGGGCCCAGGACAGAATTAAAAATGTCACACGATTGAATATCTCCTCCTGTCAAGGACTCTGCTCTGTCACTCAATTCTCTGGCTTAGAAGTCTCATTCATGCCCCTGGCTTCCACGGAGAGGCTGGGCCTGGCACTTGGGAACTGTTGCCAACTGCCTCCAGCCTCCTCAGAGTCGTGCTGCCACCAACCCTGAGGAAACACACCCCCATTTTTCTGTGTCCCCCCAAAAGTTTTCTATCCTGCTCTCCCTATTTCTTTTCTTTTTAAAGAGATTTGATTACTTGATTTTTAGAGAGAGAGGAAGGAAGGGAGAAAGAGAGGGGGAGAAACATTGATTGATTGGTAGTTGGAGGGACCTGGCCAGCAACCCAGACATGTGCCCGGACCCAACTGGGAATCGAACTAGTGACGTTTCACTCTGTAGGGTGACACCCAACCTACTGAGCCATACCAGTCAGGGCTCACTTCCCTATTTCCTACTACAGTGCAATTATCACCCGGCTGGCCAAACTTAGAGTCACCTCTGCTGTTGCCTCCCTCCCCTCCAATTCCCAATACAGTGGACCCTTAAACAACATGGATTTGAACAGCATGAGTCCCTAATACATGGATTTTTCCCCAATAAATACTGTAAATGTACTTTTCCTACGATTTTCTTAAGATTTTATTTATTTATTTTTATCAAGAGGGGGAGGGAGGAGAGAGAGAGGGAGAGAAGCATCAGTGTGAGAGAGAAACATTGATGGGTTCTTTCCTGTGCGCACCCCACTGGGACCAAACCCGCAGCCCAGGCAGCGCTCTGACCTGGGACCAGATCAGGCCTTTCACTTTGTGGGGTGACGCCCAACCATCTGAGCCACACCAGTCAGGGCTTCCTCGTGATTTTCTTTATAACATTTTCTTTCCTCCAGCTCACTTTATTGTGAGGAGACAGTGTACAGTACATATAACACATAACATATGTATTAGCCAACTACATGTGTTACCAGAAAGGCTTCCAGTCAGCAGTAGGCCATTAGTAGTCAGGTTTGGGGTGACTCAAAAGTTATACATGGATTTTCAACGATACAGGAACTCAGCACCCCAACCCCTCACAGTGTGCAAGGGTCAACTATAACTGCCAACACCACGGATTTTCCTGCCTGTTGACGACTAAACTCATTTGCTGTCCTCTCTTTTCCTTGCTGACACTGTGTTCGCAGCCGTTCTTGGGTCTGAGATGTTACAATTGCTTCCTGACTGGGCTCTCTGTCTTCAGAGTCATTCCCTTCCAAGGTGGATTTGCCATTTGGTAATAAATCTTAAACTCCAGGGCACCTTGCTTGCATAGACAGACCCCTTTCAACTGCTTGTTGAAAAGTTTTGTACTTTGACTTTACATTCCTTCTCTTAGAAAAGACTCCCCAAACTACATAAGCTTCAGAACTCTCTCAGCAGGATACTCCCCATTCCTGTCCACTTTGCATTTATTTGGCTGTCAGATTAATCTTTTTGTTTTTTTAACAGACTTTATTTCTAAGAGTATTTTAGTTTCACAGAAAAGTTGAGTGGAAAGTCTGGAGTCCCCTTACGCCCCTTTCCCCTACAGAAGCACAACCTTCCCCACTAGAGACATGCCCCTACTATAGCGGTGTATTTGTTACAATCGATAAACCTACAGTGGCCAGTCAGTATTGTCTGAAGTCCGTAGTTTACATTAAGATTAACCTTGTAAAATTGATATTCCTTCATGTTACTTTTCACTTTAAAACTGCCCATTAAAATGCTGCGCACTTCTCTTAGGTCTATCTCCTTTCTTGGATGTTCAAGGTTCTCCATAATCTGCCTCAATTTTACTCTTCAAATTTATTTCCCAGAAGTCACCTACACACACAGAGGGAGACTCCAAGCAGGCTGTGCCCATTGTCACCTTGCAGCTTCGTCCACATCAGCTCTGCACAAAGTATGACTTGATTCAACTTAACAAAGGTGTGCCGAGACTTCATACAGGAATGTTTGAAGGATGTTTGTCTGCATCCAGTCTGACCCCCAAAATCCCACCGTTTATCCCGCTCGGTCAGTGAAGCCCCCGCCTGTCCATCCTGCTTGCCCGAATAGCAGCAATTTCTGCTTTTCATGGACCAGAAAGACATTTCAAAATACTAGCAAGGTCGAATATAGGATTGTCAAGTTTTTATTTTGCCAAAATACTTTTTAAAACACCATCAAAATCAACTTATTAAAGAAAAACTTTTATAACTCAAAAGACATATTCTCAGAATAATGGTCAGTTGTTTGGGGGGGGTTTTTCAATGTAGTATACTCAGCTTCGGAGAAACTCCCTACATTTTTCTTTACTGTGTGACTGAGGTAGTGAGTGCTACTCAGACTGGCTTTGGGGAGTGACTTTGTGGCCCCTCTGGGCTCTGCCGCCCATGCAGCTGTTACTCACAAACTGCCTCGGGCCACGTTTTGTGTTGCTGGTTGCATTCAACTTCTTGTGTACATATGTCATTTCCTCAACCAGCAGATAAGCTCTGTAAGGAATCTCTGTAAGAACTGCACCTTTCACTCCCCAGCAAGGCCCTGTGTCTATAAAATGTTTGATAAATATTTGTTGAATGATTGAATCAGGCTAGAGTAGGCTTTCTAAGCCTGTGTAACCAATAAATCTCCTTTTAATGGAGTATGGGTGTCCCATCCTGAGGCAATTTTTTTCAATACACTTCTTTAAAAAGAGTTAACCTGTACAAATTGCTTTGCTTTTGAGTGAAACCTGAAAAAAAAATCTAATATGAAAGTAAACAGTTTCTTCCTCGAGGCAGCAGCGAGCCCCAGCAAAAAGAATGGAGACACGAACACAGTGTGTAGCCTGTGCTTCAGTCGATCCCGGTTACTTGGGCTCGGTTGGCAGGCAGGCACGCAGTGTGTGCTTCTGGTCTGACTCGACTCGATGGGGCAGTTAGCTCTCCCTCCCTTCTGTGGATCTCGCCCGTATGCCTAATTCCCCCATAATACCCATGTTGTTTCTTTCTCCATCTGGGTGATTGTAAAAGGAAAAGAAAGAAGCTTCACATCTTCCTGGCCAAGTCTTGGTTTAAGATTCAGGAGTTGAGAGCAATTCAGAAAAGTGTCTTGGATTCTTTTCACTCAGCATCCAGAATTATCTTTCAAAATATACATATGTTCATATCCCTGCTTAAAATATTTATTGCCTTTTCATTTCATTCTATTCAACAGTGATTGCCTGAGGATCTGCCACTTGCCAGGCCCTGGTTTGGATGTTGGGGATATATCACCAAGCAACACAGACATGAATCTCTGACTTCTGGAGCCCATGGGAGGGGGTGAAGGCACAAACAAGAAACATAACAAATAGATAACGCATTATACTATGTTAGAAAGTGATAGATGCAAAGGAAAGCACTAGGAGCAAGGGGACTGTTACATTGGATGGAAACGACAGGGTAGGTCAAACTGAGAAGGTAGCTAGAGCAAAGACTCGGAGGAGATAAAGGGCTGTGAGTGTGTTTCTGGGAGAAGAGGATACGTCTTCTGCAGGATGACCTCACCTGCTACCTTGTCACCTTATCTCATGCACGTTGGCCCTCCCTGGTTGCTCTCTAGCCACCCTGGCCACCCCCTTCCCACCTCGGGACTTTGCATACACTGCTCCAACAGCTCAGCACGCTCCTTTTCCACCGCTGGTCGCTGAACCAATTCTTCATCCTTCAGGTCTCAATCGGATGCTGTTTCCTCAGGTGGGCTTGCATCGCTCCCAAATTATTGCAGCTCAAGTGCCCTCCCACAATAATTCTTACAGCCGTCCCTTCCGATACTCAGTAAATACTGTGTGAATAAATTAAAAAACGAAAAGCGCCAGATTCTTTGAGAACAGAGATTCTTGCTTATTCATTTACCGTCTGTGCCAGGCATATTGTCGAATGCATTTGATAGACTTTCTCTTCATAAGTAAGCTTCCTAATCATGTAGATATGAGTGTCATATATCATTATTTCAGTAGAAATAAGGATCAAGTTATAGTTGGCTTGTATATATAATAACAACAACAATAGTAATAATAATAAACAAGAAAAATAAAGGAGAAAGAAGCATTAAATTACATTAGGAGGAAGGAATTCCCTTCCTGCTTCACTGTTTCTGCAGAGTAGCCCTTCCCTCCAGAGGAAGTAGGCCTTGACTTCCAGCCGTGGCCCCATGAGCCCCTTCAGGACCAGCTTCCACCCAGTGAAGGGTCAGATGGTACCCTTGTAACTTCTAGTGAGTCTTTGTTTCCTCAGCAGGAGAGTCCTACCCAACAGAGTTTTGCTTCCTTTTCAAGTATGAAATCAACATGTCCTTCAGTTTCCCCTGTGCCTCAAATTACAATAGCTGTCATTGTGTATCAAAGTCTTGATTACTCTGAGGTAATGAAAACATCCTTGAATTTACCCCAATAATCATTCACACTTCCAGGGGTAATTCCATGAGTATTTTCTTGTTGATGTTTGCTCAGAAATACCATAAGATTGATCCATTTAGTCCCTGCCTCATTTCCAAAGACATCTTAGGTGACTTATAAAAGTCATGTGCTATAACTGAAACAAAAGAGATAAATCAAAGCAAAGAAAAAAAGATAGTAAAGCAAAACAAGGAATAAAGCCACTACACAGTAATTCCAACCCTAGGATTCAAGCAGCCACTAAAGAAAGACCACAGACACGGCTCTGAGCAATGAAGGAACCAGACCAGTCGCAGTACTCACGGTGTTTGGCAATACATACCAGGGGCTCAGGAGAGTTAAGACCTGAAAAACATTTCCACCATGCATTCTCAAAGGGGTTACTGGTGTCATGAATATCATTTAAAGCAAGTGAGTGTCCAATAGCTGTTTCTTACAGTGTCACTTACGGAGCCTTAATTTAGGGCCTAACAGCAAAGGGACATCCTCAAAATGTCCTTGGAAGGAACAAATGATACAGTTCAAAATGAAGTTCTTTAATTATATGACTCGATTCAGGAATTAAGTGTAAAATATCTGAAAGAAACAATGGATTGCATTCTTCCAAAAATCTTATTTTCTCCAATGAAGTTCTGATACGCTTCAAGCAGCAGTGAGAAATTGGGAATAAATTGTTAGGCAGGGACCTAACCTGTTGAAACTCCACACTTCCGATTAGCCACAGATCTACACCTAAGAGCTTGGCATCCACTTGTGAAAATGAAGGTTCCTAACCAGGCCAGGTGCCTCCACAGCCCTACCTCTGTAAAGAGGCAGCCGAAGGCGTACCCACGGGCAAGAGCCAGATTTCCTTCAGAAAACAGTTCCCGCTCGCTCTGACACAAACAACAAATGCACGGCCAGAGCCCCATGGAGCTTGACCACCATGTGACATAAATAACAACCCTCCCACAAACATATTATACATTCCGCAGTGAAATATAAATTTAGTCTTCTATTATCCTGCTTTGGTTTATCCATCCCGTGCTTCCCCACCCATTAGAGACTTGAGAATTGACTGGTAAAAACAAAACTGACCCGCAGAGAAAAAGTTATTTTGGATTAAAGACCAGGCCCTGGGCTGTTGGCCCCATGTTTGGCTTGGCTCCTTCCCAAACCGGTCCTGTGTAGGTAGGTGGGGGAGAGGTCACCCCGTGTAGCTTTCTCCACCAGCAGGATGATCTTGTTTATTTGAAAATATGTACACTTGGTAAGCTGTCAAAGTGAGTCGTACTTAAGGCATGCCTTATTCAGAGGAGAAAATATTTTCAGCACTACTTGAAATCTTTATTCCTGACAACACATTAAGAATTCAACACAGTAATCTTATTGTTTTAGCTGTTGCTTTTACCATTACTCACGCAACATGACTGGAAAAAAACCTCATGATGATTTTTCCCCTGGCCATGTTTGTGTGAGAATTTTTTTTTAACTTTAGTTTGGGGTAAATGCACCTAACAATTCACCATCTGGTGTCCAAATATTTTTACAGACCTGAATCCAAATACCACAAAATCATTGCTACAGCTCAGGTTATGTGGGGCTTTTTCTCAGACAGACTTTTTATTAAATGTGATTATTCCTGAACTATGAGAATCTCAGCCAGGAACCTTCAGATGTAGCCTTGAGAAGAAAACTTGCTGTGTCGGCCAATATAAAAAAAGATGGAAGGGAGAACTCCCCCTGGAGCTGATTTCAAGGAAAAAAAAATGAACTTTGATTTTGTTATCGTACTCAGCAGTACACTGGCTGAGTCCGAGCGTGGACTTCTGCTGCATTCCTGCTGTAATCATCACGGAGGGAGAAGATAAGGTGCTAGTAAGCTCTGTGGGAATCAGATTTCAGTCCTGTCAGGTGTAATCAGAACCTCGGTCTTAAAACAAAGGCTCCACTCCACCTCCTCGGTTGGAGGAGGGCTCTCTTCCCCATCCCCCAGGTGCTGTGAGGAAAAAGGAGCAAATTTGCAGGAGCAAAATAAAACCAAACAAAACAACAGCAAGCTTGAGCGGCGTCTCCCCGTGTTTGCGCTGGGGGTAAACCCCTCCACATTTAATACTGGATTACTCTCCCAACATAGTAATGGCAATAGACTTTCGGAAAACATGGGTTGCAGTTTTAAAAAGTTAAGATTCCCCTCTTAACCTACATAAACTTGGCTTGTGGTCTGTACATTATGATGGAGTTCCTAAGGCAACACGATGTTGTGAAGATACATGGCTAAAAAGAAAATTTTTTTCTTAAAGAAAAGAGAGTACTTTTGCTCAAAATGTCATCCAAATTTTTGGAACGCAGAGGAAATTGCTCATGTAAGTGAATGTACCACACAGGAAAATTAGGATTTGTATTGCTGGATTCTCTTGCTAAGTTACAAACCAGAGGAAACAGAACCAAAAATAATGACATATCCTTTCAGCTTCCAGCTTTGCTAGTGAAACTTATTGGAATATTCCTCAAAATAATGTCAGACCTCAGTACGTCCATCATTGGTAAGACTGTCCTAGAATGACTCAGTTTTTCATGTTTTAAATTCTTTATTGATTTGAGAGAAAGAGAGAGGAGGGTATCAGTTTGTTATTCCACTTATTTATGCATTCATTGATTGATTCTTGTAAGCACCCTGACAAGGATCCAACTTGCCACTTTGGCATAGCAGGATGGTGCTCTAACCAACAGAGCTGCCTGGCCAGGGCTGGACTGACCGGGTGTTGATGCAGCTGCCTTGGAAGGAAAGGGAGAGATATTGCTCCCATTTCAGTGATCAGCAAACCAAGGTACAGTGGAAACTAAGCACTGGTCCCAGAGTCGCTGAAAGTGGGGAGAGGAGAGAGGGCAGAAAGAGTGAGGGAAGTGTAGACATTGGTGATAAGGCGATAACTGGAGGAAATTAAAACCCACAGTGTGGGAAAAGAACAATTAGCCAAGACAGAGGAGCAGGAAGGAATACAGAATGAATTACAATCAGAGGAAACCAGCCAGCAACAAAAGAGGCCTGGCGGGTGGGGCCTGAGGGGAGCCGGGAGAAGTGACTTTGGAATGCTGGCTTTCTTTCGGTTCTGTCGGCCGTATTGTTTGGATGCTGCGGCTCATAATTTAACTCTTTCATACTCGGACTGTCAAGCTCCAAAGCAGCTATCTTTATTTGCACAGTTCTTTGAGACTGTTACACACATATTATGAACTCCAGGTAAGAATGACTTCAAGATGAGTTTAGAAAACACTGGCCCCCACCCCTAAAAAGGGCAAAACTTTAGGCTTGGATCAGTAAACAAAATATTTCCATCAGAAACCATAAGGAACATCTACAGCACAAGAATTATTTAGAAATTATAGTTTAAGAAAAAAAGTGTTCATAAAAATGAAATCATTTTTTAAAAGAACACCTACAAAGTTGTTTAAAAGTAATTTCTATGGCTGTCGAAAAGACCTATGGGGGATGAGATGTCCTGTGAGTAGTAGGAGGTGATAGAAAAAGAGACAGCTGTTTTATGAAAATAAGAATTTTCAATCAATGTGTCTATCACACGTGATTATGGATACAAGAGAAAAAGACTTCCTGTAAGTCAAAAATAAAATGGTTGTTGACTCATTCTTAAAAATCAATTGGCAAGAAAGCTAAGAGGAAGCTGAACTTTAACCAAAGTCTAAAAATCCCGGGCGAAGCAAGCAGAAGGATGAACCAAGGCAGGCAGGGCTCTGGAGCAGAAGGAGAGATGATTACAAAGTGGAGGAGGGTGCCAAACAGAATTAGAGGGACCAGATACCATTACAAAGGGCCGACTGAGGGGCAAAGTGGGTACTAAGGCAAATTAAGGATCCTTAGAAATCCTGGGTCCAGGAAATGAACTGCTCAGACAAACTAAGAAACGAAAAAGGATGACCAAAAGTTACCAGGGGAGAAATGGAAGCAGCACACTTAAAAAGGGTTTTTTGTTTGTTTGTTTTTTTTGGGGGGGTTTAAGTGTAGGGGTGGGAGAGCTTTGAAACAATACTAAGAGGGTGTCAAAATGAACTAAGAAAATCTAAAGTAGGCAGTGATGGAAAGTTGGCCTTAGGAAAAGCCACAACAATAAAAGATTCTTTAAATACCTTGAAGTGACCGTGGGTGAGAGGGAACTTGAAAAATTGAACTAGGTTTTATTTTACTTTTAGTTTTTTTCTTAATCTTGCTTTCTTGAAGCCAATAAAGTGTATCAGAAATGGAAACAGTGTCAGAAGAGTGATAAATTAAGAGCAATTAGGAATTTCCCTCCAATAAATTAAGATGACTCAAAGACACTCCTGAATGGGAAGAAAATGCTGCAGAGATTAATGCTCCTTAATGCAGTGCACGGACGGCTCTTTGGAAAGACAGAGATATGAGGGGAAATCAGAGCCAAGTAAATCTCGCACATTTCTAGACACGGACTAGGGAAGAAACAGAAAATTGCTAGATGCACTGGGGTGACATTACCAAATGCCCAGATAGGTATGAGTTCAGAAAATAAAACAATCTAATTTTAAGAAAAGTTACCTCAATTAAAATCCTCAAAGTGGATTTGGGACATTTACATTTATAGAGGAGGCTGGTAAATAAATACTTATTGGTATCATCAACATGTTCTTCAAATGTTATTTGCTAACTCTGAGAAGGCCCAGGGCCAGGAGTGGGAAACGCGGGAACCCAGTGCAAGGCGTGGAGAGAGCACCAGCCGGGAAGGAGCGTGGGAAAGGCAACCACTCGAAAGGGGGAAGGGGACTCCCGAGTAAGACAGCCAGGGTCTGAGGTGCAGCTCTGTAGCTGTAGACCTCTCTGTGCAGGTTGCCTCATCTCAAAAAAAGGATTTTAACAGGACCTACCTTAAGTATTATTCCCAAAGTCATGCGAGATAATGCATGAAAAGTAGCAGTAGCTATGGCTATGGATAAATCGGTCAGTCCGAGGATAAGAACACACATCTTTCTTACGTCCTCAGCATCTTCTCCAGCTGACACTCATCTGCCTTTCAAAGGGTTTACACTCTGAGACCACAGACCCACTAGGCTGGCTCTCTCTCAGAGATGGTGGGAAAGCCTACTTCTCCTTCAGTTTCCCTTTTTTTCCACTGAAGCTTGAGATGCACCAGCTCCTCCATTGCTCCATCCCCTCAGCCTCTGGCCGTGCTCAAATGCTGGGTGGATCCTCCCAACTAAAGACCAGTTATTTGATGAGATGTTCAACGAGGTCCTGGAAATGGATTATAAAGGCAGTTTCAATAGCCTGCCATATGATGAAGAAATGAAGGACTACCAGTGTTTCCCTGAAGGTATCACCTGCGTGGCCACAAGATACATATGAATCACTAGATAAAAGGGAGCCCCTATAATAATTTACTATTTATGGTCTGAGTTCTGAACTGCCTTTCTGGGCCTATTTCTCATCTACTCCTGACCTTCTGAGCTAATGAATTTACTGTCTGATATCCTTCATCTGTTCCATGTTCTACCTTCGAACTTGATGTTCACCCCATTTCCCTTTTGAGGTCACCTTTGCTCCTCTTAGCTAAAACTCTGGCCTTCCCCTCTGTGGGGCTACATTTAGCCATTTCAGGTAAACACCTTTCCGGGGACTTTTCAACTGGCGTTCCACTCCTGGGGGTGGGACACCTAGTAGGCTTGGTGCTGGAGCTGGGGAGGCATGAGCTGACATACAGATACCCTCAACTATTTATTTATGTATTTAATGTATTTTATTTATTTATTTTTAGAGAGAGGGGAAAGGAAAGAGAAAGAGGTAGAGAAACATCAGTGTGTGGTAGCCTCTTACGCACCCTCAACCAGGGACACAGCCTGAAAGGCGGGCATGTGCCCTGACCCGCAATCAAACTCGACCCTTTGGTTCACAAGCCAGCACTCAGTCCACTGAGCTACACCAGCCAGGGCAAGATGCCCTCAAACATTTAGAAGAGGCATGTTTCATATTCTCCATGGCCCCAAAGGATAAAATACGCAGTAGTGGGACATTAAAGGGACAGAATACAGCTTAAAACAAAAAAGGTATTTGACAGTGGTCAGGACAGCCACAGCTATCATTTCGTGTCACTAAAAGATGCTCAAGCAAAAGCTGGCTAACCATCAAGTGGAAATGTTTGCAAATCGAGTCATTCATCCTGTGGGTCATTTTACCTTCGGTGCAGAGGTTCTCAGATTCTTTGACTTAAAAAGAAAAAAGTCCAGTGCTTGATTACAAGGGACAACGTGGAGTGAGAAGCATGGGAGGGTCACTCACGCACAGCTGCTGCCAAAACAAAACAGCAAACAAAGCCCGGAAACACCGAGAGGAGAAGCAGAAGAGTTTGAATCTCCGGGGGGGAGGGAGGAGCCACATCCTCGGAAGAGGCCTGGCAAACTGGGTTTCTCTGGGCCACTTGGAGCAGAAGAAGAGTGTCTGCAGTTTTCGTCTTCCCACACAGCTACTCTATAATAATTAGCTTTACTGCTTTTTTTCACAAGCTATTACTTTAATTATTTTAATTAGATTGTTCATGCACTGGAGTTTACAAGCACTTTCTTTTTATAACTTATCTATGAACAGTAGAGGGAAGCTACCACCTTGGAGGAAGCCAGGAAGTTGTCACCAGGTAGGCCGTGGCCCAGAGCCTGGAGGCGGCTCCTGCTCTAGACTGCAGACCACCCAGGGTCCTGGGACCTCCCTAGAAAGGAGGCGAGTCCGCTCCCCTGCCCAGAGCCGAAGTCGCATCCTCACCCTCTGGGGTCATTGCCCCTGCAGGCAAAGCCACAGAGAGCAAATCATCTGTGTTCCTCGGACAACCACCACCACAGAGTAAATAATAACAGCTGCGGAGGTTTCGTTGTCAGCTTTTATTAAAATTCCAAGTGCTTATTTCTTAGGCTTTTGTTTTGACTCCTGGTTCCACCCCATACCAGTGGCGTGTTCTTGAAAAAAACAAACTAAACAAAACTTCTCAGATTCTCGGTTGGTCTATCTGTCAAATGAAGGCAAAAACACCAAACCGGGCAAGTTCTTAGGAGGACTACGTGAGTTGGCGTTGGGTGTGTCGGCGACTGCCAGCACAGAGGGGTCCTCGAATCGTTGTCCCCTCCCCCCTTTCCTTCTTCTTCTCACCCTGCGCCCTGTTCTGGTCTACTCTTCCCAGCATTCTGAAGTGACAAAATTGGGATTCTTTGGTTCCAGACTTCAGGGTTTTCTTTTCATTATTATCGTTCAGCTGTCCTTTCCCTATGTAAGAAAGGCAGAAAGCGAAATAAGTCGAGAAAAAAATTTCCAAGGAATTATCACTATTCGAATGGTTCCAAGGAACATCTGAAAGACTTCAAGTCCCTGTTTCCGTGGCTGTGATATCACACTCTCAGAAATGAGGCACTCCTCCTCCCCCCCCACGCTGGGTCCCTCTGCACCTCCGGGGCGGACCAGCTGTGGGAATGAGGGCTGCTGACCGGCGCAGGTGCTCAGGCTCTGCCCAGAGCGCAGAGGATTAGCACCCCCGGCAGGAGACAGGGATGGGACGTGAGGTTTTGGTAGACCTAGGCCCCATATGTCTGTCTAACACCATATTTTGAGCTTTCCTTTGAACAAAGCCCAGGACTCCAGAAAGCCTTGCTGCTGTGCCGCCGGAGTCGTGTCACATTTGCCCAGGTGGAAACTTGTCATGGAAAAGAAAGGCGTCACCAAAGCAGCTCTTTCATCACAGGAATCCATCAAAACAGGAAATTGGGGCTCTTCACAGCAGATCCCAAGAACCCCATTCATCAAATGCGATGGGGCTGTTTATAGTCACGGGAGTTTTCCAGTGACTACGATCTAGAAGAGAGAAAAAGATTTGGCCTATGCTGAATTGAAATGTTTGCACTTGACCCATGTGTTGTGTTGTTCTAATTGAATATGATAACCATATTATTATTTTTTTAATAACTGAAACATTGAAGGAGGAACTGATCTCTTGGGTTTTCAAAAGAAATCTTTTGGCACCATCTTCTGACTCTTTTTGGTACAATTAAAAAAAAAAAAAGCATCGTTTGTTTTCAACAGGAGTCTTCTGGCGCCCTCATGTGGCGCACCACGGAACTGGGAAAACCAGCGCAGCGATAATGCTCCTTGCCCCGGGAATTGTGCCGACATTGGCTCTCCTGCTGTGGTAACTGTTTGTGAGTCCGTGAGAAATCACAGTTTTGCCAACATGTGATTTTTTTGTGTGTAAATTTGAAATGCAAAGTAAGAACTATTGACCAAGTTTCATTTTAACGTCAGAAATGGAAATCGTGACCATCACTTTGATGGAGAGGCTCCAGTGGAGAGGCTCAGAATTCTCCTGGGTTGAGAACCACTGAGGCAGAGCATACGATGAAATGGTTGAGGTAAAATGGAGAAAATAAAAGCAGCATTATAGCCGGTTTAACTTTAATTTTTCCAATTGTCCTGAGACAGGTGGAGAAGAATGGAAACCATAAAACAAGGCCGTTGGCCTGGCTGTGAGATTAGCTCCTAGAAAATGAATTCATTCATTCATCAAGTATTTATGGAACATCATGCAACTACTTCAGAGAGTGAGCTAAATGGTAAAGAATATAAAAGCAACCGCTTTGGAGGGAAAATGATAAGAAATAAAGAGTGTTTTGCCTCAAGGAGAGAAGACTTAGAAGGGCCATGATGGGCGTCATCAAGATAGATGTCATCTCACATACGTGAAGGGGGCGACTTGTTGAGACATGGATTTAGCTAGGACCTGTTGGACTACAAGGATATCTTAATTCTGTTTTAGGTGCCAGTCTCCTGCCGAGATGCCAGGGGAAATACATTCACAGAGAACACAGCAAAGAAAGGTGAGACTTCGATGAGCTCAGACTTCAGTGCCAGACCACTGTGCTCCCTCTCAAAAGACAAGTGCTCCGGATCTGAGGGAGACTGGCCTGCAGGGATTCTCTCCCTCTGAGCCCCCTGAGCCCTTCCCCCCTGGCCCCGAACCCTCGCCTCAGCTTCTGAGAGCAGATGTTAATTAGATAGACTGTCCATGCTCCTACTGTCTACAGGCACCTGGCACTGGACTGGCCTCCTTAAAAATGGACTGAAAAAACTTCTGACCCAATTTTCCTCAGCTTCTCTTGGTCCATGCCTTCTAGTAAGGCCATTTAATCACTGCGTGCAGCTGTGCCCAGAAACATATCATTTTCCTTTGGCTGCTGTTTGGGTAATAATCAGGAAAAAAGGGTGGGAGGTGGTAGACTTGTGAAAATCTGAGATTCCTCCCCGACTGGTCCTGGGCATGATGTTTCTCTCTCCCCTAATGGCAAGCCTGGCTGGTACACCTTCCAGATGGCAGCCCAGCCACAATGGGGCCTGGAAGAGTCAAACTTAATTCTGGTTCTGCTGCCTGGATTCTCTAGTCGGGCTGGTCCTGAATCGTAAGAATAATCGCCACTTGGTTGAGGACACAGTCATGAAGTCCCCCTACAGTAGCCCACACAGGCCAAGGTGGAGGTCACATTGGGAGGTCTATGACTTTTATAAAAATGTCCAAGTCACACTTGCACATTTTTTTAATAAAAGGCCTGAATGTGCTTCAGGGATGACCCCCCAAAATGGTGAAATTATAGACACTGGAATTGGATGCATCCATGTTCAAGCAGTGGAGGGAGGACACCACCACCACCTAGGACAGGAGCATTCCAGACCCAAGAGACCAGGGGAGAGAAGGGTTTGAATAATCTTCGTTTTTCAGAATCACCCTGGTAAGTTTTCCCCAAACCATTATAAGTGCCCTAGCTTCAACTGACCACCCATTCTCTGCTAGTTGGCTCTGACTGTGGTTTTGAGCACCAGCTCCCCCAGCTTTACTGAGAAGTCAATCAGAAACAGCAGTTGATGCTCCAGCTCCACGCGCCACAGTCCTCCCCAGCCCTGTTCTCCGGAGTATCGCCAAGTAATTTCCCACGGCGAGCAAAGGATACTAGCTGGTGGTGTGGACAAACAGGACAAGCTGGACTGGCTGCCCTTGGACAGTCCTTCTGAAAACAAAGACTAAATTGAACTATTTAAACTGAGCTGGGGATTTTAAAGCGCACCTGGTCTGGAGTTTATGTTGGAGGCGTGTCAACATCTCCCCTAAATGGTATAGGTCCTACCTGTGGACACCAAACCATTATAAACAGCATTTTCTTCTCAATGGGCATGATGGGACCTTACTGCTTTTATGGACTGCAGGCCTTAGTCTTCCTGCCCTCTGAAAAAACAGTGACTGGCAACTTAGCAATGATCATAAGAAATCTTCAAGTGTTCAGGGAAACACCCCAGGTAGATCATGCAGCCCTCAGAACTGCAAAGGTCTCTCCAAAAGGAAGCTACTGTTGGTTACTTGGGGGAGATTCCCAGAGAGGTAACTGACTTGTTATCCATGCACACCCTATGGGTAGTTATTCCCACCTCAGGAGTCATCCAATCAGAACAGGAGGTTCAAAATTAGTCCCCGAATTTAGCTGCCACAACTCACTGGTCAGAGTTGTTATGTTTGAGAGAATTGCCCTAGACTTTCTCTTCGAGGCTCAAGACAGAGGCTGTACAGTCACTGAAACCTGTTGCTGTCCCTGCATTTAATGTCGCAGACCACGTGGAGAGATCAATACAGAAATTTAAGAAGTGAAATCCCTGGCATTCTAAGGTGGAGCTTGATGATATGTGGGATTTGTTCAGCTGCCTGGGTCTAGGGCTGTGGGAGGCATGGCTGAGATCAATACTGCAGGCTGGCCTCATCATGCTGATTGGAGTTCTATTTACAGTAGCTTAATTAAATGTTGTATGAGACAAACTGAACAGGCTAGTCTCTCTTTGGTCAGGTTAATCAGAGTGGCTAATGGGATAGCATACTCTTGAGAAAAGTTTTCAGAATCCAAGGCAGTGTAGGTAGACAGGCTTATTATTTAGTAAAATAAAGATAATGTTCACTATTGCAGCAAAGAGCAGGCAGGCTTACTTTCCATTGTAAAACATTTGGGCTCTCTAAGCTCAGGATTTCTCTTCTGCGATGGAACCCACGTATATGTCCAGGTCTCACCTGGCCCCCATTGCATCATACTTTAGGGTCTGGGGCTTGGGGAACTAGGACAGATGCTGGTATTTTGGCTACTTTTATTGTTATGGGTGATAAAGTCCTTTGCCTTTGACCTGGGAGTCTCAAGTCTTCCACCAACCTCCACAGTTTTGTGGCAGACTACTGCCTTGGCTAGCAAGTAGGGCAAAATGTCAGACCCTTCATAGTTCTTGACATCAACACATTTTATTTATAATGCTCCTAATGGATTAAAGCTTTCCAAGTGACTTTAGGATAATCTGATTCCTCTTTGCCCATGAAAGAAGAACTAAGAGGGAGTAAGGCGATATTTGGTGTCCTTCACAGTTTTCTCCCCATTTGTAGTCTTGGCCACACTCTCTAAACAGCAATCTTTCCGAGGGTAAAACTACCTCAAGTGGATCCCTCCAGACTCTGCTTCTTGCACTCCCTTATGCCATCCTATCTCATCCTTGCAGCCAGTTCTTGCTGTTTGTCCCCCCATCATAGTGGTCACTGTTGGTGGGCTGTCCAGTATGTGTGCTCTACTGTTCCTGCCACCCCTCCCCCATTTCAGAATGACGTCCTGATGAAGCCCAAGCACCATTTGGACATTCACTTATCTCCAAGCAGCCAGGGGAAGCTGACCTTACCCCCAACCCATTGATTGGTCTAGAGTAACCCATTCATTCTCTTTGTTGATAGATTAATTCTGGCCAATATGTTAGAGAAAGTCTGAGGAGGAATTTCTCTCTTAAAAGAAGGCTAGAGACAGAAACACATCCTATTTCTAGATGTGGTGTTTGGAGCCTGTGTAGCCATCCTCTACCAGCCTGAAAACAAGCCCCCATTCAGGGCTGCAGAGCAGAGGTTGTGACCCTACTGTGCTCCGCAGTCAGTCAGCTGTGACACCCACTCTCTGTCTGGGCTTCCTGTGAGGAGACACGGTACACTGCCAAATGCTCACGTCTGTGTAAGGGATTCTATTATTTGTTGTCATATATCAAGCTAAATTTTGAGCAATCTTCTGAGTACCTTAAATGAACTCATGTAGTTAAGACTTATAATAGGGTTATTATTTCCTTCATTTGGAATATAAGGAAACTAAGATACAAAGAGCTTAAATATCTTGCTCAGGTAGTAAGTGACAAAGCTAGGATTCAGATTCAGACCTGGCTCAGAATTCACAGACATAACCACCCTCTACCACTCCCCACTGTGTTGTTACTTGTAGTTTGAAGCAGTTCAACTAATACTAACTATGCTTTGCTTCTCAAGGTCACCTCAACTGACACGTAGGCTTTGGACCCTTTGGGCCCCCAGGTCTGTGGTTGCTGGCCAGCTTCACCCTCCTATGCTCACCTGCAGGCCCACTGCTTGCCCAGGAGAGGAGGTCAGAAATTAGTATCTAACTTCATTTCCTATTTGAACACCTAGGAAGGCAGCCAAAGTTACCATGTGAGCTCTTATTTCATATTCTGTTTATTTTAAGCAACTGTTCAAAGGGCATCTGTTGTATAGACCAAATACCACCTTTGAGGAGAGGCTCTTTGCTCTTATGATCTGGCTGGCAGCCACTATACACTTTTATATTTGTCCTGTTGTCACTGAGGAGAGAGAAAGGCAGGACCTCAATTATATATATATTTAAACCAAAGCTTATATAGTCATAAGAAATTCCTACCCCTAGCAAAGCCCTACCTATTCTTCTGTTAATTTCTGTCACCCAGCAAACAATACAATTACCCCCACATTATATGACATGGGAGCAGGAGGGTACAGACATAATTCACACACAGGATCAATCCGTTTACCCGCGCTTCCCCCACCCTTTGCCCTGGGAAGTTTCTCCCCTCATCACTGATGGCACTCTGCACTCTTGGGGCTGGGGTGGGGTCTGGGCTTTGCCTCAGGCCGCTTCTGCAATTTCTCTTCCCTGCCAACCTCACCGATCCCCGCCACTACTGTCGATAACCTATTAGGTAATTTTTTTAGAATTATCTTTAAAAATCATCAGAGAAATAAGGGGAGAGGTGAAAGGCATGTTGCACCTGGGGTCGGAGGTTATCAGTGGGTGGCTCCGTTTGGTTAAGTCAGGAGAACACTGTTGCTTCATCCTGGAGCAGCGGCCCTTCAGTGCCGCTCAGACTGAAGTTGTTTGGTAAGAGTCTGTAATGAAAGTGTGGGGTAACTCATTTCCAGACTTTTTTGAACCAGAAGGTATGTTACTTTGCATGAAATGGATAAAAAGACTTTACATTTGAGATATTCTAACATGTTATAGGGCCCCCTCTGGTCTCAACATGGAGGACTTGTATTTTTCCCCTAATATGTTTTATTATAAACATGATAATTATAAACATCTGAAGCTTCTTTTTAAAAAGATTCTAAGTGAAGCAGATGGTTCAAATTGATCTGAATATAGAGCTCAACGAACTATCAAGTCTTTTCTGTAACACACTGGGCTTTGAAGATAAAGGTCAGAGCCTTAAGGGCCCTCATTTTTATGCGGAGAGCTAGAGAGAGGATACACAGAGGGTGGGATTTTTCTTTGTGTGCACTATGGAAATAATATCTATTTTACATTTAAAAATTCAAGTATTCTTTTCCCTAGACAATGAGAAGAGAGAAAAAATGTAACAGGTATCAGAGGAAAAAAAGGAGATGCTACAGTTGTGAAAGGCTTATATATTGTTATAGAATGCTTGGCTACCTGAGAGTCCTCCTGGTTTCTAATAGTTCAATGCAAGGAGATGGTCAAGGCGATGTGTTTATCTTTTAGAATAAGGTACCAATCGTCATTTTAGATACCAGGTATTTATCAACTTATTCTGGGCGATAAAGTGATTGACTTCTCAGCACGGCCCCAGCCCTGCCCCTGCACAAATGGTTTTAGGGCACTTGAACTTCGAGATCACATGAGTCTACTTATATTGGCCACCAGTGATTTCCTGACACGAAAAATAACTTCAGATCTCTTCTGACCTCAACAACTATTAATAGTCAGGTACTATTTTTAAAAATTAAATAGTATTTCAAATAAAAACTCCAGTTACTCTTGGGACACAGTCACTACAGGAGGAAGGGTTCTGTTTCCTGCCCCGAGTGCCGCACTTGTGTGTACTCGGTTTGTGGGAGTTCCGCGCATAGTGTTCCACCCGCGACACAACTCTGTGAACGTAAATGCCCCTGAGGACCGACTGATAAATGCAGTGTGGAATATCTACACAATGAACTAATGTACGGGGTGTTGCATTTTGGTAAATGCTTTTTCTACATCTGTTGGAACGGTCATGTGATTTTCTTCTTTAGCCTGCCAATGTGATTAATTGCATTAATTGATTTTTTAAAACAATTTTATTTATTTATTTTTAAAAAGAGGTAAAGGGGGGAGAAAGAGAGGGAGAGAAATGCTGATGTGAGACAGAAACACCAATCAGTCTCCCCTAACAGGTGCCCACCCATCCAAGGATCGAAACCCCAGCTGCGCTCGTGCGGGTGCCGGGAATCCTGCTGTTTTGCTGGACGGTGCCTGACCCATTGGGCCACACCAGGCAGGGCTGCTTTAGCAGATTTTTGAAAATCGAATCAGCCTAGCATCCTTGGAATAAACTCCACTTAGTCATGCTGTACAATTCTTTGCTGAGTTCAGTTTGATAATATTTTGTTGAAGTTTTCACATTTATATTAATGGGAGATATTAGTTTTGAGAATTTCTTGTTTTTTACTGTTTTTGTTTGGTTGGCTTTGGCATCAGGAGGACAATACTAACTTTCTAAAACGAATTGGGAAGTATTCCTGCCTCTTCTATTTTCTGGAAGTGATGTTATAGAATTGGTGTTAATTCTTCTTTAACTGTTTAGTAGATGTGTGGTAGAATTCTCCAGTGAAACTATGTGAGGCTGGAAAATTCATTTTGGGGAGTTTTAAGGTCCAATTTCAACTTCCAATTTCCTTGATAGTTACAAAACTATTCAAATGATGTATTTCATATTAAGTAATTTGTGGTAGTCTGTGTTTTTTGTGGAGTTGGTTTGCTTCATCCAAGTCATCAGCTTTATGGGTACAGAGTTGTTCATAGTGTCCCCGAGTACCCCTCGGATGTCTGTGCAGCATGTAATGACATCTCTGATTTTTTCTTGATATTGGTAATTTGTACCTTTTTTTCTTTGTCAGTCTTTCTAGATATTTGCTAATTTTATTGATCTTTTCAAAGAAGTAGCTCTTTGTTTCACTGATTTTTCTCTTTTGTTTTTCTGTTTTTTAAGTATATTTTATTGATTATGCTATTACAATCATCGCAATTTTTTTCTCCCCTTTACCCCCCGTCCACCCTGCACCCCTCCATCCTCCAGCATTCTCTGTCTCTGCCACAGCTCTTGTTCATGTCCACGGATTGTACATATAAGTTCTTTGGCTTCTCCATTTCCTGTAATATTCTTAACTCCCCCCTGTCTATTCGATGCCTACTAATTATGCTTCTTATTCTTTGTACCTTTCTTCCCTATCCCCGCTCCCCCACTCCACTGATAATCCTCCATGTGATCTCCATTTCTGTGGTTCTGTTCCTGTTCTAGTTGTTTGCTTAGCTTTTGTTTTTGTTTTTAGGTTCAGTTGTTGATAGTTATGAGTATGTTGTCATTTTATTGTTCACAGTTTGATCTTCTTCTGTTTCTTAGATAAGTCCATTTAACATCTCATATAATAAGGGCTTGGTGATGATGAACTGCTTTAATTTGACCTTATCTGGGAAGCACTTGATCTGCCCTTCCATTCTAAATGAAAGCTTTGCTGGATAGAGCAATCTTGGATGTAGGTCCTTGCCTTTCATGACTTGGAATACTTCTTTCCAGCCCCTTCTTGCCTGCAAGGTCTCTTTTGAGAAATCAGCTGACAGTCTGATGGGAACTCCTTTGTAGGTAGCTCTCTCATTTCCTCTTGCTGCTTTTAAGATTCTCTCCTTATCTTTAATCTTGGGTAATGTAATTATGATGTACCTTGGTGTGTTCCTGCTTGGGTCCAACTTCTTTGGGACTCTCAGGGCTTCCTGGACTTGCTGGAAGTCTATTTCCTTCACCAGATTGGGGAGGTTTTCCTTCATTATTTGCTCAAATAAGTTTTCAGTTTCTTGCTCTTGTTCTTCTCCTTCTGGCATCCCTATGATTTGGGTGTCAGAGCACTTAAAGTGGTCCCAGAGGTTCCTAAGCCCCTCCTCAGTTTTTTGAATTCTTGTTTCTTCATTCTTTTTTGGTTGGATGTGTATTTTTTCCTTTTGTTCCACATTGATTTGAGTCCCATTTTCCTTCCCTTCATTGTTGGTTCCCTGTATATTTTGCTTTATTTCACTTTGGTTGCCTTCATTTCTTTCTTCATTTTGCAACAAAGCCAAATCAATTCTGTGAGCATCCTGATTACCAGTGTTCTGAACCCTGCATCAGACAGGTTGTCTATCTCCTCATTGTTTAGCTCTTTTTCTGGAGTTTTGATCTGTTCTTTCATTTGGGCCATATTTCTTTGCCTCAGCATACTTGTCATGTAGTAAGAGGTGGAGCCTTAGGTATTTGCCAGGGCGGGGCAACCCTCTTCACTGCATTGTGGCACGCTGTCTGTGGGGAAGGGGTTAGTGAGGGAACAATAGCTTGCTCACTCTGCTCTAGCCCCACTTTCCAATGAACTCTCTTGTGAGACTGAGAGTTTCTCCTGCCTTTGTAACCCCCACAATATTTTTTAAAAGATTTTATTTATTTATTTTTAGAGAGGGAAAGAGAGGGAGAGAAATGTCAATGTGTGGTTGCCTCTCATGTCCTGCCCCACCCAGCCCCCCACTGGGGACCTGACCTGCAACCCAGACATGTTCCCTAGACTGGGAATCGAATCAGTGACCCTTTGGTTTCCAGACCGGCACTCAGTCCACTGAGCCACACCAGCCAGGGTCCCCTACAGTATTTTATAGCTAGAAGTTTTAGTCTTTAGTTTCCTGGTTGGCCAGCCCCACCTTGCCCAGGTTGTCTGTTGCCTTGCCATGGGTCCTCTCTACCTGGCTGCCTGTGTCTACCCGTCCTACTAGTCTGGATGAATGTTTCTTTAACTCCTTGGTTGTCGGAGTTCCATGCAGTTTGATTTGATTTTCTGGCAGTTGTGGTTGTTTATTGTTCTTAAATTAGTTGTTATCCTTCTTTTGGTTGTGGGCAGAAGCAAAGCATGTCTACCTGCACCTCCATCTTGGCGGACAGAGAGCTTTTTGTTTTCAATGTTATTCATCTGCTTTTATCTTTATTATTTCTTTTCTTTGCTTGCTTTGGGTTTATTTTGTTCTTCTTTTTGGAGGTTCTTGATGTAGAAGTGTAAATTATTCATTTGAGACTTTCTCTTCATTCTAATGTATGCAAAATTTGGTGCTATACCTTTTCCTCTCAGCACTGTTTGAGTTACATACCACAAGTTTTGATATGTTGTATTTTAATTTTCATTCAGTTCAATCAATGTATATTTTGTTTCTTTCTCTTGAGACTTTTTCTTTGACTACAAATTGTGTAGAACTGTGTCACTTAGTTTCAAGTGTTTGAAGATTTTCTTGTTAACTTTCTGTTATTGATTTCTAGTTGACTCCATTGTTTTTGTATAATTTCAAATTTTAAAAGTTTGTTTATATTTATTTTATAGCCGAGGATATAGTTATATTGGTATATATTTCATGGGTAATTGAAAAGAATATGTATTCTGCTGTTGTTGAGCAGGGTGTTTTATAAATGTATTAGATCTTGTGGGATGATGGTCTTGTTGAGTTCTTCTATGTTCTTCCTGATTTTCTGTTTAGTTGTTCAGTCAGCTGTTGAGAGCAGGGTGTTGAAATTTCTAGTTGTAATTGCAGCTGTGTCTGTTTCTCCTTACAGTTTATCAGTGTTTGTGTCACATATTTTGCAGCATTGATGTTTGCTCATGTGTTTGTTTCAATACCCAAGCTGTGAAGAGAGACTTAGTTGAAATAAGGACATGAACTTTGTTCCACGGAGTGACAGCTGATATGACCCTGTCAGGAACCGGGGCAGGACAAGCACTGACAATACAACAGGTGAGTACTTACTTCACTGGGTAAATTGTCCCTCCCCCGACACCTTTCCACACTGCTACTTTCTGCCTGAGATCTCTGAGATGACTCTCCCATGACAGAAGTCTCCAAGTCCTCCAATGTCATTGATTATAATGATTACTTCAAATGAAGTCAACGCCTAGGTTCTTAATAAGGGTTTTTTTAGAATGAGTTTTTAAATGTGAGCTGATTTACTTATAATAAAAAACAAACAAAAAACATAAAAGTATCATTTTATGAGAAATATACCTTAAATACGTAACTTTCCAAGGCTATCCCCCTTCTTCCACATAAGGATCATTGTCACTTACATTGAAAAAGGTGTAATCTCAAAGGTTTGAACACCTTTCAAAGTGGTAGATTTTCTTCCTTTTCATGATCATAACACCATAAATGTTCTTAATACAAGTATGTATGCATAATGTGCCATCACTGTGATTTTTTTGCTTCCTCATTTATTCTTGTATTCTCTTGGAAATGAGTTTAAACTGTGGAGAGTATTTATGTTGAAGAAGAAAGTTATGGATGACAGGAATTGAAGGCCTGTGGTGTCCACCCCAGTGAGGTGTCTCTCCTTAACCTCCCTTAGAATGACCGTGGTCGGCAGGATGACTAGATTAGGGAGATCAGACAACATTGTGACAGACACCTCTTATAAACAGCATCAAGGCCTTGGGACCTCCTGTTCCAGCTGAGCTGCCATGGTCGAATCCTCTCCAGTTTCAACCAGCTTTGCTAGGGCTTCTCTGATGCTGATACAAGGGATGGCCCTGGGGATGAGCTCTCTGAACAGGAGTTTACTCTCCAAGTGACAATGTTTGTCCAAAAGAGGACAGGAACCTAAGGATAAATGCTTCCCTCTTTTTCCCTTCAGTGGGTAGTTTTGAGCAATATTTCATGATTCTCAAAATATAACTGGTTGCCTTTTGTAGTAATCAACCCACAGACACAATGCATTCTTGTGTTGCTTTCTCTCTCTTTTTACTCTCATCCCTTACTCCTTGCCCTAGGATATCGTGCTCGTACATCATCTAACTGCACACAAGCTTTTGTTGCTCTGATGATTACTGTGTATACCATGGCTGCTTGGTGTGCTTCCTCCTGATGCCCACTTCTGCTGTGTTAAGAACGTTATTTCATTATTTCCCATTCAGTTTGAAGGGGACAGGGAGAAGGAGCGGGAAAGGAGGTGGGGAAGGACAGAGATTGAGAGAGACCAAGTTCCATTTCATCTTTTTGACCTCATGTCATAAGCTGCCAATGAGCCCATAATAGCCCTTCTTGATAGAGTTTAGAAAACCCAAAATGTTACATCTGTAATCCTCATTATGACCCCCGAATTCAGAAAATATAGTTATTATGGGTATCCTAAAACATTTTTGATTGTGGTAAAATAGACATAGCATAAAATTCACAGTTCTAACCATGTGTAAGTGTACAGTCCAGGGCATTAAGTACATTCACATAGTTATGCAATCGTCTATCCATTTTCAGAACTTTTTCATCATCCTAACTGAAACTCTGCAGCCATTAAACAAGAACTGTCCATGTCCCCTGCCCCATAGCATTTTGCCTGCCTTAACTGAATTTATCATATGTGACTTGGGATAGTATTAGGCAGCCATTAACCTTCTTTTTACGTGTTTGCCTAACCATTCTTTCCTTAGGAACCAGAAGCTGGGAGGTTGGACTGGGGCACGGGTTTCTCAGTAGATGGGCAGACATCTGAGCTGAGGAGTCATGGGCTGAAAAAGGTTAGGGAAAGAAACAGATATGTTTATTCTTTTTTTTAATCTTCACGAGAAGGTATGTTTATTGATTTTAGAGAGAGAGGGGATGGAGGAAAGTGAAGCATCGATTGATTGCCTCTCGGACACGCCCCACTAGGGCTAATACCCACAATCTAAGTATGTGTCTCAACTGGGAATATAACAGGCAAATTTTTGGTGACCACGGTGACACTCCAACCAACTGAGCCACCTGCACAGGGCTACATATCTTTATTTTTGATAATAGCATTATGATAACCCACTTTTAAAATAAGGACAATCGTGTCCAGAACGTTAAAAACTTTGTTAGTGGTCACAGTACCTGGAAGAGGGGCTTGTTTCCCCTTCTCTCCATGCAGCCCCTGCCTTTTGTTCCTGCACAATTCTGAGACTGTGTTTTCCAAGCTTTGGGGGACTACTTCATGCTAGGCTCCAAGGGAGACGTAGATAAAGGAGACAAATGTTCTCCTTTCAAAAGCTTACAACCTTAAAGCCTCAAAGTGCATTCATTTAAACTCTAGTAGCTCTAGGTTAATTCTTTTTTTTAAATGCATGTATTGTCATTTTTTATTGAACTTATTGGGCTGACATTTGTTGAAACCTTAGCTGTGCGTGCTGTCCTCACATACTCAGGCCTCAACAGAAAGACTCAGTCGAAGAGGTAAAACAGTGAGAAGATGGATTGTCTTTATGTGGTGCTGATACGTGACTCAATGAAATATCAAGTGAAGGGTAACTTGTAATTCATGTTATATTAAAAAGAAATGTGTTTATTTAAATAGCCAGTCTTTTTAGGGCACTTAGATTGTCATTTGATTTTAAAAAGTTTACTGCACTACAGGTTTTGGGGAAATGTATGTTCAGTTTTCAGACTCCTTATGCTCAGCTGCACCCAATGCTGGGGTTAAGGATGCACAGTCCTGACAAGGCTGTGTCCTGACAAGCAGGCTGTGGGGAGCTCTTGGCTCACTGCTTGCCCTTCATTTTAGCAGGTGTTTTGCTTGGCACTTCATCTCCCTTGGGGAAAATGGCTGATCTTGCAGGCCCTTACACAACCCCCTTCAGAGCAAATCCTGCCCCACCCTTTCACACCTTGGCTCTTGCAGCTGGCAGTCTATTTAAATCTTGCACTTCTCCTAAGGCCCCACAGCTGCCATGAAGAGCTCCTCTCCCAGTCCAACCTGTGCAGCTTCCTCATCTTCAGATGTATAGAATTTACTTACCTGTGCCTCTCACTATAAAGCATAGGGATGGCAGGCACAATGGGTAAGACTTCAGGCTCTATACGCAGGCCTCTGGATCCAAATTCACCACTTGCTGTGCAAATTCTTTAATCTGTCTCAGCTTCAGTTTTCTTCATCTGAAACCGGGGATAATAATAACCTCATAAGCTAGTTCTTAATAAAGTGCTTGGAACAAACCAAATGTCCATCAGCAGATGAATGGACAAATAAAATATCATAGTTACACACAATGGAATATTATTCAGCCTTAAAGATGAATGCATTTCTGATACATGCTACAACATGGGTGAATATTACGCTAAGTGAAATAAGCCAGTCACAAAAGAACAAATATTGCATGATTCCACTTATATGAGGTACCTAGAATAGTAAAATACACAGAGACCGAAAGTAGACCAGTTTTTCCCAGGGACTTGGGGAAAAGAGAATGGTGAGTTATTGTTTACAGGATACAGAGGTTTAGTTTGGGATGATGAAAAACTTCTGGAATGGTGATAGTTGTATGACAATGTAAATGTATTTGATGCTTTTAAACTGTACAGTTAAAAGAGTTAAAACAGCAATTTTTGTCATGTATATTATATCACAAAAGGTAAAAACGTGTATAATACCACAATAAATTGTTTTTTAAGGAACAGGGTCTGATACATGGTAAATTCTCTCAACTGTTATTTGTGGGATTGCTTGCACTGTTGTCTATTGTTCTTCACTCTTGCATTTTTATTCAGTGCTCAGTTCGATGTCATCTCTCCAACTTCAGGGCAAAGACTGCACCGTCCTTTGGCTCATCCTTCCCTGTGCCTGCCAATGTACCTTGCACAGAGTTGGACCCTGTAAATCATTGACTGGTTTATACAGATCCCAAATGACCTATAAGCTAGTGAAGTGGAGCTCAGTGTTTTCTCTGTAAGAGGCTGTTAGCAAAGGGCCAGGAATTTGGACGCAGGCCTGATCTGAGTGTCAGTTTTGCCATTAACTAGCCATAAACCTTTGGGAAAGTCACTCAGTCTTCTCACCTTCTGTTCTCCTGTGATTAGGATAATAATATCTATTTTCTCACATTTTGTGATGATAAATGAAATAACATATGTTGAGAACATGACCCGTTCTAGAGACTCAATAAATGGTAGTTAATGCAAACATTTTGAATCCTAAGCAGTATTGCTACCTTAACTCCATCATTCTGAGTCAGTTTCTGAAACTAACCTTTCACTTACAGCAAACATGGGTCCCTGCACTACTGTGGGTGTTTCTGCAGTGAAGGACAATGTCTTAACACTGCTCAGGGGCACTGTGGGTATTACTCTGCTCCCCAGGCCAGCAGTCTCAGATGTACCCGGAAGATTCTAAAAGCCCAGCAGAGTGAGAGGAGAGGCTTTCTCAACTCGTTTATTTCCCCCTCAAAGCAAACAACCACTCTTAGGTGTGAGTGGCTGCCCAGAGCCCTCAGAGGAAGCAATGCTGAACAAAATTAGAGCCAGAAGCCTGAACCTGTCTCCAAAGTCTACAATAGATGGAGAGATGGGAGCAGAGGAGCTATTGGCCTTACAAAGCAGTGGACACATGAAGACCAGGTACATTGCTTAGAGGCAGAACTTAGTAAGAAAAAAAATGATGGTCATAGTGGACAACCTGGAAGGAGCCAGAAACAAGAAGCAGAGTGGTAGACACAGAGGTGGACCCCTGAGCACTTACTTTTTTCTGTAGCAGAAACCAGATCTGGGAAGATTGAATCTTACTCTCCCCAAAACATCTCAGGGGGCTTATTCCAGAGTCAAGCCCTGGGGTGTGAAAGGACAAGTGGTCATACTTCAAGGTGAATGTTGGAGAACAAAGGAGATTCTCTTGGAATTGGCATTTCAGGAAGTCTAGAAGGAGTCTTGAGCAAATAAAATATAATTGTGGACTGGAATAAGACTTTACAACACCTCAGGTGACTACGAGAGGGGGGTGCGGAAAGCTGAGAAGAAGGGAAGGGAGCAAACGTGTCAAGAGACCACACTTGAAGAGGAGCCAGAGGACTGTGAACGTGCTGTTGCATGGAGCATCACCACTTGAGGGACAGCCTCACTCACCCATCCCTGCCACCTGCCAGCATTCCTTTGCCATGCACTTGATGGTTCAGAGGTACTGTGTATGTGTCTGTCACTGCCTCAAACATGGACAACTTCTACTTTCCTGACCATGGAAAATGTTTGTAACTAATCTTCCAAAGAACTTTACATTTCAGAGCCCCTATCCCTAAGTTATGAATCTTCCACCAGTCATTACCCCCAACTTGAGAAATGTCACCCTAACCCAACTTCAGAAGATGTTTATTTATGTCACTAAGGACTTGTCTTGAAATTTGCATAAACAGTGCAGAAACACACAATGCCAACAGAATGTACAGTGTATAATCATAACTATAAAAAAAGATCAGGAAAAAGAAAAACTGTAAAAATATTTACCAAAATGTTTATAAACGCTATATTCATTTTACTCATTTTCAAATATTTAGAAGTAAATACGTTTTTGTATAATCTCCCTGTCTCTCTCCCCCACCCTCTCTCTCTCCCTTTTTCTCAAAAGGAGGCACTTCTCTCTCCTAATGAAAACACCTGTCTCTGGGCCAGGGGATCTTCATGGGATTGGCAATAGTCTTCCATTACTCAAATGGTGGCTTTGAACACCATGGTGACCAATGAGCTTCTTAGAAGGAAGGGGTGATATCAATTCAGGTGATCTTAAATTACATTTTAATTTCACAATAGAAACAACAAAAGTCTAAAAGTCTCATAAACACATTCTTACCTTTTTTCAAAGCAAGAGTTCAATTACTAAACAACTTACATTTCTTCTCTATTTTATGTGATTCACACTGGGAAGCTTGTCAGTTCAATTCTGCACATATTCATCACTTACTATGTACAAGGCACTTTTAAGGAATGCAAAGCGGCACTATCTTCATTAGAAGAGAGAAAATACAAGCATTGGGAACCATTCCACATGGCATGGGAATGTAGCCCAGCCCCCACTCGGAGAGGCCAGTGGGGAACAAGGTCCAGCACACAGGAGCCATGCCCATGGCTAGGTTTTCCTGTGGGGAATCAGGCCTGTATTGTACCTAGGCTGCTATGAGGCTTGCTTTTGCTAAAACTCCCTCACCCCGGATCGAGGCAGCAAACACTTACCACATATCTTTAACTTCCTAAAATCTGTGCTAAACCTCCCAAGTATGGAGTGTAACCAATTCAACCACTTCTCTCCTTGGCCTGCAACATCCTTCCCTTTGAAGTAATTAGCAACATTCTTTCCTTTGTTATCTGTAAAAGGTAATCACCTACAGCGAACCTGTGCATAGTGAATGAGGACCATCCTCAACGTAATGTACCTAGAAAAGCAATAAAAGCTTGTCCAGGCAGGGACCAGGGCCCTCTCTCACTTAGAGAGCAGCTGTGCTGTCCCCTTTTCTCCACAGGACTTCTGCAGTCCATGTGAATTTGTTCGTTGCATCCACAACACATGGACCCTGCCGGCCAGGGCCCGTATCACTTACTAAAACAACTTAGGTTTCTTTCTCCTCTATTATATGTGATTCTCACTGGGAAGATTGTCAGTTTGATTCAGCACATATTCGTCACTTACTGTGTACAAGGCACTTTTAAGGAATGCAAAGGGGCACCTTCTTCATTGGAAGAGAAAATACAAGTACATAAATAACAATATTACATGCCAAAATGTGATAAATTCAGCAAAGGCAGTTAAAATTCTATGTGATGCTGTAAGTTTTTTATAATCCTTGAGGTCATTATGAGGATTATAAATATAACTACTTGTGTTTTCTAGGCAGTCAGTTAAATAACTGATCATGAAAGAAATTCACTGGAACAATTAAGATTTTCGATGAACAATATTTCTTTCATTCAATTTAATTTTTAAAGTTAAAGTCTCAGAGAAGCTATAATGATTGTTTTGAGCTGCCATAAGGAATTTAACTAGTTCTTCGATTTTTTAACATTTTGTTTTCAGTAGATGTGCTCAGATAAATTACTTGCCTTTGGTTCTATGTTTGCAAACTTTTTTTCTATGTGAAACTTACATCCTAAGATTTGCTTACATCTCCATTTCACAATTTAAGGCAAACCTGATGTCTTCCCTGGTGATTCTGTTAAGACCTAGGGAAAGACAGCCTGGGCACCTACTGGAATCACTACTTGCTGCTCTGGCATTGTGGGTGGGTCACTTCACTTTTCTGAGCCTCCATTTAACATTAGGTGTTGAGTGGTTTGCAAAAGTCCATGTCTTTCATCTACTACCTGCTGTTGCTTTTGTGGAGACTAGAAATGGTGGTGGTAACTTCACTGGGGGAATGATAATCGTTTTTTAAAAGATACTAAAACTTAGCCATTTCTGTTCTTACAAGTTCATGGAGGCTCCACTCCACCCTACACGACCCCCAGCTACCCTCTATCTTGCTGTCTCTCTCTTTCTTACTTCTCCTACTCCTCCCCCTCACTCCCACCCCTTTGCTTCTGGGTTGCCTGAAGAACTCCAAACTCTTCCGTTTTGAAGAGCAGTTCTGTTTCTTGAACCCTTTCACAAACTCAGTTTTTGGTTTGTTTTTGCAAAGCCAAATCCCGTTAAGATACTTAACTCATAGGAGAAAAGTCAAATATAGGACTAAGAATTCATTAAAAATTGTTGTAGGAGAAAAATAGCAACTTTTACTCTGCATGGATGAAGGTGTATATTTTATCAATATATAGTATTGACTTTCTGTAGATAATCTGTGTTCATATAGGATTTCTGCAAAACAATTTTTAACAATTTATTCTAGATATATCCTAAAATTTTCTAAAAATGTTTTTCATTTAAAAATAATTTTAAAGGAAGAATTTTTTTTACTAAAAAGATCTTATTTGTGAAGTCCATGCTGATATATAAATAATATATATATTATACATATATATGTGTGTGTATTTTCCCCTAGATTTTTATAAGAGTCTGTGGAATGACTTTAACTTCTGCTTTTATAGCTTACCATGTTCTTTTGAAAGTACTCTGCACAAAACCAGAATTTGATTTCAGGTATTATTCAATGTGTATTTTCTCATTTAATCTTCTGGGTTTCTTGTGATTATTTATTCTACTCCCACAGTTTCAATTATATCCTCCATCTGAATCATTCACAGATGTGTACTGTACATCTGACTCGTCCTCATGGGCAGTGTCAGCTGGCTGTCTGCAGAGCATCTTGGTGTTTCACATGCATCTCAAAACCAGCCCACGCAGAGAAGTCATCACTGGTCCCTGGATTCCCCCACCTAGCACTCCTGTTCTGTGCTTCCCCTTGCATTCACTATCTTGAGTACCCACCATCCTCCAGGTAATTCAGTCTTGAAATCTGTGTAATCTCTAGATTCCTTTGTCTTTTCAATACACTCAAAAATACCTGTCAAACCTTGTTGATTCTATCTCCAAAATGATTTTTTTTTTGTAATTTATTACCTTCTTGCTACTCTTACAGTAACTACCCTTATTCAGGCTTCGTGCCTACATGTCATCAGCAGCCTTTTCATCTTCAGTCTTCTCCTCCGGAGCCTCCTACACATGGTCGCCTGGAAAAGTGTTTCCATTCATCCAGCGACAGGAGTGGTTTCTTTGCGATCCTAAACTGCTTTCACACACGGAACAAAGTTCACACCCAGCCTGGCGTTCAAAGCCCTTTAACTCTTGGCCTCAGCCACATTTCTAGATTTTTCTTCAGTCAATTTATTTAATGAATATTCATGAAGTCCACTATGTGCCAGGTGTTATGCTGCACTCTGAGGATGCAGTGGTGAGCAGCTCCAGTTACTGACCTCACCAAGCTTCATCTGGGATGTGATTTCTTGCCCCTCTGAATTCTGTAGCCCCAGATCACTCATCGCTCTCCGGACATGCTTTGTGCTTCCCCTCTCTTGGCTTGTCCTCTACCAAGAATGTCTTTTCCTTCCCCATCGTCACCGGTCCAATTCTTCAAAATGACACACCTACACTTGCTTCCTTTAAAATGTTTCCCAGGTTCCCCCAGCTAGGATTAATTCATTTATATTGAAGAAGCCCTTTGTACTTCTATTATAATCCATAGTACAGAGGAAAAACCATGAACGCCGGAGCTAAAAAAACTTGGGGTTCGAGACCTCTTTCTGCCACTGGAGCAAATTACATAGTTCTTCAAAACTTGTTTCTCCATCTGGAAAGTATCTATCTAGCATGTTTATTATGAAGACTAAATAACAAAGATAGAAATAACATAAAGGTGCAAAAGATTTTCTGGTTTTTATGTTATTTGTTCATAGAAATGGCTGATTACTCTCTCCCTGTAGTGTTGGAGGGAAATGCTTCACAATAGTCATGGCAGTTATCACTTTGTTGTTTTGTTGAGGTGGATATTGTTTTCCTAATTACTCACTACTCTGACCCAGCCATTGTATGTAATCTCATTTAACCAGCCCCAACCTTATGAAGTCTGCATTATCCCCATGTTTGATATTGTTTATCAGCAATTAGCACTTATTTCCATCTCCTATGCTTTTCTCTGAACTAGAGGGACAGATAACTCAGGAACTACATTTTTGGATTTAATTTAAATTCTGCCAACAATATACACACAAAATATTTGGAAAAGGGAGATACAGTCAAAAGCATTCTTGCAGAAAAAAGTGGAGGCAGAGGTGTGGGGTTTGGCAAATGTGTGTTTTTGCAGGCCTGGCCAGATTCAATGTAGTGCCCAGCCTTGAGGCTATTTTTCTAACTGGCTTCAGACAGAGAAAACTTGGAGAAGCATTCTGCTTGGCTTATCTAGTGTCCCATGTTCATCTCTTGACCAATTAGTGTGGCCAAATAAACTAAGTTACCTAAGGACATGACAGCTCCCATTTGGATCGTATGGTCATAGAAGATGGAGGTATAGTTTGTCGCTTTCCCGCCCCCTGCCAAAAAAAAAGTATTAACACAGACAAGGCCACTGAGTTCCCCCCCCCCAAAAAAAGTCTTGCATGCAGGTAGTTTATCTAAGATCTGATCATAAGAAACAGGAGTGAGAATCTGGAGGAATAAAACAAAGAAGAAAAAAATAATTCCATGATGCATTATTGATTTGGCGATAACTATGGGTAGCTGATGCTCAATCCTTCTAAGACCTTCAGAGGATCCTTAGGGAATGAATCTTAAAACTATGCATGTTGGGGAAGGAAGGGGAAAGTAGTTCATCTCACTGCAGATCCGTGAGAAGCTGGCTCTGCTCTGAGGGACTGACACTGGCACGGACATCTATGCTCCTTCTGGTAAGGTGCTATGTGGGAAGTTGATAACAGAGTGTAAAATCCTAACAGAATTGAATATATATATATAAAATCAAGCTTAAATACCACACAAAAAAGGGGATACCACACTGATAGGACTAAAATAAACTTTGAAAAAGAGTTGATGCTGATTGTATTTTTAAAATTATTTTCTTTCCTTTTTTATTTGTTTCTGAAAGTTTATTGTTTTCCGTTACCATTTAGTCCCCTTATACTCACTCCCCGCACCCCTACAAACACCAAACTGTTTTTTGCTCAATCCCTCTACCTTCCAACTGCCCCCACCGCGACTAGCTGTCATTTGTTCTCCATCTATGAGTCTGTCTCTGTTTTGTTGGTAGTTCAGTTTGTTCATGACATTCCCCATATAAGTGAAATCATAGTATTTGTCTTTTGCTGACTGGCTTATTTCCCTTAGCATAATGTTCTCCAGGCCCATCTATATTGTCACAAAGGGTAAAATTTTCATCTTTCTTATGGCTGAGTAGTATGCCATTGTGTAAATATCCCATAGTTGTTTTATCCACTCATCTACTAATGGACACTTGGACTGCTTCCATATCTTGGTGATTGTAAATAATGCTGCAATGAACATGGGGATGCTTATGTTCTTTTGAATTAGTGTTTTGGTTCCTTCGGATGTATTTGCAGAAGTGGAACTGCTGGGTTGAAAGGCAGATCCATTTTTAATTTTTTTGAGGTATCTCCATTCTGCTTTCCACAGTGGCTACACCTATCTGCCTTCCCACCAACAGTGCGAAAGTGTTCCCGTCTCTTCACATCCTCACCAGCACTTGTTGTTTGTTGATTTATAGATGATAGCCATTCTGATAGGTGTGAGATGGTATCTCACTGTGGTTTTAATTTGCATTTCCCTGATGATTAGTGACCTCGAGCATCTTTTCATATGTCTATTGGCCATCTGTATGTCCTCTTTGGAGAAGTGTATATTCAAGCCCTTTGCCCATTTTTTTTTTTGATTGGGTTGGTTGTTTCTTTGATGTTGAGTTTTGTAAGTTGTTTGTACATTTTGGATATTAACCCCTTGTCAGATGTATTGGTGAATATGTTCTTCCATTTTGTGAGTTGTCTTTTTATTCTGTTGATGCTTTCTTTTGCTGTGCAAAAACTTTTATTTTGATGTAGTCCCATGTGTTTAATTTTTCTTTTATTTCCCTTGCCTAGGAAGATATATCTGATAAAAAATAGCTATGAGCAATGTCTGAGATTTTGTTGCCTAGGTTTTCTTCTAGGATTTTATGGTTTTGATCCATTTTGAATTTATTCTTGTGTATGGTATAAGAAGGCATTCTAGTTACATTTTTCTACACATATCTGTCCAATTTTCCCAACACAATTTATTGAATAAACTATCTTTAGCCCATTGTACCTGCTTGCTTCCTCTGTTGAATATTACTTGATTATAAAAGTGTGGGTTTATTTCTGGGCTCTCTATTCTGTCCCATTGATTTATCTGTCTGTTTTTGTGCCAGTACCATGGTGTTGATAACAACGGACTTATAGTATAGTTTGATATTAAGTAGCATGATTCTTCCAACTTTGTGTTTTTTTTCTCAAGATCACTGTTGCTATGCAGGGCCTTTTGTAGTTCCACATAAATTTTTGAAATAAATTTGTGAAGTATGTCATTGAACCTTGATAGGAATTGCATTGAATCTATAGATTGCTTTGGGTAGTATGATCATTTTAATGATGTTAATTTTTCCTATCCATGAACGCAGTATGTGCTTCCACTTATTTGTATGTCCTTCAATTTCTTTCTTCAGTGTTTTATAATTTTCCAAGTACAGGTCTTTTACATCCTTGGTTGGGCTTATTCCTAGGTATTTTATTCTTTTTGAAGCAATTGTGAATGGGATTGTTTTCTGAATTTCCCTTTCTGTTAGTTTGTTATTGGCATATAAAAATGCAACTTATTTCTGGATACTAATTTTGTACCCTACTAATTTGCTGAATTAATTTATCAGTTCTGGTAGTTTCTTCTTTTAAAAATTTTATTTATTTATCTTTAGAGAGAGGGGAAGGGAGGGAGAAAGAGAGGGAGAGAACTGTCAGTGTGTGGTAGACTCTCACATGGCCCTCACTAGGGACCTGGCCTGCAACACAGGCATGTGCCCTGACTGGGAAATGAACAGGTAACACTTTAGTTCTCAGCCTGCTCCCAATCCATTGAGCTACACCAGCCAAGGCATAGTTCTTCGTGGAATCTTTGGGGTTCTGTATGTACACTATCATGTCATCTGCAAATAAAGACAGTTTACTTCTTTCTTTCCAATTTAGATGCCTTTTATTTCTTCTTCTTGTCTGATTGCAGTGGTAGGATTCCCAGTGTTATGTTGAATAGGAGATGTGAAAGTGGGCACCCCTATCTTGTTCCCAGTCTTAAGGGGAACAGTTGTAGTTTTGCCCATTGAGTATGATGCTGGCTGTGGGTTTGTCATATATGGCCTTTATTATGTTTAGGTGTGTTCTCTCTAGTCACACTTTGATGACAGTTTTTATCATAAATGGGTGCTGGATTTTATCAAATACTTTTTCTGCATCTATTGATATGATCATGTGGTTTTTATCCTTCATTTTGTTTATGTGGTGAATCACATTTATTGATTTGCAAATGTTGAACCAACTTTGCATTCCCAGAATAAATCCCACTTGATCATGGTGTATTATCTTCTTGATGCATTGCTGTATTCAGTTTGCTGATGTTTTGTTGAGGATTTTAGCATCTATGTCCATCAGGGATATTGGCCTATAATTTTCTTTTGTTTTGTAGTGTATTTATCTGGTTTTGGAATTAGAATAATGCTGGCTTCATAAAATGAGCGAGGTAGCCTTGCTTCCTACTGAATTTTTTGAAATACTTTCAGAAGGAGAGGTGTTAGTTTTTCTGGAATGTTTTGTAAAATTCACCTGTGAAGCCATCTGATCCAGGGCTTTTGTATGTTGGGAGTTTTTGATTACTGTTTCAACTTCACTAGGTATAATCTATTGTTTATTCAGATTTTCTGATTCTTCCTGATTTAGTTTAGGAAGATTGTATGTTTCTAGGAATTTATTAATTTCATCCAGGTTGTCCAGTTTGTTGGCATATAGTTGTTCATAATATTTTCTTATAACCTTTGTATTTCTTTGATATTAGTTGTTATTTCTCCTTTTTCATTTCTGATTTTATTTATTTGGGTCCTCTCTCTTTTTTTCTTGATGAGTCTCATTAAAGGTTTGTCAATCTTGTTTTCAGAACCAGCTCTTGAATTCATTGATCTTTTGTGCCATTTTTTAAGACTGTATTTCATTTATTTCTGTTCTGACCTTTATTATTTCCTTTCTTCTACTTACTTTGGACTTTGTTGTTCTTTTCTGAGCTCCTGTGAAGTTAGATTGTTTTTTAGCTTTTTCTCGTTTTTTGATATAGGTCTGTAATGCTATGAATTTCCTTCTTAGGATGGCCTTCCTTGTGTTCCGTAGATTTTGGATTTTTGTGTTTTGGGTTTTTTATTTCTTCCTTGATCTCATTGTTGACCCTTCATTACTTAATAACATGTCATTTAGCTTCCATGTGTTTAGCTTTGTGTGTTTTTCAGTGTTCTTCTTTTGATTGATTTCTAGTTTTATAGCATTGTGGTCAAAGGAGATGCTTGATATGACTTCAGTCTTCCTAAATTTATTGAGACTTGTTTTGTGTCCTAACATGTGGTCTATCCTAGAAAACATTCCATATGCACTTGAAACATATATATATATTCTGCTGCTTTGGAGTGAAATGCTCTGAAGATATCAATTAAGTCTATTTGATCAAGTGTGTCATTTAAGGCTGCTGTCTCCTTGTTGATTTTCTGTCTGGAAGATCTATCCATTGAAGTCAATGGGTGTTAAAATCCCCAACTAAAAGTGCATTTCTGTTGATTTCTCCCTTTATGCCTATGAAGATTTGCTTCACATATTTAGGTGCTCCTATGATGGGTGTGTAAATGTTTACTCAGGTTATATCCTCCTGTTGGATTGTTCCCTTTATCATTGTGTAGTGTTCTTTTTTGTCTTACTATATAGCCTTGGTTTTAAAGTGTATTTTTTTTTTGGATATAAGTACTGCTTTTTTTCCCCTTTCCATTTGTATGAAATATATTTTTCCATCTTTTTTACTTTTAGTCTGTATGCATCTTTCAATCTGAGGTGGGTCTCTTGGAGGCAGCATATATATGGGTCTTGTTTTCCTATCCATTCAGCTACCCTGTGTCTTTTGGTTGCAGTATTGAAGCCATTTACATTTAAGGTGATTATTGATAGATTCATATTTAGAGCCATTTTATTTAGACTATTTTCCTCTGGCTTTTTTTTCTTTCTTTTTTTCTTCGTCTTAAAGCAAGCCCTTTAACATTTGTTGTAGTACTGGTTTGATGTTAACAAACTTCTTTAGCTTTTTCTTGTCTGGGAAGCTCTTTATTTCCCCTTCAATTTTAACTGATAGCCTTTCTGGTAAAGTAGCTTTGGTTCTTGCTTTTCATCACCTTGAATATTTCATGCCCCTTTCTGGTCTCAAATGTTTCTGAGACCAGAAATCAAATAACAGTCTAATTGGTGCTTCCTTGTATGTAACTGCCTGCTTTTCTCATGTGGCTTTTAGGATTCTCTCTTTGTCTTTAAGCCTTGTCATTTTAATTACTATGTGTCTCAGTGTAGGCCTCTTTGGGTCCAACTTGCTTGGGACTCTCTAAGCTTCCTGGACTTATGTGTCTTTTTCTTTCACTAGATTAGGGAAGTTTTTAGTCATTATTTCTTCAAATAGGTTCTCAATCCCTTGCTCACTCTCTTCTCCTTCTGGGATTCCCATGATGTGTATGTTGTATGCTTCATGTTGTCCAAAATGTTTCTTCAGCTTTTCTCATTTTTTAAAATTCTTTTTTCTGTTTGCTGTTCAGCTTCGTGTTTTTTTCTACCTTGTCTTCCAAATCACTGATTAGATCCTCTGCTTCATCTAACCTACTGTTTATTCCTTCCAGTGTATTACTTATTCCACATATTGCATTCTTTATTTCTGATTGGTCCTTTTATATGGTTTCTATGTCGTTTTTCATGCTGAGTATCCTTATGATCATTGCTGTAAACTCTCAATGTGATAAATTGCTTGCTTCCATTTCTTCTAATTTTTCTTCTGAAGAATTCTCTTGTTCTTTCATTTGAGGTATGTTTTTTGTCTTCCCATTTTGGCTGCTTCTTTGCATTTGTTGCATTTGTATTAGGTAGATCTGCAAAAACTCTGGTGCAGACCTTTGTCAGATGATAATTGTGACTGACCCTGGGCAACCTGTTTGGAGCTATCAGTGAACCACAGCATGTAGCTACCTCTTCTGAGCCTGTTTGTGTGCAGAAAGAACCAGACTGCATACTTAGGTTGGCTTTTACCAGTACCAGGCCCAGTGGAGGGTCAGCTAAAGTCTCAGAGCTCCCATATATCACCTTAGTTGTTAAGCTTAATGAATGATACAGCCTCAAGCTGTAATCAGTAGCCCAGTCTGGTTTATGTTCCACAGGATGGGGCAGAGTAATTCCTGTTCGTGGGGCTATTGCTTCTCCTCAGGCTGATGCCACTTGGAGGGGAGTGCTCTGCCTGAGAAAGATGGCTTCTGTAATATGGGAAATGACATGGCACATGAATCTTGGCATCTGTTCCTTAAGTTCTGTCTCTAGAACCACCAACTCCAGACTTTCCTCACATGTCTCTAGTCCACTCTGCCCTACATGTGTTGTAGACCAGGGTAAGTGGCTGCAAATAAAATTTTTTTGTGTTGGACCTTTAAGAGGCTCTTTGAGTTTCCAGCCACTTCTCCCTGGCAGACAGAAACCCCACTGCTTTTCACAATGGGATGTTATCTGGGTTCTTTTCTTGGCTCTGGTGCTATAGGCTATGGAGCCTAGCTTGGTGTTTCGACACCATACTTCTTAGAGGGAACCCCTCACCGGCTAAAATATACTTTTGGCACGTCAGCTGCCATTTGTGGAAGCCCAGCCAGCCCTCCCACACCTCTGTACTCCCTACCAGTGACTTTGTCATGAAGTGGTTTCTTCTGTATGTCTTTGGTCATAAGAGAGAGTATTCAGGATGATTTCTCTACTATTTAGTTGTAATTCCAAATAGGTCCCCGAAGGAGGTTAGTGTAGCCTCTACTTATTCCTCCACCACCTTGGGTATCCTCAATGCTGGTCATATTTTTAAAAAAATTTTAAAGCTTGATTTGAGAGAGAGAGAGAGACTTGTTGCTCCACCCGTTTATGCATTCATTGTTGACTGTTATATGTGCCCTGACTAGGGATCAAAAGCACAACCTTGGTGCATCAGAATGATGTTCTAACCAATTGAGCTAGCCAGCCAGGGTGACGCTGGTCATATTTTATTCAGACCTGGTGTAGTCTGGAGTCAGGACACAACACAAGAATCAAGGAGAAGGCCCTGAATAAGCAGAAATACTTGGATGCAATTTTTAGAATTTAGTTAAAGAAAAAGAAAAGACTCTTGGGAATGGACTTTCAGTACTTTTCATGGAAATTATAGTCCTAGTTGCCTTGTTTCCACCATAGCACTTCTTAGTCCCCTTGAATAAGTCCTCCAACCTGTGCTAATTCTCACCCCAACCCTGTGGAGGAGATGATGTGACTGTGAATGTTTATGTGTGCAAACAAGGGAGCAGCTGTGAGTAAAATACGGTGAATATAGACTGCTGTATCTATGATGATGTGTTCTATTTAAAATCTAGCTTAAGGAAGAAAAACACCATATGTACTTTAATTGAAAGTCAGGACTGATGAATTTACTGAATTTGCCCCCAGATATTTTTTTTTCAATAATTTAGTTATACTGCAAACAGTTTAAGAAAAACTAGTAGACTTACATTTTAGGAATATCTATGCCCTCTAGAGAAAAGAGTCCAGTATTGTGACACCATCTTAAGCATTTCGCTGAGGAAAGGGAATAAGTTCCTTACTGCGTAGCACTGGGAAAGGGCTTCCCCAGGTGGTTAAATTCTATGTGTGGAATGTGAATGCAGTGAAATAAGCTCCAAGTCATGGAATCTGGAACAGAGAAGGGAAATAAGGTAGTATTTGGGACAAATGTGGGTCTAGGAACCAAAGCAAAAGATTTGAATATTAGCACATATGCTAAGACAAAGAGTCCTGCCTATGGGAAAGGAGGAAGCTTCTAAAGCCACAAGTCAGGTTGGGATGGAAATACCAGAAATACTTAATCTGCTTTTTAATACAAAGTAAATATTATCCTTCTTCTTTAGTGAAAGCAGTTTAATAGGAGATCAAGCATGGTATTTAATCACTGACATCTGCCAAGCTGAAGAGTCAGGGATAAAGATCAACAATTGCCCTCTAATCTCAAATATTTTGTGTGCGTCTTTCTCATTGTTCACATACATACAACTTGCTTCCTAAAACTGTAATCTGTAAATCTCTCAAAGACAAAGCCCAAACCACTAATATTTTAATAAAGAACACAATGTCTTTTACTGTGCTTTACAAAACAGTCATATGAGTAAGCAGCTTACATATTTCAGGATACTGTAAGAATGTTCTAATCTAAAGATAATCTAAAAGATTTGCTTTTAGATTAAAGTTGATCCTGTTTCTAAAAATTTTAACAGATACTCTGCAATGAAATTAATTTGCTTATGTGTTGGAAAGTATGCATTGACTTTGGAGCAGATAGACCATGGTATTCTTGTACATATTAGGCATGTAAGTTCAACCTCTATAAAATCATGCTAAATGGACAAAGAGAAGAATGCTATTTACCCTGGAGGATTATTATGACCATTCAATGAGGTGAATTCTGATTAACAAACATTTATTGATCACTCATTATGTGCTAGGATCATTTTGCCCAACACTAGGAATAGACCTGAAGGCAACATTTTGTAAGATAGTTCACCTTCCCTAGCACAAGAATTTAGGATCTCACATGGCCTGGTTTAGAGCTTGGAGAGAATAAAGAGATCATCTTGATCAATATCTTCACTTTTCAGATAAGTAAACAAGGCCAGGGGAGGATAAATCAACTGAACAAAATTGCAACCAAGTGAGCATTAGAGCAAGAATTACAATCTTGGTCTCCCTGTCCCTAGTCTTGTATGTTCTGCTACACCCCAGCACACTATGTCTGCTCCTTGAGGGTCGTGCATGGCTGCATTGCTGTAAATAAAGACAGAACTTGGAAACATTTACCCCACACTTCCTGTTCTTTTTTTCAAATGAAATAGCATTTTATTACTGACCAGTACAACTTATTCATTTTAAACATAAAAATCAAAAAGTAGAGTCTTAAAATTCATCAATATACATCCACTGTAACATTTTATCTATTTCTTTTGTCCCTGACTATAGTAGATACATGTATCAATATAGATCCAATTTTATTTATTGATCTTTTCACTTAATAAAAATAAACATCTCCTCTATATTACTAGAGTCTCATAAATATACTTTAGACAAGTTTATTGGTGTTTTCTATTGTAAAAGATGCTACTTGGCCCTCCCTGGTGGAGCTCAGTTGGTTGGAGCATCATCCTATAACCAAAAATTTGTGGGTTTGATTCCTAGTCAGGGCATGTACCTAGATTTCGGGTTCAATCCCTGATCTGGGCACGTATGGGAGGCAACCAATCAATACTTCTTTTTCACATCGGCATTTCTCTTTCTCTTTTCCTCTCTCCCTTCCTCTCTCTCTAAAGGCAATGAAGAAAAAAATGTCCTTGGATGAGAATTAAAGAAAAGAATGATGCTATGTTGTCAGTTTAGAAAATTTATAATTCAGGAAAGTAAAAAATTAGAAGAAAATAAAGCATCTATAGCTTCATCACCTATAAATTCAATCACTCTGTATTTTAGAATCTTGTTATATTATTTAATGATCGCCATTTTTAATCTTGACAGAGATATTTTTCATTATAACATATCTAGTGATTGTTTGGGATTTCTGGAGGGAATTATGGCTTGGACGAGTTGGTAGAATTGGTCTGTAATGGTGGTTAGTGCTGCTCAGTAATATTTTTGCTTCTCCTTCAAGGCATAGGGCAGAATTGTACTTCTTCATCCCCTCAAAGTCAGCGTGGCTTTAACCAATGGAATATTCAAGGAAATGACATGTGTTAGCTCCAGGTGGAAGAGCTTAAAAGCCAGTGCACAGTTTGCTATATTTCCTTCCTCCTGCCATGGGGACCTGCAAAGTACCAGACGGTGGAGTCTTCGTCAGCCTGAGTTTTCTGTAAGGATGATGCAGGACAGCGTCCATATCAGGTTAACAAAAATACATGACATGAGTAAGAAATTATATTTATTGTTCTCAGCTAGTGAGATTTGGGAGTTGTTTATTACTGCAGCATAACCCTAGGCTGTCCTGTCTGACATTTACTTGAATTTCTGAAGCATTCTATCCATCTCATGTTGAAATGGCTGCTGGTTATAGGGTGATCTGACTTTGACACCTGCTACCCCATTAGTTATCATCAGAAGTCATGTGATTGTACCTTCACTCTGTTCGAACTTCATATATCCCTTCTAAAAAACTAGAGTTCAGTGGAAGAGGATAATGCCAGATAGAAGAGGATCATTTTTTAATCAAAATGATAAAAATAACTTCATGTTCTTTTAAAATCTGAAAACAAAGCACATTTGGTTTCTATAGAGATTCGTGCCCTTGTTGAGGAGTCTGTCTGGAAAAATTCTGTTACTTCCTATCTAAAGAACTCAAAGAATAGAATGCTTAGAACAATCTCTGGCACACAAGAGATGCTCAATATATACTTATTCAGAAAGAGAAAGAGTAAAAAGTGGAAGAGAAAGAAGAGGAGAAAAGACAGACAGGGAGAGGGAGAAGGAAGACAATGAGGAGGAGGCTGAGGAAAGACATACCCAGGATGGGGCAAGAGTAGGTTTACAGTTGTTCACATGAAAAATAGTACAATAATGAATAAATGATAATACAAGAATAAACTTTGTGTACTCATAACTGTAAACCTACTTGTTCCCCCACCCTATATATATATGTATATACGTTATTTCTGTCAGTATAAAAAATTTCTAAATCATTAAATATTATAATAATGATTCTAAAATACAGTGGTTTTATATATAAACACATACATACATATTTTCATTTGAAATAATTTAATTTGCAGAAAGAGTGGTATACCCACATTGGCATCACCTTAATCAACAATGAAGAAATGCTCCCAATGCCGTTGGGCCTATAAAGTCAGAAGGCCCCAGCAGCAGGACAACTTGCCCTGAAGCTCTGGACCTCACTCACAACTGTGTGCTTATGTGTTACCTCCTAAACAAGCATGCTTACGTACGGTATAGGTTGCCTGCAAAATCCAAAAGGCCTTTTCTTTGTGAGAACACATGCTAGTAGGTACAGTAACTTGTTTGTAATGTTTAGAGAGGATATGTTAACATGCCTCATACCACTGGACCCATAGACACTCACTGGTGTGCCAGGCCTCCGAACTCTCCCAGAATTCATCTTCCACCCTTTGGCATACATGTGTCTTTCTAAGGCATCCAGGGTACTTGCTTCTTCCTGCTCACCAGATACAATTAGCATAATGTTATCAATGCAATGGACAAGCGTGATAATCTGTGAGATATTAAAATAAAAAATTTTCCAGTGGATTCTATTATGACAGGAAACAGGGGAGTGACATAGTCCTGAAATACAAAAATGATGGCATACTGGGGAACACCTTGTAAAGTATATGATTGTCTAACCACTATGCTGTACACCTAAAACAAATGCAAAATAATATTAAATGTAAACTGTCATAGAAAAAAATTAAAAATTAAAAAAAGTAAAAAATAGATAAATATACAGAATTTTAAAAAAGAAAGAAAATGATTGTATACTGTTCTCCCTGCCCTGTAAAAATAAACTACTTTTGGTTACCTATCAAATAGGAACTGAGTAAGAGCATTATTTTATTTTATTTATTTTTTTAATTTTTAATTTTTTTATTGTTCAAGTATAGTTTTCTCCGTTTTCCCACCACCACTCTCCCCCACCTCACCCCCACCTCCCACCCTCAATCCTACCACCTTTGGCTTTGTCCATGGATCCTTTATACTTGTTCCTTGATGACCTTCCCTTTCTTTCCCCCTCCTCTCTCCCCTCTGGTTACTGTCAGTTTGTTCTTCATTTCAATGTCTCTGGTTATATTTTGCTTGCTTGTTTGTTTTGTTGATAAGATTCCACTTTTAGGTGAGCTCATGTGGTATTTGTCTTTCACGGTCTGGCTCCTTTCACTGGCCACGCCCAACTGGCAATTTATTTAAGGCCGTGGATTAAGCCAGGACCTTAGGGCATAGAACAGAGTGTGAAAAAATGGCAAATGGATCTGAGGGAGTAATAAAGATTCTGTCCTTCAGTCAATTCCCCCCTTCCCCATTAGCATCCACTACAACTCTTACTTTTTTTTCAGATGAAAAACTAAAGTCCCTAAAATATGATACACACACAAAAATTCCCATCTGCCACTATTAGCATCCGCGGGTGATACTGATTCAGTTATAACTTCACCTGAAACCTAAGATACCAGCTACCATCAGTACTTTTCATATGAGACTGTAGTTTTATAAAAATGAAGAAAGAGAAATAATCAAATTACCCTGAAACATTGCTGCTATTGTTTAAAATGGATAATACCCAGCACAGTGGTATATTCCTTTGCCTCCTTCACAGCGATGGGACCCATAATTGGTGTGCTCTGACTATAAGGCAATTGGGGCTCCCTGGGGGAGAATGGTGATGAGGTGGAGATGAGGCCAAGAAATAATTATACATCAGGATAGCAGGGGCATAAGACAAACCAGAAGACTCTGAGCTGGGTTGTATTCAGAATCAAGATCCAGTTTCACAGACATCAATCCTGATCAGCATGCTCTAGCCCATTTTCAGAGGAAAGTAGATTCCAGACCCATGTAAAGACCTAGTAAAAAGTAGGGTGAGGGGGTGGGTAGAACTCCAACCTGTTAAGCTGGTGTTCAGGGCTGGCTGCTAATTCTATCTGGTAACATTACGGAAGTTCGAGTAGACTAGCCTCTTCCAGCAGTGATTAGACAGACCAGAAACAGCCAAATACTCATGCGGAACCCGGTTAATTAACAAATATTGAATATTATTAGGTGCCAAGTATTGTCCTGAAAACTGGAGATATGATGTTAAAAAAAAACAACAAGAAAAAGAAAAAAAATCCTTGTCTTTAAGGACCTTAGGTAGAAGTGAGGAAGGCAGAGTTCAGAAAATTTCGCTCAAATGGTTAGTTAATCATTACAGTAAGACACACTGTGGAGAGCTGTGGGGTGACACCACACACACAGCAGGGGACCCGACCTAATAGAGACTGACGGGGAAGGCTTCTCAGGAGACATTTATCTCAGGCTCACTTGCTGGTTGATGTGAGAGCAAAAAAACACCTCCTTTGTGGTGAAAAAGCTCCCAGTCACTATCCTACTAGCCTTGCCTCTGCCAAGTTCCAGGCCTGTGCAGGAGAGTCATACAGACGGCTGGCCCTGGAAGAGTCTAGAGGACACAGAACTGCTGCCATAGGTGGGTGTAGCTATACGTGGTGGCTCTGAGTCCATTTACTTTGTGAGTCCAAAATCTGCCCCCTTCCCCCCAGCCAAATGCACACACAGAGGGAGCACGTGAGAGAGAAAACACTTTGCCTTGTCTCCTTCCTATTTCCTTGTTTGCTCCAATGTTGGTTTTTTAAATCGGGAAACCAATCCCAGCAACCATTAAAGTGAATCTCAGGTACTTGAGGCAAGTGCTAAGTTCTCTCACAATATTCCTGCCTATACTTTCTTTCTCTTCTTGGTTCCTGTACCTGTTGAACTTTGGATTTTTTTTTTTTGCATTGTGGGTGGGGGAAGGGAGTAGATCTCAAACTCTGAGGTCACATAGATCTAGGTTCCAATTCTGGCTTCCCCAGTTACCAGCTGTGTGGCTTTGGGCCAGTTCCCTAATGCCCCTTGGCTGCAGTTTTCCCAGTTATAAAAGGAGAATAATGATAGTACCTACCTCAGGGCTAGTGCGAGAATAAAATGATATGCCACTACACATGGAAACTTTAGTTATTATGTTGTTTTTCCATTTTCACCCCTGGGACCTGAAAACGCCTCACTCCTGAACTTGAATTCTCATCCTCCACTAGGACACAGACTGTAGTTACTCTCCAGTGCTTCTCACTCAGGGCAGCTTCACATACACACTCCCTTCAACCTCATTCTGCAGGTCACCGGAAGAAGGTTAGCCATGAAGTCAGCACCTGTGGGGAGTCTCAGGCAGCTTCTCCTCATGTCCCTTCCTCCTCTTTCATTTCATAAACTTTCCAACATGGATAGTGTGTTTTTTGTGTTTCTCATATTTGTGAAACAATTTTAAGTAAACTCTCCCTAATTTTAAAATCACCTGAATATAATGTCACACGTTTCTATCTATGAAAAAAAAACTCCCACAAAAACTAACCGTTGAAATGGCATTAAGTTACTTTGTACTAATGCTGATGTTTCTCTGTGGGCTGTGGGCCTGGATGGGAACGAAACGGTTCCCTAGCCTTGGGCGAGATGATCTCTCCAGGTCCCTTCAGAGAAATGAAAAGCAAGCTAATGACAAAATAATGGGCCATAGCCTTATGTGATGTACAAGATACACGCCCAGGCTTTGTTGATAGGTCTGAGACATTGTTGGATGGCATTTCAAGAAAAAAGATTGGAGTTGTCTATATTTCTTTATGTTTAAATCTTTTTAAGGATTTATTGATTTATGTTAGTTTCTTAATTGATTTCTGGATTCAGCAATAAGACTACTGACTAGACATGTGTATTTTTAATTGTGACACTGAATGCATTTTATTATCACATTTTCCTAAGTTTTTATTTTGAAACAATTTAGATTTATAGACAAGTTACAAAGATAATACAAAATTCTTGTATATCTTTCATTCAGCTTCCCCCTAATGTTATTACATTATCTATTATATTTATCAAACCTAAGAAATCAACACTGTTATGGCATTATTAACTAAACAACAGGCTTTATTTGAATTTCACCAGTTTTCCCACTTCAGCTGCTTTTCTGCTTCAAGATTTTGTAAGATGGCACTTCGTGCATTGTCGTCACATCTCCTCAGTCTCCTCCAATCTGGGACAGCCTGTCCTCCCTTGTTCTTCATTAACTGGACAGTTTGCAAGAACACTGCCAGGTATTTCATAGACTGTCCCTCAGTTTGGGTTTGTCTGATGTTTTCTTGCAGTTAGACTGGGCACATGGATTTTTTTAGAATACTGCAGAGATGAAGCACTTGTCTCATTGCATCATATCAGGGATGCTAGTCAGCCTATTACTGGGGATGGTAAACTTGTCCACGTGGTTAAAGTGGTATCTGCCAACTGTAAAGTTAAAGTTAGTACTTCTGTTAGTTTTTGTGGGTTTCTTTTTTCATAGATAAAAATGTGTGACATTATATTCAGGTGATTTTAAAATTAGGAAGAGTTTACTTAAAATAAAGTGGTATCAACTGTAAAGTTAAAGTTAGTACTTCTTATCTTTTCATATTCTATTCTCTAGAAATAGTTACTAAGTCAAGGTAACAACACTCAAGCACAGGAGAAATAAATTAAAGCTCCTGGAGGGAGGAGTATCAAAGAATTTGTGGACATTTTTTAAAAACCACCAAAGCATTCAATAAATATTTTGGGAGAAATACTTTGAGGTTATACAACTATTTTGTTTCTCCTTAAACTTTTACTCACTAATTTTAGCATTCATCCTTGAATCTTGTCCACTATGATTTGTGGTGTTCAAATGGTGGTTTTTCTATTGCCCTTATTCTGTTTAGATTTATTATTTGAAATTTTGGAATTTTTCTGTAAGAAACAGTTTTCCCTTCTCTCCTATTTATTTACTCAATCATTTATTTACATCAGTCATTTATTTTATGAACTAATAGATACTTATTTTATTCTTTGGGTTATAATCAAAGAATATTGCTATTGTTATTAATTTTGTTGCTCCAATTGTTCCAAGTTTGGCCAATACAACTTTTTTTTAAAGATTTTATTTATTTATTTTTAGAGAGGGAAGGGAGGGAGAAAGAGAGAGAGAGAGACATCAATGTGCAGTTGCCGGGGGCCGTGGCCTGCAACCCAGGCATGTGCCCTGACTGGAAATTGAACCTGCGATGCTTTGGTTCGCAGCCTGCACTCAATCCACTGAGCTACGCCAGTCAGGGCAAATACAACTTTTTTAAAATTTCGGTATTATCTGTCTTTCTTTCTGCCTGTCTGTCTGCTTGCCTATCTATGTCTCTGTCTACCTGAGTTCATATTGATGTCTCTGACTCCTTTAATCCACAAGGTTCATTCCAGCCTTGCCTCTGTGTTTATTTCTGTGAACATGAAAAACGCCACTTCCATTGTGCACAAATTATGTACTTCCCTGTTCAACCCTAGTACATTTATATAGCAGTATCAGACTTGCGAGCCTGTATTCTTATGGGAAACAGTTACCAAACTGAGTAAAGTGTTTTCGTCAGTTCCTTTTGTCTTTGGCATTATAGTTTACGATAAAAAGCGTTGTTTTCCCAAATTGCCTACATCAGCTCTTTCCCCATTCTCATGCGGCTTTGTTAGACATTTCTCATACAGCTAGCTTCATTTGTCATGGGCAGTCTGCATTCCAACTTGGGGTTGGAATGCAACTTGGGGTTGGAATGCAGACTGACATCCTGATTTATTTTTTCAAAGCTGCATGCAGTAAAGTTTGCTTTTTGTGGCATACAGAAGTTTACTCAATGCATAGATTAACATGTCACCACTGCAGCCCCTTTGTAGTGAACTCCTTCCCCTGCCCTAACACATCATGGTAACATTTTCAATAATAAATATTTAACTATTAGGGATATCAGGAAATCAACTTGCCCAAAACTTTTCTATTTTGAAATTTTGGGCATTTTAAAAATGTATAAAAGTAATATATATTTTTGTTTAATGGTAAAAAAAAAGGTAAAATATGAAAAAGAATTCTCTCTCAGTTGTTTGCATGTGTGAATAAGGTTTGTCTCCTTCTCTGATGCTTTTTGTCCCCATCAGCACGTCCTTGTCTGGCCTAGTGTTGGACTTTTAAACCTGGAAGTTTCTCCCAGTAGCTAATGGTTCCAAGCCCCATTCTCAGAAGTCACTAGTATTGACCCTTTTTTTTTCACATATAAGAAAGCTGAGAATCAGATATTAAGGTTACACAGTTATTTATGATAAAACTTAAGGTGGAAGTCAGACTCAAGGCTCCCAGCCCATTGTTCTTTCTGCTTCTCGGTGTTTTTGTTCAAAGGCATGTAACCAGATTAATCTGCAACCCAAATGTGGGTGCGTGTGAAATGGAAAACTTGCAAAACACCCATGAGGTGGTAAGCAGGCTGCTTTGACCTCAGCTGCTGCAGCCGTAGATAAAGAGACATTTGTGTGTTGAGGGAGGGTGTCGATTTTTATTTTCCATGTTATGCCATGGATGGCTATAAAAACCTTTCCCCTCTGGCCGTAGCAGGGGTTTAGTAGGGATTTGTAGACAAGCTCAGACACAAGGCATTAGCAAAGATTTTCTTATGGAAGTCCCTGTTGTTGGGAACTGCCCAGTCTGGTTTCAGAAGCTGTAACCCCCACATGGCTAAGGCTAAGTGAGAGACCTTGGGACCATAAGCTACTAAGGAGACAAAGCTTATCTCCCTGGCAGGGGTACTGCCTCTGCCCCCTTTACTTCACCCTGCCTGGCCCCAAATCCAACTGGTTAGCCAATGACAGGTAAGATTCCTTGAGGGAGGAACGACCCAAGACAGGCATAGTCACGAAGGGTCCCCAGGGAAGGACTTGGGGGACTATAGAAAAAGGGGATGATGGACCCTTGCTCCTTGGCTTTGACATAGCCTGAGTCCTCATTCTGTCTGCAAGAAGTCTCCTAATTTCTTGGCTGCCTTACTTCCCCTGCCTGACCTAAGCCTGAAACAATGCCGGAGGGCGGTGCAGCCCTGTGCTGGAAAGGGCAGTTCCCTGGGGAGAACAGGCCTAAGAATGCATAAAATCCTGTGAAACCTGCTTTGCTAAGAATGCCCTCAATCTTCTGATAGGGGACCAAGCATGAAATGAGTTTGTTTCCCAAAGTTTTATAGCCCTTTAGCTAACTGACACTGATTCAGAATAAGACTCCTAGTTCTTTGTATGTTATCTATTATTTGATCCTTACTGCCTGACAATGATTAATGAGCTTTACCTGTATTCTTGTGCAAATTGAACCCAGTAAAAGCCCATTGAGGAACAGGCTCCTGGCCCTTCTCCTTTGAGAGATCAGCCACCTTTCCTCCCCATGCAGATCATGTCTTGGTAGACTTATTCTTATCCATGGCAGACTGCGGGGGGGGGGGGGGCGGCCTGCAGGTGGAGCCCCCCCACACCCTGTTTTGCAGTTTTGAGCAGTACCAGTTAGAAGCATAACAATCTAGACCAATAAAAGAATCATTGATAAAACCTGTGCCCTTCAAACCGAATGCTGACGAGCTAAAAAGAATGAGAAACTTCAGAATTTGTATACTAGCCTTGAAGCAGCCCCATGGCTGGACTAGGTGGCACTCTGAAGCCAAAGAGGTGGGGAAAGTACCCGGGTGCTAGCCTGAACAAAGGCATGGAGCTGCCACAGGACCGTACAGGACCTCACTGACTATCTTGTGGCTGCAGCTTCATCAGCATCCAGAGTAGCTGCTGCAACTCTGAACCTGTGCTTTCATTATAGCTGCAAGTATCGGCAACATGGCACTGATATTTAAACTTACATTATTTCCACTGTGGAATTTAGTTTTTCTGAACCAATCCTTTTATCACGTGAATAAGTTGAACTCCATGTACTGTTAAAGATAAATGGCACTGGCCTATGTGGCTCAGTTGGTTGGAGCATCGTTCTGTAACCAAAGGGTTCAGGTTTGATTCTTGGTCAGATCATGTAGCTAGGTTGCACATTCAATCCCTGGTCGGGGCACGTATAAGAGGCAGCCAATTAAAGCTTATCTCTCACATCAATGTTTCTCTCTCTCCTTTTCTGTCTCTCTAAAAGCAACATTCTCAGGTGAGAATTAAAAAAAGAGAGAGAGAGAAATGCCTGAACTGGGTGGAACTTGTTAACGTGTGGTCGCAGCCCTGGTTTGGTGCCCAGCATGGGCAGACCGGGACAACATGCCCAGCACAGGACGATGCCCAAACAGGCTCTGATTCTATGAAGACACGCCACTCCTTACATGTATGAAACAAAACCCCAAGTAGCAAAATTTAGAAATCCTTCCAGGAAGTATAGCAATATATGCATCTTTCTGGATTACAAACCGGTCAGTTATGTTTTGAAATTAACTGTACATCTCACAGACATTCTAAGTATTCAAAAGGTTGTTTGAGTAAAGGTTAAGATAAATAATTTTCCTGCCATGTTTTCAGATATCTTAGGTCTTCTTAAAATAAATTATTTCCCTTTCACAATTTTAGATACCTCAGGTCTTTCTCGATAGTATTAACACTGTAAAAAATTCCAGGAATGTTTAAGTAGGTGCAACTTCTCTTTCAACCTGAATTTACCTTAAGGAATCTTCCTTTTAAAAATTAATTAGCTTGTTCGTTTATTCATTTAGTTGCATTTATAACTTTCATTCCCTAAGAGGCATAGATCTTAGTGTTCAGTCTGATGAGTTTTGTCCTTAGTAAATACCTATGAAACCACCACCAAAACAAAATACAGAACATTTTCATTAACTCCCCAAAGTTCCCTTATGCTAGCTTCTAGCCAATTTCACTCCACTTTCAAATGTAATCACCTTCTGACTTCTATAATAAACTTATTTTGCCTGTTTTTGCACCTCATTTAATCCAGCGTGTTTGTGTGTGTATGTGTGTGCATGTGCAAGCACATCTTTCGCTCTGTGTTTCTGAAATTCATCCATATTGCTGTGCTTATCAATAGTTCTTCCTGTTTATTGCTGAGTAGTATTCCATTGTATGGATATACCAAACTGTTCCTTCACTCTTTCTTTTTCCTTTTTTATTTCTCATTCAAGGACATGTTTATTGATTTTTTAGAGAGAGGACGAGGGGGAGAGAGAGAGAGAAAGAAACATTAATGTGAGAGAGAAACATTCATTGGTTGCCTCCCGTACATACATACCCCAACCAGGGATCAAACCCACAACCTAGGTTTGTGCCTAGGCTGGGAATCAAACTGGGGACCTTTCAGTGTATGGGACAAGGCTCTAGCCAACTGAGCCACACCAGCCAGGGCTACTCACTCTCTTGCTGATGGACACTGGAGTTTCCAGTTTTGGGCTGTTATGAATAAGGTTGCTATGGATACTTCTGAGTTAATCTTTAATTTTTCTTTTCTTAAAAAATGTATTATTGTGAAAGAATTTCAAACTTACAGAAAGTTGCAAAAATTACAAAGCACAGAACACTCACACTCTTTCTCCAGATTTATCTAGTGTAAATATTTAACCTTTGCTTTATCATATGTGTGTGTATTCTCTTTGTGTGTGTGTGTGTGTTTCCTTGAACCATATGAAGGATTTTTACTCCAAAATGTGGCCCTTTACTCCTAAGTTCAGTGTATATTTCCTAGAATATAAATATTCTCTAATATAATCATAGTATAGCTATCAATTTCAGTGCATTTATCATCCATATAATATTCTAATCTACCAATCATATTCCAATTGTATCAGTTATTGACCCAATAATGTCCTTAACAAAGTCCCCTAGTCCCCCTACCCCCAGTACAAAAATCCAGTTTAGGGTTATCTGTTGCTTTTAATTATCACCTCGCTTTAGCCTTCTTTAATTTACTATATTTCTAAAGCTTTTCTTTGTTTTTACAGCATTGACATTTTTGACAAATACAGTACCCCCTCTCTTTTAAGAAAAAATGTTCCTCTTATAGGTTCTGAGTTTCCTCATGATTACATTCACATTATGCCTTCTAGGTCAGAATGCTGCCTAAGAGCTGTATCGTTTTTTGTTTGTTTTTAATTTTTATGTTCACATTTTTTTACTGTTGTTCAAGTACGATTATCTCCATTCCCCCCATCCCCCTCCCAACCCTGAGTGGCTCATTTAGGGACATGAGATGTCCATCTGTCCTATATGATATTAATGTGGACTGCCCAGCCAAGATATTGTCCATTTTCTTCACTGTAAAATTACTATTTTTTTTCTCTGTTATAACCTATGGATGGCTTATGGGGAGATAATTTAGGATTACACAAATATTTTGCTTCCTACCAAAACTTCCTCCTAAAGTTAGTATCCATTGGTGATTCTTGCCTGACTCAATCCTTACTATAATTGTTGCAAAATGCTAATTTTCCATTTGCATATTCCTCCATATTTACCAATTGACCTTTGACATTCAGCTGTATCTGGAGCCCTCTCTTCTACATTACTTATTTGTTATAGGTATGAAGTCATTAATTTCTATTTCTTCAATGTTTTTTTCATTTATTACTGTACTTATTTTGGTGTACAAATTATCCCAGATTTGGGCAAAAGGAGTCTCTTGTAGATGGCTCATTTGTTCGTGTGACACATCCCCATAGTTTTTCAAATCATTTCCTTATTTTCAGGAATAATTAGATGTGCCAGGCTCATTTTATACTTGCCTGGTCCATCCATGGAATTAGCTCAGTTTTTCTGACTAGCCCTGGTTTGTCTTAGCGAAGAATGGTATTAAAGATCAAGATCTAGGTACTAGGTGTGATTTTGCTACCAAAGTATCTTTGCCTCTTGGTCCTTCCAATGGGCAGAATGAAGAAACACATAAATGTATCCCACATATATATAAATGTACATCTGTGTTAGGGTTCAGAATCAGTGACCCTAAGACGTGCCCCCGTGGTACACAGATTCTTTTGAGTTAAACGTAACTATGAGCTCAAAAGAAACTCTGCCTCTCCCCAACCTTAACTACCTAGAAGAATTTAAATTAGAGGCTTTGCACATAGTAAGAGATTATCAGAGATAAATTTTTTGACCTATCTCTATGGTGGAAAAAACTACTAATTACTGAACATCCACTCTTCTTATTGTTCTGGAAATGACCTTCCTCCCCTCTAAAGTCCCAAGGTACCTTACCTCAGAATGTCATATAGACATCATTGTTTTTCTTTTATCTCTGAACCTCTCATGTATATAGGGCCTCTGACTCTTTTATACATATATATATAGTTAAATTTGGTAATTTTTCTCTTGTTGATCTGTCTCATGTAGATTTAATTATTAGACCAGCCAAAAGAATATTGAAGGGTAGAGGAAAGTTTCTTCCTTTTCAATACCTGCAAATACATATACATACATTCTTATATATGTCTACTTTATGCACACACATACTATAAACTTGTGTTAGAAATCATAACTTCACACCTGAAATTGCCAATTCCAATCCATCCCTTCAGAGCCCTTTCTTATCTTCTTCCATTACATATTTCTTTCTTCTCTACAGTTGTCCCTATTTCCCCCTTCCTTTGCCCCCCTCCGTCCAGCACCCCCTCTTGGCCTTCACCACATTGTTGTCTGTGTTCACAGGCTATGCATATAAGCACATATGTTCTTTAGCTGATCTCTTCCAGTCCCCCTGACTCCTGTCCCCTCTGAGATCTGTCAGGCTGTTCCATCTATCCATACCTCTGGTCCTATTTTGTCTATCAGTTTATATTGTTCATTAGATTCCATATATAAGTGAGATCATATACCATGTCTCTTCTTCATTCTGAGATCTGTAGTTCCCAATAACATTAATACATTCACCTGATCCTATAATATATTCTGAAATAGCTTCAGAATCACTTTGCCTTTATTACTACAATAAACAAATTTCTAACATAAGCTCGAGATTCACTTGTGATACCCTTCTACCCATTAAACAATTTCATTTAATTGTTTAATGAGACATTATCTATGGTGTCAAGCCTGTTTTGATTTTTAAAGCCTCAAGTTAATGAGTTTAAGCAGAAATATCCAAATCCAAGTGGGTACCAATATTGATTACACTGCTACTCTGGGTCTGTCTTCCTGTAATGATATTACAGAGGAAGGAAGTGGGAAAGTATAAGGAGAGATGATGCAACAGGAAAGGTCTGCCTCTGCTTAGTCACAAAACACGGCCAAACCACTTCACCTCTTCCTCAGTCAGTTGTTCCATCTGTGGATGGATAAAGCCATGGGTCTGGATGTAAAGGTCCACTATAGCCCTAAAGTCTGCTTATACTTGTCTTCTTTAGCTTCCCCCTCACAGTTGTCATTATTTTTTAAATAATGGCAGCCATTTCACAGAACAGGAACCAAGTAAATGTAAGACTAGATACCAAGGCATAAACAAAGTAAATAAAGTAAACAAAGTCAGTTGAATAAAGTACAATAACTAAATGTTTGTGGTAATTTTTCTTTTAATTAGTGCTAGCTTTCAGGCTTTAAAGGTTGGCTCACACAACCAAAGGTCATGAGCATACAACCAAGGATTATTAGACATCTGGGGAAAAGTTCTCACATGGAAGATAAAGGCATGATGGAAGTAGCAACTAGGATGAAAGAGACCATGTAGAGAGATGACAACTTAAAAATAAAGAACTATCACTCATAGTCCAAGGGTAAGATTCTATAAAGGGACCATTCACAGAACAGAGAACTTTCCCCCATACTAATTCCACCCATATTGAAGCACTCCTTATTATAACTTCTAAGGCATTCTGCCTATGGTCAATTTTACACTAAATCATAAGTCACCTTATATTTTCAGCTGTTTTATGTTTCAGTCTTTTCTCCCTAAAGATTAATCATTGATAAATCTTTGATACATTTATAGTATACATAATTAATACAATATAATATGAATTGATTTAGGCTCATATTTTTATTATAAGCCAATTTCTGTTTTTATTATCTCAAAAGTTATTACTAAAATATATAGCTATACTGGTGAAACTTACTTATTGCAGTCTTTTAAAAAATATTTTAATTTAGTTTTAGAGCTAGGGGGAGGGAAGGAGAAAGAGCGAGAAAGAAACATCAGTATGGGAGAGAAACATCGATCAGCGGCCTCTCACACGCACCCCAACTTTGGACCGGTCCCCAACCCAGGCATGCGCCCTGACCAGGAACTGGACAGGTGACCTTTCACTATGCGGGATGATGCTCAACCAAGTGAGCCACACTGATCAAGGCTCATTGCAGTCTTTAAATAATTATATAAATGAAAATAATAAAGACTCCATTGGCCTTTTTATAGCTCTTTTATTTTTAAAACTTCTGGCATTACTATAGTTCTTCTGACTCACCAAGTTTTAGCAGCCTTTCTAAGCTTCTACTCTCGTGGAGAGCACACAGTAGTAGAGAATCCAGGAATCGACAACAGCCAGTGCTTGCCGTGCAAGCGGCCCGGGGAGCAGGTTCCCAAGCTGGCCAAGTTACTGTGCAGTTCTGTTTCTGAGAAGGAGGCCTGATGCGGCTCAGCGGAGTGTCTGACCCCATCTGGAATCATTTTAGTCCCAAAGAGGGGGATGGTGGTATTGAACTGAATAATGAGTCAAACTAAGCTTCATCAAGGCCCAGGAGCTCTGTCTGCTTAGCCGGACCCTATGTGCAGGTGAATGACTGAGCACCAAACCTGCTGGACAGAGCGACAGACTGTACCTACTATCAGGATTTGCTTTACAGTGCACTGAGCAGGACATGTCAGGCGCAGCAGGCAAAGAGGAACTGTAGTAAATATAAATGTAAAAGTAAATGTAGTAATACATAGAGTCAGAAACCTGCCTCATTATAACTGCCTAGCCTGTATTAGTGTTTATATTGTTAATTTCAAGAGATTGCATACTATCTTATTGACTGTCCAATTTCTTGTAGATAGATTCTCAATATATATGTAGCAGGATAATTTCTTGAGGTATCAGTTTATGTTTTCTCCCTATATGAGGTCTGTCTGGAAAAAGTCCAGCCATTATTAATATAAGGAGAATGGTTTGCATGACATTGATGTAACCTGGCAGCCAAGGAGAGTGGACTGAATGCACAGGTGTCAACAATGACGACTTCACTGTACTAGTCAGTGGGGGTGGTAGACATGGTTGAGTGTGGCCGTCACATTCAGAATGACTGAGTGAGTAGAGCAATGAATCTGCATCAAATTTTGTGTTGGGCTTGGACATTCCTCTGTGGAAACTATTCAGATGATTCAGAAGGCTGCAGCTATGGGCAACTGGTGATTGGCAGCTGCATCACAACATGTGCCCACTCATGCATCACATCTTGTGCAGAGTTTTTTTGGTGAAACATCAAACCACCCAGGTAATTCACACACCCCCCCCCCCCCACACACACACACACTACAGCCCAGATTTGGTGCCCTGCGACTTCTGGCTTTTCCCAAAACTAAAATCACCTTTGAAAGGGAAGTGATTTCAGACCATCGATGAAATTCAGTAAAGTATGATGGGGCAGCTGACGGTGATTGGGAGAACAGTGTGAGGTCCCAATGTGTCTACTTTGAAGGGGACTGAGGTGTCATTGTCCTAAGTGCAATGTTTTTTGTATCTTCTTCAATAAATGCCTCTAGTTTAAACATTACATGGCTGTGTACCGTCTGGACAGATCTTGTCATTTCTCTCGTGAGCAAACTCTGTGCTTTTTTACCTTGGTTGGACTGCGTAGGAGGGCCTCATGACTTTGATTGTCAAAGCTTAAACTGAAACTGGAGTTTGAGGAGAATAAAAAGATCCTGCCAGAGACTATAAAAGAGAGGTGTTCTTTAGTAGCATAGTGTACCAGCTCAGCTGGATGCTAGGTTAGAAGATCCAAGCCTCATCCAAGATCTGCCAGCATGAAAGGATCTGTGTAGGCTGAGGCAATGTTACTGTGGTTATGTACAGTAACACAATGTGTCTGTACACAGCTAGTACAGACAGATGACTGATAAATGGGGTGACCGCTACAATGCCTCAGTGATTTGTTAGACTCCAGAACTTTGATGTCCTTGAGAAAACTAAGTTTATCTGTTTTATATTTAAATTTTATTTTAAAAATATAATAGGCTGAAAAATACTTCTGGAACAATTGGATAGTCAAATGCAAAAGAATGAAATGAGACAACTCTTTCATTTCATATGCAAACATTAACTCAAAATGGATCAAAGATCTCAATGTAAGAGCTAAAACTATAAAACACTTAGAAAAAAACGTTGGGGGGGTGCATGGTGTCTTCATCACCTTGGATTTTGCAATGGGTCCTTAGACATGTCACTAAAAGCACAAGCAAAAAAGAAAAGTAGATCACTTGGACTTGATCAAATTGAAAACTTCTGTGCATTAAAGCAGCAGTCCCCAACCTTTCTGGCACCAGGGACCAGTTTTGTGGAAGACAATCTTTCCATATACGCAGTAGAGGGTGGGTCAGGTACGGTTTTGGGATGATTCACGTGCATTACATTCAAGCTCACCTCCTGCTGTGCGGCCCAGCTTTTAAGAGACCTTGACCAGTACAGATCCACGGAGGTTGGGGACCCCTTCATTAGGGGACATTCTGAAGAAAGTGAAATGACAACCTAAAGAATTGTAGAAATTATTTATAAATCATATATCTACTGATATGGATCTACTATTCAGAACATATAAAGAACTCTTACATTTTACAAGCAAAAGACAACCCAGTTTTTAAAAGGTCAAAGGACTTGAACAGACATTTCTCCAAAGAAGATACACAAATGGCCAACAAGCATATTGGCAAATCATTACCACAACAAGATAGTAATCATGCCCTGGCCACACTGCCCAGTTGGTTGGAGCATCATTCCATGCACCAAAGGCTTGCCTGTTAGATCCTCAGTTGGGCTGAGCACGGGAGGCCACCCACCAATGTTTCTCCCTCACACTGATGACTCCCTCTTTCTCTTCCTCTCTCTCCCCCTATCCCTCCCTCTCTCTCTTCCTCCCCCTCCTTTCTCTCTAAAAATCAATGGAAACCTGTTCTTGGGTGAAGACAAAAAAGAAAAAGATACCAATTCATACTCATGAAGATGTTTATAATAAAAAACAAGCAAACAAATAAACAAAAACTAACAGGTGTTGGTGAGAAGGTGGAGAAATTGGAACCTTCATTCCTGGTGGGGATAAACAATGGTTTAGCTGCTCTGAAAAACAGTTTGGTGGCATCCCCCCACATTTAAACATAGAATTACCATATGTTTCAGCAATTCTACTCATAGGTATGCACCTAAAAGAACTGAAAACAGGTATTCAAGCAAATAATTGTATGTGCATGTTCACAGCAGCACTATCTGTAATAGCCAAAAGGTGGAAACAACCCATCAGCTGAAGACTGAGTAAATAAAATGTGGTCCACCCATACAATGTAATGTTACTTAGCTATAAAAAGGAACAAAGTATTGATAAATGCTGCAATGCAGACAAACCTTGAAATACTGATAAATGTTACTATGTAGATGAACCTGTGTGAAAGAAGCCAGACACAAAATGTCATATTGTATGATTACATGTATATGAAAAATCTGGAATAGATAAACCCATAGTAGTTGCCAGAGGCTGGGGGAAGAGATGGTGGTGGGTAACTGCTTAATGGATACAGGGTTTTCTTCTGAGGTGACGAAAACATCTTTAGATCTAGGTAAAGGTGGCAGTTTGACAACACCGTCAATGCTACTAAATGCCACTGAATTGTTGATTTAAAAATTTTATGTCATGTGATTTTTGCTTCATTAAAAATGTTTTTCTTAAAAAGGTTTATTTTATTTTCTTTTGAGAGAGAGGGGAAGAGAGAGAGAGAGAATCAAAGGAGAAAGGAACACTGATCCACTAGTTGCGCTCCCACAACTGGGGCAGAATCGAGCCTGCAACCTGGGCATATGCCTTGACAGGGCACTGAAATGGCAAACTTTTGGTTACTGGATGACACTCCAAGCAACTGAGCCATGGCAGCCAGGGCTAAAAAATGTTCTTAAAAGTAATAGATGATATATTCACATAGTTAAAAACTTAAAATATACACATTTACTCAGCGCAAAGTTTTTATTCTACCTCTTACCTCCACTCAGTTCCTTTTTCTGCAATCAGTCAAGATTATCAACTTATTGTATCTTTATAGTATCTTTATACTTGTAATATCTTCTAAAGATATTATATTCATCTATAACCAAATAAGTATATATGATTCCCCCTCTACTCTTTTTATGAATGGTAACACTTTACATACTAATATGCTCCTGGCTTTTTTCTGCTTAACATTATATTCAGAGATTATTCCATATTAGCATATACATTCTTTTAATGGATATATAATACTTCCTTACATTTAGTTAAACAGTCCTCCGCTGATGGGAATAAAAGGATGTTCCCAATTCTTTGCTTTTACAAAAATGCTGTATAGCTATGACGTTTCACTTATGTGGGACGTACATCTACAGAATCAATTCCCTGAAGTAAATCACTAGGTCAGAAAGTATATGCATTTGCAAGTGTTTTTAAGCTATTGATCAATTGTTCTAGAGTTTGTACTAATTTACCTGCCTCTCAAAAATATTAATAAAATATTACATATTATATGCTTAACTTTGGGATTGTTGTCAATCTGGTAAGTGAAATTGTATTTTAGTGCAGTTTTATTTTCTACCTCATTATGTGTGATGAAAAGCATCTTTTCATATATTTGAGTCATTTTAGATTTTTACTCTATGCATATTCTCTCATATTCTGTACTTTAGTGTATGGACTTTTTTTTTTACTGATTTGAAGGCCCTCTTAGGAAAATGAAACACTTGTCTGTGAAGTGAAGTGCAATTCCCCCCTATAGTTTTCATTCTGCTTTGTTTACAGTGTTTTTATTTTTGTCATGAATAAATTATTTTTAATAAGCCAAACATCAACTGTTTTTTCTATGGCTTCTGGATTTCAAGATTTGTAAAGGTCTTCTCCCTGTTAAGATTATGATAACTATTTGATGAATAACTCTTTCATGTGTTCTTCCAATAGTTTTATCGGGTTTCTAAATTTTGTTTTTCTTTTTTTTTTTTTTTGAACAATTTAGAAATTATTCTTTTCATTCTATTTAGAGTATAAGGTATGGATCGAATTCTTTTTTTTTCTTCAGATAATGTGGGACTAAAGAAAAAGATTTAGCCACTTCCCTTTTGATAATTCCTGACATTTAAATAAATAAGCATTATAGACACTGTGACAGAAATCTGAACAGGATACACTGGGGACACCAAGCAGGGGTAAAAGAAGTCTGGCAAAAGTTTTACGGAGGACGGTATCTCCAATATTTACTGATAATCTGAATTAAGATTCTTACACTTTTCTGAAAACTCTTCCCTCTTCACTTCCACGATCCTCAAGCCTCCAGGTTCCCTTCTAATCATCACCCTTTTCTCTCTGTCCTGGCTCCTTTTCCTTCCTCCATCTTTCAAATGTTGGGGGTTCACAGGGTTGCATCCCTCTTCTCAACTGTCTGCAAGACTTGGAAAATTTTAGCTTAAGGTAAAAAGTTATACGTCTAGCAAGTAATGTGTATGTTAAAGCTTTTGTTTCAGAAGCTACAGATAAGGCCCATCCTGGTTCCTGGGAAAACAGCCAACCTCCTGGGACAGTGCTAGAGATTACGGCCTGGGGACAAGTGGAGGCATCCGGACCTTTGTGTTCCAGGGAGAGCAGACCACCACCCTGGGAACAGCTAAGTGCCCAGGACAGGAAAGTTGCAGTTTCTATCACCTAATCCTCCCTGAATCTCAAAGCCCTCACTGCACCTTATTTATTCCCTGGTATAAAAAGTCTGGCCTAGAAAGAAAAGACAAGATGGTCTGTTAGGGTATGAACCTGCTATCTTCTCAGATCACTGGCCATCTGAATAAAGCTCCCATAAAGATTTGATCACTGTCATTGCTTACTGGGTTTGGTAGTGACAGGCAGCCTAAACGCCGGTGTCTTTTCCAGTTACATGTTCTTTTTAGTTCTTATTCAGTTCATTCAGTTCCAAGGATTCATCTATTTTGTATACCTGTAAGTCCCTCAATATTCTTCTCAATGTATATTCAAAGCTCTTACTACATTTGAAATTTTACATTTATTTGATTAATAACTGTTCTCTGACTAGACTATTGTGGGAGGGGACTATTCTGTTTTTCTCACCCCTGTCCCAGTTCCTGGCACATTGTAAGTCATCAATAAGTATTTTCGTCTGAATAAATGTTTAGTATGAATCCTCTTCCCTAACACCTAGACCTTTCTTTTCTTACCTACTAGACATTTCCACTGAGCATTCCTCTTAGAACTTCAAAATCAATTCATTTAGTTTAACAAATATTTGCTGAGTGCCTGCTATTTGCCAACATGCCCCAGGGCTTGAGGATGTATGTACCTATGTAGAGACACAAGAGGCACCACTGTGTGCATACATTTTTAATCAGCAGACCTGCTTTATTAGTCTGGGGTGAGAGTCACATAACATTTCAAATTTATTTGAAATTAATTTCCCAATTAATTCCCTTATTAGGAATTCTAATATTTTGCTCCTGTCTCTCTCATCTAATTCACCAAAATCTCTGGGAACTAACTAAGCCCAAAAAGGTTATCAGACTTGTTTCCAGGTAAGAGAGACTTTCAAGTACTTTGTTGGTTGAATTTAAAAAAAATATTTATTTATTTATTTTTAGAGAGAGGGGAAGGGAGAAAGAGAGGGAGAGAAACATCAGTGTGTGAGAGAAACACTGATCAGTTGCCTCTCTCACACGTCTTAACTGGGGACCAGCCTAAAACCCAGGCATGTGCCGTGACTGGAAATTGATCCAGTGACCTTTCGGTGGGGAAATGTTCAACCAATTGAGCCACGCGGGTCAGGGCTGTTGACTAAATTTTTGGCTAATAAAAATCTGGCTGCTAGCTGGTGTTGTCATTGTTAAGTTGGCTCTCCTCAGTCCCAAGCACCCTTGTTTCACTGCCACAGTGTACCAGGTGCACAGGCTGCAGAGTGGTTGAAACATGGGCTCCCCAAGTTTCTCTATGCTGGGACAATGTTCCCCAAAATATGGGTAGTTCATATGTGACTGAATTGGGATGGCCTCATAACTTAAGTCTACTGGTGGCCTTGAGGTTCTGTTGTTGAACTAGTTCATCAGCTTGGACTTCCTATTCCTCCTGAAGAGTTTCTCTTTAGGACACTGTGCTAGTGAGATAGGACTATCTCAGTTAATCAGAGGGGCCCTAAAAATGTTAAACCTCAAAAAGAAAGATTGAGGTCACCATTTCTTTCCTTTTAGGAGGCTCTCCTGTGCAACCTTTCCCTATACAGGTTTGGGCTAAAAGTAGGGCTGTTTGGAGGAGTGGTCTTGTCAGGATGTCTTGTTGCATAGTTTCCCTGGTGCAGTGGGTACCTACCTATTCTTCCATTTGTATCGGTGAGGGGAACTTCTCAACTGACTCTTTTCTAAGCAAAGATGATCTGTTCCTGGTGACTTGACATGTTTACCTTGTCAAGGTAATGAGAAGCGATGGGCAGTTTCTCTTTAAAAAAAGTTTTAAGACCTGCTTCTCCAGACTCCCTACTATACATTAATAGAATGATATATGATACAGAAATAGCAGAAAAGAGGAAGTGATTAACTTGGCAGGAGTTGGGGGGCAACAGGAAGTCGTCAGAAAAGAGCATTTGGAGTAGGAGCCCATCAATATCTCACTTTAAAGGCTGAACTGAGTGGGGAGGGAGGATGTTAGGGCGGGCGGCAAGAGTCTGGTATTTCAGGCAAAGGGAAGAGCATAGTCAAGGAAAGACAACAGAGGGGAATAGCAGTGTGCTTTCGTCTCCCGGGGCAGAGGTAGAATACACACATCTATTGGAGGGGAGGAGTGTCAAGATAGGAATTCAAAGAGGTAGGCACAGCTTATATCATAATTGCCTTTGTGTAAGTGGCTAAGGATCTTGGAGTGGATCTTGGTGCTGAGAAACTAGTGAGGAATTTATTCATTTGCATCTCATTATCTTTCCCAATAAGCACACGCTGCCACTTTTCTGCCCCTGACCTCAGGTAAATATTATCATCCTCTCAGGCACTTGACCAGGAAATCTCAGAGTTGTTTAGAAATTTTCTCCCCATTAAATAACTCACCCCCATCCAGTCTGAATCCAAAATCCTTTCTTGGTCGGTCTGTGTCGAACTGACTCAGATGCTTAAAACCTTTTACTTAGATTATTTCAAGAGTGTTGAAACTAGTCTCTCTGCTTGATGCTTCCTCCTTCCGTCCATCCTACTCACTGCAAGGTCTTCCTCAGATAAAAGCTGAGGTTACTATTCATCCCAAACCTGAATTAAATATTAAACATTTACCTCCACTAAATATTGACCTCCATTAAACATTTCAACCTTTTCTCCCATTTCACACCCTTCCTTGAACTTCCATCCACAAGGGACTTAATCATCTTCCTGCATCTGCTTTGCACCTTTTCTCTGTATCTTAGCTGTTACTATATCTTCTCCTACAGCCACTTCCCTCCATCTTTTTTTTCAAGGCATGGCCTAAATCATATCAGCTACATTTTAAAAATGCCCCCAAATTTGGCAGCTGAAAACAATGATAAACATGTATTACTTCCTACAGCAGAAGTGTCAAACTCATTTTCACCAGGGGCCACATCAGCCTGGAGGTTACCTTCAAAGGGCTAAACGTAATTTTAGGATTGTATAATTGTAACTTCTCCTTACCTGTTAAGTGAGAGCTCGAGCTGCTGCAGCATAGAAACAAGGGGCCTGGCAGGATAAAACAATATGGGGGGCCTGATTTGCCCCCCCCCCTGTGTTTGCCACCTGTGCTTTAACACATAGGCTACTTTAATGTGCGTGTATATTATACAACGTTTTATGTGCTCATATTGACTGGCACACATTGCTTTTCTCCAGTGTCCTCAACTGAGGACAGGAACTCCCTGTCACTGTACCTATGCCAGTTTAAATGCTAGGAATAACGATTTCTGCATCATTAGGACCAGACAGAAGAATGCTATAATCTGTAACGCTCTTCAGATCCTGGGAGCAATGCTAGCTTTAACACAATGCACAATTCTTTCTGAATGTCTCTTTGCAAAGAACAGTGTTTCTCAAACTTTTGGTTTGGTAAGATCCACATAAAGAAATACATTTCATATCACTTACTCGGGCCAGGCAGATACGAAAGACTGGAATAAAAATTTCAAAACAACTCCTTTACACGTAATGCATTCTGAGATTTTATATCGTGTTCTAGTCTTTCCAATTTCATTAAAAAACAAAAAGTGGTGTTCTGGATCTGCCAAACTGATTTCACAGTGCTTTGGAAATTATAGCCCACGGTTTGGAAAACACTGGCTTGGAAAAAGGTTTTCGATTTGTAGTCATTCTTCCCAAATCTCCCTACACTTCCTGAGTTCCCGACAGCTGTTTTCGTCTTTGATTACCGGGCCCAGTTTTATGTAAATGTTCTGCGATGTGGCCATTCCCTTCTTCTGGGCTTCTTTAAGAGGGCGGTAACGGCCCACGACCGGGGGTGGAGTGGCAGGTCTCGTGAAACCCCCAGCGCAGCCCAGGCCCGCTTTTCCAGTTCTTGTGAAAGCCTAGGCGTGAGTGCGCGGAGGTGGGAGTAGGGGTGAGGCTGTTTCTGCCTCAAGCAACCAGGCCTCGGAGGAGAAAAGAAGCACAGAAAAAGATTACTGGATTTCTGCGCGTTCCCGTTGCTGGCGACTCTGCGGGGGTCCGCGCCTGCGCAGAGAGAGCACCTGGGACTGTTCCGGCCTCTGTGGTGCAGGCGCGCGCCCGCCCAGCCAAAGCCCGAGGTGGGCTTCGGCGAGCGGGCGGCGCGGCGGCGCGCGTCAGGGGGCGGTCCTGCGCGGCCCGCACCGCCCTCCCTCCGTGAGCTCCTCTCCTCCCAGTCACCCTCGCGCTTCCTACGCTAAGGCAATCACCGCCACGGCCCCTTCCCTAGCTCGTTCGCTCAGGCGGTGCCATGGCGGCCTTCAGCAAGTACCTGACGGCGCGAAACTCCTCGTTGGCGGGGGCCGCGTTCCTGGTGCTGTGCCTGCTGCACAAGCGGCGCCGTGCCCTCGGCCTGCGCGGGTAAGAAGGCCCGTGGGGCGTCGCTTTCCCGGGCCCGAGCGGGCGCCCCTCGCGTGCTCTCCCGCCCCGCCTGGTGGCAGGAGGACCGGTCCCTTTGCCCGCGGGGTCAATCGCGGAGAACGCCGCCGCGGCTGCTGCCAGGCTCCAATGTCAGGGTGTCCGGGCGTGTTCGCGGCGCCGGCGTCCTCCGTGCTCCCTGCGCCCTTGCGGGCCTGACCGGCCCCTTACTCTGCCGCGGGAGTGTGGGTATTTCCTCTGCGCCCGCTGGAAAACCTGTGCGTCTGTCTCGAGGCTGTCGCCCCCCACTCTGTCCCCAAACCTCCTCGTTTCTGTTATTAACTTTATGGGTGTGTACTAGTTTTGCCATCTCATCTCCTGCCACACGATGGCTTTGCTTTGTGGACGTGTGTTTGAGGATGGCGATTGGAGACTGTTTAAGTCACTTGGATGAGGTTTGGCACGATTCTCTAGCAGTTGCTTTTGAAGTCGTGAGAATGGTTCCCGTGAACTGTCCTGCATCCACTTGGCAGAATTTCTTTCTAAAGTGTGTCGTCTTGGAGTTGGTCAGTGAACGCCCTGACATTTCATCGGGAAAGCAAGTTTCCCTCCCCTGGCTCTGCAGGTGTAAGTGTTACGCGAGGATCGAGATCCTTTTTGATTATACTTCCCTGCTTCCCGCCTCGAAAGAATTTTAATGTTTAGACTTAATTTAGGGAGACTATAAGATTAGAGAAAGGCGGAGAGTTGAGTTACTTACTGTTGGGGGATTACAGACAATTTTTTATTTGCTGGGAGACACTTGCTTTCAGCAAATGAATGAGGTTACTTCCCAGGTATTCTTGCCAGTCATCGGATACTTAATATTAACTTGGCATACTTTTTTCATGCATTTTATTTCATTCATCTCTTTGGGCAGGTACTGTTGCCTTCTGTTTCCGGTTTGCCTAAAATATCTGATTAGTAATAGATTTTGGACTAAAACACTGACAAGTGGCCTTCCTTTGCATGAAGTTCTTACTAACCTTTTGCTATCTTTACCTTACTAAAGCCAAGCGATGGTCTTGCTCTTTCTTCCCAAATCCGGTTAACAAAGTTGAAAATGATTTGCATCTTTGGACAAAAGAGAACTGTACATTTTCACGTATATTTAATTTGCTTTTAAGAGGATTAATTCTGAGAAATATAAGCAGATTTTTCTTATGGATTGTGTGCTTTCAGAGCCCCCAACTGCAAGTGGAAGTTATTTGTTGTCTGATAATATGCCAATAGAAAGTGTTAAGTGCTGTAAAATAACTTTGAGTTTCATTTTTGCAGAGATGTATTTCAGAACATAAAACAGGTGTTTAGTATGGGTGCGGGAATTTGAGGACAACCCTTAAACTTCGGCTTACTTTTGTCATTAAGAAAAAAAACCTTTGCTTTATTTGAGTATTACTTATATGTAGAAAAGTACACATATCATAAGTGTAGAGCTTGAAAAATTTTCACCAGTGGAACTCACTTGTCTAATAAGCACTTAGGTCGGCACCCACCAGAGAATATTATCAGCTTCTCAGGAACTATTTATGTCTCTTCTAGTTACAGCTAAGGTGGCTACTGATTTATAAGACCATTATTGAGTAAAAGAAGTTTTAAGTGAAATCAACTGGGAAATAGTAGCAACAGTAGCAAAACAGTGTCACAGAATTTGTCTTAGTAAATAATTTTGTTTATTCATTATGTAAAATGCTATGAAATCTCTTTCAGAAACTTTGGTGGGACAGGAATGCAAATTATGAGCTGATAAAGTTTAATGACCGAGATAAAATGATTGAATTATTTTTAAACTCCTAAGAATGGTATTGAGTGTGTCTTTGTAGATGTACTTTCAGAATCTTATGAATAGCTTTTTAATTGCTATCTTTGGTATCACAGTTTGAAGATTAGAAAATTCTAACTTTATTATTTTTTAAAATTTAAAAAAATATTTTTTTATTTATTTTCAAAGAGAGGGGGAGGCAGGGAGAAAGAGGGAGAGAAACATCAATGTGTGGTTGCCTCTCACATGTGCCCCGACTAGGGACGTGATGGCCTGCAACCCAGGCATGTGCCCTGACTGGGAATCGAACCAGCGACCCTTTGGTTTGCAGCCCGAGCTCAATCCAGAGCTACACCAGCTAGGGCAGAAAATTCTAACTTTAAATTTTACTGGATTTTTGGGTATATTTGTTAACAAGGCTAATTAATTTTACTCTCTGGTACTTAAGGAACCTGTGGCTTTTCAGCTTTTTTTTTTTTTTTTTTTTTTTGTCTATGCTATCAACAGTAGGTCTGCTTTAGACAGTATTTCTTAGAATTAGGTAGGCAATAGAGCCAGTGAAACCACTTTAAAAGTTACAATGTCAATTACTTCAAACATTAAGAGAAGAGTAACTTAATGTTCTGAGTTACTTTTTGTTAATGCACTTTTTTCACCCTGTTAAGTTATATATACATGTATATATGACTTTTTATTATTGATTTTTTTCACATACTACTTTTTTAAAAGTAGATGCATAGTAATATAATGAACTCCTCTATACTTTACCTGAGAAGTACCATCAATATTCTGCAAGTCTTGTTTTATCTACAGCTCCTTGTTTCCCACCCCTTACTTTTACAGGCTTTTAGGTAAAATTTGTATATACCCAACTGTACTAATCTTAGTTATATATATTTTAAATAAATGGATACAACAGTCTAACAGTCTTTAGACTGTTAACAGTCTTTAACACATACGTTTCATAAATTAGAACATTGTCATCTTCCCAGAAAGTTCCCTTGTATTCATTCCTTGCTGACACTGTGCTAATTATTTCACCTTAGTTTTGCCTAATTATACATTTTATTTTGTTCCTCATTTATGGGGGCTAGTAGAATATTTTTATTCATGGATAAAGGAGACCAGGTATTCAGTTCAAAGGCATTATCTCTTTCAGAATGTTGTATTACTATGCTAGGTGCCATGGGATGAAGAGGGGAGTATGTGTATTACACAAACATTAAAAAAATGTATGACTTTTTTTTTCCCCTCGGGGAGTTTACATACTTGTTAGGGAGAAGAGATTTAAATGTAAATTAGGTAAAAATGTAAGGCGATGACACAATGCAGTGTACAGACAGGTATTCCATAAAAGTTCTGAGAAAGGAGAAGATTAATGTGTTTGGGAGGAGTTAGGGAAGGCTTTATGAGAGAAGTGAGCTAAGCTTAGAAAAGGAGTAGGAATGGATAACTGGAGATAAATTAAATGTTATAGCAGCCTTTATCAGCTTTTTGTTGCATTTTATATTAGGAAGAAAAAAACTTCATGGCGCCCTTTCAATCCATCTTCTATTTTTTTAAGAAACACAAATATGATCATGTGATGTTTATACATTAAAGTCTTTCAGCTATTCGCCCTGGCTGGTGTAGCTCAGTGGATTGAGCACGGGCTGCGAACCAGGCATCGCAGGTTCGATTCCCAGTCAGGGCACATGCCTAGGTTGCAGGCCATGGCCCCCAGCAACCGCACATTGATGTTTCTCTCTCTCTTTCTCCCTCCCTTCCTTCTCTAAAAATAAATAAATAAAATCTTTAAAAAAAAAGTCAGCTATTCTAAAATACAAAATTCTTAGTGAGAAAATGGTGTTTATGATGTGGTACTTTAATACTTCTGCTCATTCAGCCACATGGGATTAACGATCTCTGAGGACAAGGACCTGAGGACAAGGACGGCAGTCTCTGCCCAGCCTTTGCAGTCTGATGGTAATCACTGTCGACCCCATGTCTTATCCCCACCCTTTGATGTTTCTTTTCCTTCAAGACTCAGGTCAGTCGACACTTTGTCTTAGGTGTTTTCTACCTTTTCCTGATCTCCAAACTGTTGCTGTTGTCCGCAGCTCTCATGATACTGTAAGCATTCCTCTACTCTAGAAGCTACCACTGTGTATTGTATTAGATCGTTTTCCTGGCTTCTGCCTACACCAGACTCTGAGTTCTTGAGGGTACAGATTGAGTCATTTTGAAATTCCTAGTTTGCACATGTCATGGGATGGACCATTGTTGTAGGATAGTTGAAGAACTTGTAGGGTGCTTGTTTGACAGGCAGTTGGAGGTGAAGGATCAGTACAAGCAGGAGTAGAGATATTATCTTCATAAACATGATAGTTTTGTACCTGGGGTATGTAATATGAGCTGGGTAGTGGGAAATCAGTGGACCAATTTTAGAAGGCAGGAAAAAGGACCCGTTGACATTGCCAAGGTATTATGTGATCTTAAAAAACAAGACAAAAACTAAAAAGAGAACAAAGCAGTGTTTTTCCTTCTTATAAAATGCTTGTCAAAGTTCAGATTTCTCATTCTGGATTTCAGATCCTTTCTTCATCTGCTCTCGCCTTACCTGGCTAATCTTATATGTCACTGCCTGCCAATGGGTAGTCTCTGTTCCAAATAGGTCAGTTTCTGCAATGTTCTCTGAACAGGCCACAGTTACTCCAGGCTTTGGAGCTTGATTCATGATATTAGTGATACCTGGGATATCTGTATCCTCTTCTCATCAACTCTTAACCTTTAAGGGTCAGGTCAGGGTCACTCCTCCCATGAAGTAATATTTAACAACTCTTGAATGATGATAACCCCCTTTTTAACCTTCTGAAGCATGAATTTAGATACCTTTCTTGTTTTATCTATTACTTGCTTGACTGGGTGTGGTCTACCTAGCTCTCAGTTATCAGGGTGTAGCCAAGTCCACCAGGTCATGGGGTGACCCTTCATCCTTTCAAAGCTCCAGTCTATAGATGATGGGGCATAGTCTCCTCCCCCAAGTGGTTCAGAGGAGTTTCAGGGAGCTTGTATTTTTCTTAGACACACCTTACTTCACTTACTTGCTTCTGCTCTATTTTAGATTCCACTTACATTTTGTCTGCTGAGCCTGTCTTTTTTTGGTATCTGTATTCTTTTAAAGCATCAGTCACAGAGCAGGTATTTGTAGTAGAGTTTTTTTAAATAATATATTTGATTGATTATGCTATTACAGTTGTCCCATTTTCCCCCCTTCACTCCCCTCCACACCCTCTCCCACCCACATTCCCCCCCTTTAGTTCATGTCCATGTGTCATACTTACAAATTCTTTAGCTTCTACATTTCTCATACTATTCTCACCCTCCCCTTGTCTTTTTTCTACCTACCATCTATGCTACTTATTCTCTGTATCTCTTCCCCCTCTCTCCTCCTCCCACTTCCCTGTTGCTAACCCTCCATGTGATCTCCATTTCTGTGGTTCTGTTGCTGTTCTGGTTGTTTGCTTAGTTTTTGTTTTTGTTTTATGTGTGGTTGTTAATAATTGTGAGTTTGCTGTCATTTTACTGTACATGTTTTTTATCTTCTTTTTCTTAGATAAGTCCTTTTAACATTTCATATAATAAGGGTGATGATGAACTCCTTTAACTTGATGATGAACTCCTTTAACTTGATGATGATGATGAACTCCTTTAACTTGACCTTATCTGGGAAGCTCTTTATCTGCCCTTCCATTCTAAATGAAATCTTTGCTGGATAGAGCAATCTTGGTTGTAGGTTCTTGCCTTTCATGACTTGGAATACTTCTTTCCAGCCCCTTCTTGCCTGTAAGGTCTCTTGAGAAATCAGCTGACAATCTTATGGGAACTCCTGTGTAGGTAACTCTCTCCTTTTCTCTTGCTGCTTCTAAGATTCTCTCCTTATCTTTAATCTTGGCTAATGTAATTATGATGTGCCTTGGTGTGTTCCTCCTTGGGTCCAACTTCTTTGGGACTCTCTGAGCATCCTGGACTTCCTGGAAGTTTATTTCCTTCACCAGATTGGGGAAGTTCTCCTTTATTATTTGTTCAGATACCTTTTCCACTTGTTGCTCTTCCTCTGCTCTTTCTAGTACCTCTATAATTCAGATGTTGGAACATTTAAAGATGTCCTGGAGGTTCCTAAGTCTCTATTCACTTTTTTTTGAATTCTTGTGTCTTCATTCTTTTCTGGTTGGATGTTTCTTTCTTCCTTCTGGTCCACACCATTGATTTTGAGTCTCAGTTTTTTTCCCATCACTATTGGTTCCCTGTACATCTTCCTTTATTTCACTTAGCGTAGCCTTCATTTTTTCCACTAATTTGCTACCAAATTCAACCAGTTCTGTGAGCATCCTGATTGCCAGTGCTTTGAACTGTGCATTTGATAGGCTGGCTATTTCTTTGTGGCATAGTTGTATTTTTTCTGGAGCTTTGATCTGTTCCTTCATTTGGGCCATTTTTTTTTTTTTTTTTTGACGCACCTGTTACCTAGTGAGAGGCAGAGCCTTAGGTGTTTGTCCTGGCGGGGCAACCCAAGTCACTGCGTTTGATGCTGTATGTGGGGGAGGGGTCCGAGAGGGAACAATGGCGCTTGTTCCGCTCTCTGCTGGATTTCAGCCACTGTTGCTTCTTTCCCCAAGCAAACTGGGCCCTTCTGGTGCTGATTCCTGGGTGGGTGGGTTTGTGTACATCCTGGGATCCTGTGGGTCTCTCCAGCAAACTCTCCTGTGAGGCTGGGAGCCTCTCCAAGCACCTCAACCCCCACAGGTGTTTTCAGTTGGTGTTTTGAGGCTTTATTTCCCGGCGCTGGGACCCTGGGCTGCATGGTCTGTCTTGTTCCCCAGTTTCGCCTGGTTTATCTGTGCAAATGTGGGACAGCCCGATCCGCCAGTCGCAATCTGCAATCCATCACCTCGCTGGGTCCGCCCACTGCCACCCTGTGCGCCTGGGGTCTGCCATCTGCCACCTGTGTGCCTGGGGCCCACCAGCTACCGCTTTTTTTTTCTGCGACCTCTCTCTGCCCAGCGGCCGGACTACGTCCCTCCTATGGGTCTGGATGAATGTGTCTATTTTAACTCCTTGGTTGTTATACTTCGATACAGTTCAATTTTCTGTTAGTACTGGTTGTTTTTTTGTTTCTGAATTCTTGTTATCCTTCTTTTGGTTGTGCGGGAAGGCACAGTGTGTCTGCCTATTCCTCCATCTTGGCCGGGAGTCTCTAGTAGAGTTTTATTGAAAATTTGGGAGTAGTGGCAGGGACTATATCTCAGCATAGTGAATAGCTGAAAATAGAGACATTCTTTTATTTACAAGTTCTTTAGACATTCTCACTGTTGGAAATCTGTTAACTATTTTTCCCTGAGCCTCTCAGCTCTGTGGCCTGTTACGACGAGACCTTTTCTGTATTTCTTGGATGTTCTCGTATCTATAGCTTCTGTGCCTTGTGCTTTCTCTCCACTGACCTCTCTACAACTTTCCTACAGACTTTCCTTCCTGAGATCTCTTCAAATCAAGCTCTGGAAAAGGGTTTCACTTTTCTCAATTCCATAGTCCCACTGAATGTTTTGCCAAGTACAGGCATGAGTCATGTGAGGGGCTGTAGGTGCATGAGACCCTTAGGGTGGTGAACTGAGAGTAGGTCTCATAAGGCCAGACTCTGGCCCCATTTGGATCCTCAGAATAAAAAGGAGATGCTTAAACAACCACAGGTGAAGAAGGCCTTAAAACATTTACTAGGAAAATAGGCTGTGTACTGAAACCCACTAATGGCACCTCTGGTCCAACAGCAGTGTTCTCAGAACTGTGTCGTGTGTGGTCTATCGGTGGGAAGTGGGTACAGAATGTTTGATTAATCACACTTCTCAGTTTTGGGCACATTAGCATCATTGGCCAGGCATTCTTTTTCAGGGCTTTTGCGCTTGCTGTTCGCCTGCCTTCAATGCTCTTTGCCCAGATGTCCACACTGTTTACTCCTCCAGTTTTCAGTCTTTCATTAGACATCTCATGGTGAGATCTTCTATTGCCATTCAGTTTAAAATAGCATCTTCCACACTTTCCTGGCTTTGCTTTTCTCCTTAGCACTTCTTAATATCAAATGTGCTATTTATTTTACATATTTATCTTGTGTATTATATGTCTCTGTTAGAATGCATGCTTCATGAGGGCAGGAGTTTTTGTCTGTTTTTTTCATTGTTATACTCCCAGTGGCTAGAACTGTGATGGCATATGTAGTAGGCTCTCAAATAGTGTTTGCTCAATGACTTTTAGCTGTGAGGTGTTCATTTCTTAGGGCTCTGGTTACTGTTTTAAATAACACATTTTTCTTAAATGTTGTTACCTTAAGTATATTTCAAGCTCTTCAAGAGCTGGGCCCCTCTTATATGCGTGGGTAAAACAAGTTTTAGAAGTTTATAAAAATGATATCATTATTTTGTAACTTGCTTTCACATTTAAGAATAGAGTGGAAATATTGAAGGCAATTTAAAAAAATAAAATATTATTTATCATATCATCACCATAACACGTATTGTTTTATCTTTATTACTTTTATTCCTTATTTATATCATATAAGGTACATGTTTTGCTGTTTTCATTTAAAGCATAGATATCTTCCCTATGTTTCTATATTAACTTAAGTACACTTTTAATGAAATACATAAATATTTCTTTGTTCAACGATATCGTAAGTGTTGAACATCTGTAATTTTTATAGGTAATATATTTTTGTAAATTAATATTTCTGTGTCTGCTGAATTACTACTTTGGAATAAATTACCAGAAATAGGATTAATGAATGGAAGGTTATGAACTTCCCTTAGTGTTTGTGGAAAGTGTGTGAACATTCTGAGCTATACGAATTACACAAGAGTTGTGCCTTAGAGTACTATGAATGAGTACTACTTTAATACTCTAATCATCATTAAGGGATGTTTTAATTTTTTGACTAATTTAGTGGTGTAAAATAATGTTGCAAGATATATTTGCAAGAATGCACATTTTTAAAAAATATTTTATTTATTTATTTTTTTAGAGAGTGGGGAAGGTAGGGAGAAAGAAAGGGAGAGAAACATCAGTGCATGAGAGATACATGGATAGTTTGCCTCTCATATGCCCCCAGCTGGGGACTTGGCCTGCAGCCCAGCCATGTGCCTTGACCTGGAAGTGCTTAGGCACTTTTTTGTTCACAGGTCAGCGCTCAATTCACTGAGGCACACCAGCCAGGGCTATTGTTATTTCTTTTGGAATGATTTTTATGAAGTATTAGAGTAGTTTAAAAATGGCATATTGTAGTCATTTCTACAAAAAAAAAGTAGGCATCAGGTCTTTGTGTAAGAACATGGCTTTCATCAAAAAATTGTTTTTATAAGGAAATCATTTTTGTCAAGAACATAGCCTTACATAATCATAAGGATAAAATGCTTCTGATAACTGTTGGTTGTGCTTTTTAGGGGGAACTATTACAAATATTAAGATGATTTGAAGCCTCGTTAGGTAAACTGTAGTGAGTATGTTGAAAGGTGTTTTTTTAAAAACATGCATATGTTATCATCTTGCTAGATTAGCGGTTCTGAATTAATGCAGTTAAACTATGAAGTTGAAAATAAAGCTCATCAAATCATAATTATCCAATTTGATATTTGTGAATAGATAGAGCAGTCACATACCACTATAATGGTACCACAGTACTACACATAAACATAGATTATATGATTTATTCTATGCTTAAAGAGGTCTCTGTTGCCTTTGAAAATAGATATGCTGTGTGGAAAGAGGCAATGTCTCTTGGTAAGTTATAATTTAGTCATTTAATCATCATTCTCTGTTTGTATATCACTGCATGTCACTGTTTAAAACATTTGAATACTTTCATAAACCAGTGAAGTAAGCAACATGAGACATGGTGTCTCCACAGAGGAAAATGTATGGTCCTATAAGGTATCTTTAGTGTGTAGGACTAATTTGTTTTAAAATTAAATACTTTCATGCTTCACTTTTAAAAATTAAATATTTTTGCATTATCAAAATAAGCACACACTGAAAAATTTGAATACTAGAAAAAAAGAAGGGGCAAAACACCTGTATTGTTATCTGTATTGTGATTATTGTCATATTTCATCAATTCTAAAATGCCCTGTTTCACATTTAAATATATATTTTTTCACATTGCAGCTTCTCTGAAATTAGGATGTAATTTACAGCTGATTAATATGGCATTAGCATATTGTTAGCTTTGATTAATATGTCATTAGCATATTGTTTCATTTCCTTTTTACAAGGCATGTTTTAAGTTTGCTTTTAAAGATACTACATGACAATTTACATCAGTCTTCTCACTCCAAGATTCAGTGTTACTGTCATTCTTCAGTACCTCTTGAAGGTGAACTTAAGTTTCTGGAAAAGAAGAAATTGAGGTAGAATCAGGGTTTTCCTCATTCCAGAGCGAGGATTGGAGGAAGTAGGTTGGCCTGGGAATCAATGAACCACTCAAAGAAAGGAACCCAAAGATCATGCTGTAACCCAGAAAACATTGAGTGCCTTTCTGTGTGTCATATGATGGGTTTTCCAGTGTTTAGTATAGGATGAATAAGAACTATTCTTAAGAACTGTGGGGTATAATACCTCAGTTCAACATTTAGTGCTATGTGCTGAGGACACAGTGATGAATAAAATAGATCTCTTTCCTAGATGGATTGTACAGTGGGAGAAGGCAGAACTGTTTCATGCTAGTTTTGTATTGGACACTTGGGAAGATGAAAACTTAAACAAGTTTTTTTGCAGTTGAGAAACTCACAGACTGTTGAAAGAAAGAATCCTTTGTTTTAACATTTCACACCAAATTTCTGGTTTAAAAAAATCTGGTAATATTTTATTTACAATATTGTTCTCCATTGACTTATGAGTACAGTTTTGTTGCATCAAGAAATTAGATTTAAGGTGTTTTCAACTATAGTATTAATTTGCTCCCCCTCCAATAGTATGCTCCCCCTCCAAGATCTTTGTTGCTTAGTAAAGGAGTGGGATGGTGGTGGTGGTGGAAACAAATATAGGACAGAATGAATGCATGGTATGATCCCATGTTTTACATAAATATCAGATACTTTCCAATTTCACAATTGATGGGTTAATATATTTCTGTATGTGTTTTATTACTGGTTCAGCTAAATAGCTACTTTTTCTCCTTCCACTGGAGAAAATATCAATGTGGGGGGAAACATAACATTTATCCATTATCTTCTGTTGAATGTTTGTTGTATGTCAGTAGGGGAGGCATTGAGATACCAAATTGAATGAACATTGTTTCCAACTCAAGTCTTTGGAAATACATAGAAAATGTGTGCAACTCAGCGTGACTAGATCTGTGTGGTAGGAAGAAAAATCTGTGTGAGGGAGCACTGAATAGGGAATGTTTAATGTTTAATTCTTCAGGTTGTTACCTGAAGAATTTTCACATCTGTACTTGTCCTTAAGAGAGAGGTCTGTGTGTGTGTGTGTGTGTGTGTGTGTGTGTGTAGTGTTGTGGTACGGGGTAAAAGGCATTCTAGGTAGGGAAAGCAGCATGAGCAAAGACGTGGAGTTGTGGGAGTTGTGGGATTTGAGAAAGACTACAAGGATAGGAAGCTAGACACAATACTATTAACTGTTTATTGAGCACTTATTCTTTTTTAGGCATTATTCTACATAGTTTACATTTATTCCTCAAAACAGTTTTTTGAGATAGTTGTTTTATAATCTTCATTTTATCAGTGAGAAATCAGAAAGATAAAAAATGGTACCCAATTCTAAGACTTCTTGAATTTGAAATAGCCATATAGAAGGTAAAAGACAGAATAAAGCATTTTTATCAAATCCTTCAGATAGACTTACATTCAAAAGAATAGTCAAGAATTATTCAGAATTAAGTCTTATGTTAAATTCAAAGTGAACTTAATTGTTAAAATTTTATTGTAAATTAATATTGAAATATATAGTCATGGTGTAATACTCTAAGATTTTTAAAAGCTTTTTATTGTATATTATACCACAAATACAGAAAACTAAATAAAACTTAAGTAATTTAATGACTTTTTTTAACTTGTTTTTTTTGGAGGTTTCAGTGTACTTTATTTCTTCAGTCATGCCATGTACTAATGGGTACACAGTGCTTTCTCTTGTTTTTTTTATGTTTCAAATGTATTTTAATGACTTTTTTTTTAAAAAAACAAAACAAATACACTTGTAACTACTGCTCAGGTCAAGAAATCTCTGCCATCCACTCTAGAAGCCTTCCACATGCCTCTTCCTGATCATAGCTCCTTCTTGTCCCCTAGTAGTAACTGCTATCCTGACTTCTAGAGTAATTGCATCTTTTTAGTTTTTTAAATTTTACCACCACAATGTGCATTCTTAAACACTGTAATTTAATTGTGCCTGTGTTTTTGTTTTAAATCTCAATCTTCATATCCCAATGCCATCTCTTCCCCGCTCTACCTCCGTTTTACATTTTATTTGTTGAAGCAACAATTGAAATAGGTATTTTGACCTATACAGATTCCATAATCTGGATTATGCTATTTGCATAATTTTTCTTCATTCTTTGTATTTCCTGTAAATTGATAGCTGGATCTAAAAGCTTCATCAAGTTCATATTTTGTTTCTGGTTTTTGGACAAGAAGGCTTCCCAGGTGATGATGTGGTCTGACTTCCATCAGGAGATGGATAGTGTCTGGTTGTTAGTCTTTTTGTGATTTTAGCGGCCACTGATGTTTGATGCCTAGATCAATGAATTTATTAGAGATTACAGAATGGAGATATTTGAATGCTGTTATTTCTTTATTTATAAGGTGGAATGAGTCCATAAAAATACATTTCATCTACTCTTTGGTTACCCAGTGGTACAATTCATTTAGAAAAGGAAGGGTGGGCATTTGGTTCTTTACCAGTTTTTAAAATAATACATTAGGCCCTGACTGCTGTGGCTTAATTAGTTGGGTGTCATCCCCAAAGCAAAAGGTCACTTTCTGGTCAGGGCACATGCCCAGGTTGCAGATTTGGTCCTGGTCCGGTGCACAGGAGAGGGAAATGATTAGTGTTTTTTCTCTCCCTCTCTTCCTTCCCCTCCCTCTAAACAAAAATAAATAAATAAATAAATATTAAAAAATAATACATTAGTTCCTCTGGTAGTGACCAGTGAGTTCTTCATAAGTATCATTATGAACCAAGTAAATAAGTATTTAATGCTCACTAATTTATAGATGTATTGGAGGAACCCTGTTTTATGCATGCAGTTGACTTTTATAAATAACCTATGAAGAACTACCTTAGTTATCACTCTTGCATTGGTATTCTATATAAATTTTAGAACCAGGATGTTGAGATTTTGATGCGGGTTGCTTCTAACCTATAGATTAATTTCTAATATTGTTTATATTGCCCTCTTGCTTTTTACATTTTGATTAATCTTGCCATGAGTTTATAAAGTGTAATTTTTTCAAAAATCCAGCTTTTAGCACCTGCCACCTGAGTCTCGGCTTCTCACCTTCCTCCCTGAACAACATGTGTTTCAGCACACGCTCCAGCTTCTCCACAAGCTACTGGACCCTGGGCTCTGTGCAGTCGCCCAGCTACCGGGTCTGGCTGGCCAGCAGCATGACCAGTGTCTGTGCAGGCGCCGGGGGCTCAGGCTCCTGGATCTCAGTGTTCCACTCCATCAGCGTGCGGGACAGCTGGATATCCGGGGGCCTGGCTGCAGGGATGGCCGGGGGTCTGGTGGGCATAGGGGGCATCCAGAGCGAGAAGAAGACTATATAATGCCTGAATGACCGCCTGGCCTCCTACCTGGAGAGGGTGAGAAGCCTGGAGGTTGATAATCGGAGACTGGAGATCAAAATCCGGGAACACTTAGAGAAGAAGGGACCCCAGGTCAGACACTGGGGGCATTATTTCAAGACCATTGAGGACCTGAGGGCTCAGATCTTTGCAAATTATGTGGACAATGCTCGCCATCGTTCTGCAGATTGACGGTGTTTGTCCTGCTGCTGATGACTTCAGAGTCAAGTATGAGATGGAGCTGGCCGTGCGCCAATCTGTGGAGAATGACATCATTGGGCTCTGAAAGGTCACTGATGACACCAATATCACTCGGCTACATCTGGAGACAGAGATCAAGGCTCTCAAGGCGGAGCTGCTCTTCATGAAGAAGAACCACAAGGAGGAAGTAAATGGTCTACAAAACCAGATTGCCAATTCTGGGTTGACCGTGAAGTTGGGTGCCTCTAAATCTCAGGACCTTGGCAAAATCATGGCAGATATCCAGGCCCAGTATGATGAGCTGTCTTGGAAGAACTGAGAGGAGCTGGATAAATACTGTTCCCATCAGATTGAAGGGAGCACCACAGTGGTCACCTGGCAGATCGCTGAGATAGGCATTGCTGAGACGACACTCACGGAGTTGAGATGTACAGTCCAGTCATTGGAGATTGACCTGGACTCAATCAGGAATCTGAAGGTCAGTTTGGAGAACAGCTTGAGGGAGGTGGAGATAGATGCTATGCCATGCAGTTGGAACAACTCAGTGGGATCCTGCTGCACCTGGAGTCAGAGCTGGCCCAGACCTGGGCAGAGGGCCAGCGCCAGGCCCAGGAGGATGAGGCCCTGCTGAACATCAAGGTCAAGCTGGAGGCTGAGATTGCCACCTACTGCAACCTACTGGAAGAAGGGGAGGACTTCAGTGTTGTTGACGCCCCAGACAAGAGCCCCTCCTTACCAACCATCCAAAAAGACCACGGCCCGCAGGATTGTGGACAGCAGGGTGGTGTCTGAGGTCAACAACACCAAAGTTCTGAGGCATTAAAGGCAGCAGAAGTGGGGCATCCCGTAGTAGGGCAGAAGGCCCCACTAATAAAAAGTTCATTGAAAGATTAAAAGAAAAATCCAGCTTTCAGTTTTTCTTTACCTCTATTGAGTGTATGTTTTTTATTATTTGCTTTTACGTCTATTCTTTTATTCTTTATACTTTAATTTTGCTGTTTTCCTAATGTTCTGCAATGGATTACAGATTTTTGGCTTTCTTTTCTAATGTATGAATTACAGGCTTTAATGTTCTCTCTAGGCACTGCTTTCGTTACACCCTTGGGTTTTTGGTATGTAAACCTTGTCACTTTACAAACGTAACATTTCAGGTAAGTATCATTCATTCCAACATACATTTTGATTTCTTTGACCCATGCCCTTTCAAAAGTATATCTTTTTATGTCAGTTATCTATAGTTGCGTAACTAACCACCCAAATACTTAAAATAGCTATTACCCTCCTTAATTCTGTGAGTGGCTGGGCAGTTTCTCTGCTGGTTTTGTCTGGGTTTCTTTATGAGGTGCATTTAGCTAGAGGATTGGTTCACATCTGGTGGTCGGTGCTGGCTGGTGACTGGGGTTCCTTGGTTCTATCTACGTGACTTTTTATCATCCAGCAGGCTAGACCAGTCCCTCACATGGCAGTCTCAGGCCAGCATTCTAAGAGGCGAAGGGGAAAGCAGAAACCCTTTCATTACATTCTGTTGAATTAGAACAAGTCACAAGCCTGGCCCAGATTCAAGAATGGGAAAATAGATTCCTCTTTTTTAGGAGTAGCATGAACAATTAATTTGTCTCTGTATTTAATCTACCACAAATTCCAAAAGTTGGGAAATTTTTCTTGTACTATTTTCTTTTTGTTGTTGTTATGGAGTCTAGTTTGTTAGAGTTGATTATGGTCTGGACATTTTATTTAAAATTACTTGTAGGGATGATTTTGAGGCTTATAGTAAATATACTTTCTGTTTAAGAGGAGGGTTTTTATTAAAGTGCCTGGAAGCCATATCAGCCAGGAAACTACTTAAACCAAGTTCATAAAGAGCACGTTCTAACAGTTTTAGTATAGCATCTTAATAAACAGATACAAGACTCACATTTCAGAGTGCATATTTTAGTTTCTCGAAGGAGTTATATCAAATGTCTCTTTCAAATCAACACGTCTACTCTTGAACTTTGTATTCAAAATTGTCTTTTGGCACTTAAAATTTATTTTACTAGAACTTGAAATTTAACACTTTTGTAATGAGACCATTAAAAAAATCCCTTGAATGCTTCTTGTACTGTTATTCTTTCTTAAGGTTATTGGACTCACTGTCCTCTGGTCACTCAGGGTGACTATTTGTGAGGCCTTAGGAAAATGACCTTTGCCTTTAAGGGCATCAGTTTCAGCATCCCCTGAAGATTTCCTTCTTTCTTTTCTTTTTTAACTATATTTTATTGATTATGCTATTATAGTCATTTCAGTTTTTTCCCTTTGTCCCCATCCACCCAGGATACCCCATTCCCTCCAGCAGTTCCCCCCTTAAATTCATGTCCACGGGCCATACATATAAGTTCTTTGGCTACTCCATTTCCTATACTCTTTTTTTAAACAGGTTTTATGTAATTATTTTTAGAGAGGGGGAAGGGAGGGGAAACATCAATCTGTTGCCTCTTGCATGCCCTCAGTGGGGTCAAGCTTTGGTTTGCAATCATGACAGTGACACAGAGCAATAGTAAAGTACCACTTTAACTGTCACAGAGTGGTAAAATAATAGAATTTACATGTAGATTATGAGTTCAGGCCAAGAAAAGGCCTTGTAAGAAGTTACAGTACACTCTGAACACAGTATTTCATGGAAGCTTGAAGAGTGAAAATTAATGGGAGAGCTGACTGATCATGTAGCCCTTTTGGCGTGTGTATGTATGTTTATACTTGTGTATGTGTGGCTGGGTGTATTTCTGTAATGTATATGTGTATATGTGTGAAACATAAAAATAAATACTTAGTTTTATGAGCAAATTGCATCACATAGATCCCCATTTGTCTCAATAAATATCAACTTTTAACATTTACTAGCAGTAAGTACTGTCAACTTCATTGAATATTTTAATTTTTAGGATTTTGTTTTGGGATATATTAATAAACTTAATTATCCTATCAACATTAATAAATCAGTAATTTAAAACCAGTTTATTGTTTATAAAAATGAAGATTATAAAAAAATCTTAGACATCAGCTGCAACATGCCATACATAATTCTTTATTTTACCCTAGCATTGGTGATTAGTTGTAGCAGTGTTACCTCACATATCACTTGAAATGAATGTTGATTCCACTTTTGTTGGCTTTATAATTTTTGCCTGTTTTTAAATGATAAATTTTATTTTACAATATAGAAGAGCTGTAAACAAAAGTTATGCAGTTTTAATTTTATGCTTGTGTTGCATTGGCCAAAAAGGCCATTATGTGTTTTCTTTATAGTGGCTCTAGTAGTACTTAGTTGTCTTTAACTTCATTAAAACAATTTTGTTAGATTGTATTGTGACAGCTGTCATATCGGTGTCATTTTAAAGAAAACTTACCAAAATTGGTGAATTTTTGTGCAGCCATTTTAATACTGAAGATGGAAGAAAATATGTAATATTTTCATTGTTTATGCTTTATTATTTCAAGAAAGGTAAAAACTCAACTGAAATGCAAAAAACAGTTTGTGCAGTGCATGGAGAAGGTGCTGTGACTGATCGAACATGTGAAAAGTGGTTTGTGAAGTTTCTTAGTACTGTTGACATTTGTCTAATTAATTTTTCGCTGTGGGGCTGTCTTATGCATTAGAAAATGTTTAGCAGCACCTCTGGCCTCTATACCCACTAGAAGCCAATGGTGGAAGATAGCTGATATACTCAAAATATCCAACTCAATAAAGTTATTGGTGAAAATAAAAAATGGCTTTTGCTTTACAGAAAAAAACATGGACTTTTTGGCCAACTCAATACATATTTAAGAAAGCACCAGTTTAATTTAAGGGTCTGCAGGAATATTTTTCCTTCAGAAGAGGTTCATGCATACCTAAGTCTGGGAAACATTGCCTAGAAAAATGAACTGAGAAAAGCATTGGGCTTAGAGTTACTGTGTGGGTAACTAAATTTTGATTAAAGTTTTCAGAATTTTGTTCTTTTTGTAGTTAGTCTGACAACTCTAAAAACATCTGTATTTTAATCATTGGCAATTTCTTTTATTTTAGTCTCATCTTTTATCTCTACCCATCTGTAGGGGAAGTTCTTCCTTATTAATTTTACATGTTTTGTTGGTATTATTAAGGAACAGTAAACTCCATCTCCTTCTCCCTCATGCCTCCAACAATAAACAACAACAACATATAATTCTATTAGGAAAAAGCATCTCCTAAGTTTTGGTTTAAAAGTTTTTTACACCTTTATTGAAGCACTATTAAGGTACAATAACCTGCTTGTACTCAAAGTGTACAACTAGAATTTTGACATGTAAACACCTGTGTAACCATCACTGTAAGTAAAATACAAACATTTCCATCACTCCAGAGATCCCTCATGCCCCTTTGTAGTCAGTCCCCTCCCTGCCACCAGCTGGAGCAATCGCTGATCTGCTTTCTACAGCTACAGGTTAGTTCGGGCTGCTCTAGATTTCTGTGTGAGAGGAATTGTACTCTATATACCTTTTTGCCTAGCTCCTTTCAGTCAGCATAATGATTTTGAGATTCATCCATGTTGTGCATAACAATAGTTTCATTTTAACCCATTTCCCATTTGCCCAGAGAAGACTCACTGGCAACCCTTGAGGCTGCAGCTTTTACTCTGAGATAATTTGTGGATTACAGTCGTAATCCACGAAATATCTTGCTTTTATTATTATTTTTGCATCACTCTAGTATATCGGATAGTCTTTGGAGACAGATCTTTGTGCAGGATTACTAAGATTTTCTCCTAGAAATTTCAGTTTTCTGGTATTTAGGTTTGCATTGCGTTTCAGATTTTTGTATACGGTGAGCAGTAAGGGCTGGACTTTTTTGTTGTTGTTTTTTGTTTTGCTTATGGATATTCAGTTGACCAGTAACATTTGTTAAAAAGATTATCCTTTCCCCATTGAATTGCCTTAGCACCTTGTCCTAAATCAATTGGCCATACGTATGTGGGTCTACTTCTGAACTTTTCTGTCTCTTTGATCTATAGTTATACTTCAGTATCAAATCTTTATTACTATAGCTTTATGGTAAGCCTTAAAATCAGGTACAATTCCTGCAGCGTTGTTCTTTTTCAAAATTTATTGGTATTCTAGGCCCTTTGCATCCATACCCAGATTTTAGAATCAGCTCGTCATTCTCCACAAAAAAAACCCCAACAAAACCCCAAAACAAAACAAAACAAAAACTAATAGACTTTTGATTGGGATTGCATTAAGTTTCTAAATAAATTTGGGGAGAATTGACATATTAACGATAGTCTTCTGATCCATGAGCATGCTGTATCTGTCTAATCTTTAATTTCTCTGCAGTGTGTTTTAGTTTTCAGCATGCAGATCTTGCACATCTTTTTTCCTCTAAATTTATCCCTAAATATTTAATATTTTGGGGGCTTTTGTAAAGGGTGTCTTTAAAATTTCAATTTGCGATTGTTCTTTTCTCGTATGTAGAAATGCAATTAATATTTATGTGTAAATGTTATATCCTAGAGCCTGGTTGAACTCACTTAGCTTTTTTTGTAGATTCCTTAGGATTTTCTGTGTAGATGTTTATAAAGTCTGCAATAAAGATAGTTTTACTTCTTCCTTTCAGTTCCGTGTGCCTTTTATTTCTTTTACTTACCTGACTGCACTCTGTGTCCTCCAGTAACAATATTGGATACAGGTGTTGAGAGTTGGCATCGTTGTCATGGTCCAGATCTTACAGTCTCAGTCTTCAAATTAATGGTATGGTAGTGATAGGTTTTTGTTGGTGTCCTTTAACAGATTGAGGAAGTTTCTTTTCATTCCTAATTTGGTGAGAGTTTTTATGATGAATAGGTGCTAGATTTTGTCAAAGGCCTTTTGTGTATCTATTGATATGATTGTGTTTTTTCTTTTTTAGGCTGTTAATATGAATTACCTTGATTTTTTTCAAATGTTAACGTGACCTCCCATATCTTGGATAAAACCCTTCTATACATTTTATAAATAGTTGGTTATTGGTCTTTTCTTTTTTTTTGTAATGTCTTTGCCAAAAAAAAAAAATGAGAAGTTCTCACAAAGCAGTTCTTGCCACATACCAAAGTATAGAGGTTATCTGGAGGGTAGCAAGCACTTGGCGATTATTTGAGTTGTGAACTGAACTGCCACTTTTTTTATGGAACATCACTTTTACTTGAAAGAATGACTGAATTACTGGTTATTCAGCCTTGAATATTTCAGACATTTTCTGCAAGGCCTTCAGGCAAAAACAGTTGGCAATGTTTGTTGCTAATGTTACAGTTTAAATTTCCAGATTAAAATTTGGGAGTCTCTGCTGCTGTGAGCTTGATAGCTTCCCAGTGCTTAAGACTTTTCTGGTGAGATTGGTGGCAATATTAACATATAATTTTACAAAATATTGTATAATAAAATGTATTACATTAGGAACGTCTACTACATAATTCATTGAACCTGTATTTCCAACTGACCAATGCATGATATTACCAAATTTTACATGGGTATGAGATCCATTGAAAGTGTAACATAGATCAATGGATTTAATTGTATCAGAGCACAAAAGTTCATTGATATGGGTTCAGACTGCATTGAAACATTTTAGTGTCACAGAAAAATGTCCACAATTATTAAAATACTCCTGTTTTACAATACCTACTTGTATTGCAATAGCTAAAAAGAATGCAGAATCAGATATGAGAAACCATTTGTCTTCTATTAAGCCAGACATTAATGAGATTTGCAAAATATAAAACAATGCTACTTATCTAGTTGTTTTGTTTGGAAAAAATACAACTATTTTTATAAAAATTTATTTAATGTATCAGTTGTCTGATTTCTTTAAATGAACAAATGAATACATTAAAAATACTGAGGTTGAATTCCCACATGATGAATATCTATAGATGTGATACAAATAAAAGCTTTTTAGAATCTTGAGATCATGGGGTTTAAAAGATGCTGATCTACAATAGTGCCTAGCATATAGTAAGCAATTAGTAAACATTTGAATGATTCTTGACCATATCACATTTATAATTTACCTATCTTTTCAAGAGCACATGTATTTGATTTATATCTTGTCTATGTACCTTTCTTTCATATTTTAGCAACCAGGTTTTTCCATATCTTGTCTTGGTACTGTGATTCTCTTTTCCTTGCCTTTGTTCAGGCAGGACTGTTGGGCAGTGAAAGTCATTAATTCAGGGACTGCCATTATATTTTGGAAAATCTGTTGATTTACTGAACAAGAAGAAAATAGATTAGTAGCTCCTGACTGAACATACATTGCATTTGGTATAGACTGGTTATATAAATGGTCATATTTCACACGGTTTTAAAATTGTTTCAGTTGGTTATACCATGAAATATAACAAGGCAACTGATATTTAGTGATTGTTACAGATATTACAGGTACCTTGTCATTAATATGCATATCAATATATTTCAAATATGTTGAATACCTTTATTTTAATCTATTTAGCTGATAAATTGATCTTTTTGTGTCAGAAGGAACATATAAATGTAGAAGACATGTTTGTTGTAGAGTATTTAGTTTCATAGGATAAAAATCAAGAAAAGTATTGAATTTTTGTTAGAGTTGAATCTGCCTGGCAGTAGGTCATGTTTCTGCAGTTAAATTAATTTCTCTCTAGTCTTTAGCATGACATTTCAAGTGAAAAAAATATATAACCCATTAAATGGGATTCTAGTGCACTGCTCTGATTTATCCTAGGCAATCTCTGTATTTTTGTAAACAAGTATCTTCAAAATTGAGACCATCTGTGGAAAACATTTAAAGAATTCCTTACAAAGAGGATTTTATAAAGCCTTATAAAAGGGGGCTCATAATTAACTGGGCATGTGTGAACATACACATACATGAAAGGCATTTTCTGAAACAGTTTTGCAGTCTCATAAAAGTTAAAAAACTGATAATCCTGTAATACAAATGAGATTGAAAACAACAATAAACCTAAGTACTTTTTAAAGTAAGAGCATCTACTCTTATTGTATTTTAATTTGGCTTTTTAGCCTTATTCAGTGACCTAGTGTCTATTACTGAAAATGTTTATTCTGCAGATTCTGGGAGCTCAGCTAGATGTTGAACAAAGAGGGTTCACTAATATATGACCCCTCTGTTAGACACGGTGATCCACTACCCTGACTCCCCTTCAAAGAAGGTCTAGTCCCAGCCATGAGGAGTGCAGACCAGGTAACTTCTTCTCCCCACAGTTTAAGATCTGCCTTAGCTGCAGAGCTACCTTCCTAAGGTCATGACCTCCCTGGAGCAGCATGCATTTATGCACTGAACAAGGAAAACAGAATAAAGACCTGACTATTTTGGCCAATCATAGAGCACTCTGATAGACAGTACTTAGTGTGACAGCTTCCCACCTGCTTGGGTGAAATTTTGTTGGGCCTGCATTACAGTTTAAATTCTGCCTGAACTTGCTTTTGTTACCTTCCTTTCACAGGTGTGGATGCCCAGTAAACATTTGTGCTCCACACAACACCTCACCTATACTTAGGAGAAGCCAACCTGCAATAGCTCTTAATCTCATGGAACTAATTTATTGGGAGGAAGTGTACATTAAACAAGAGATTTGAAATGGGATCATAACATAAGATGCTATGGTAGTATGTTATAAACAGCCTAAGCCTGGTCATTATATTGTTCAGGGTGGTGGCCTGGATCAGTAGTCAGGCCTGGGCTGGCACCAGACTAACTACTTTGACTAGCATGAATCTTGAACATACTACTTCCTTTTTTCCAAGCCAGTTTTTTCATTTGTTACGTGGGAATGGCATATCATCTCTCATCCTATAGGCAACTAACCTGGGATTACTCACATCGCTGGGAAAGGATTCCCAGCATCAAGAGAGAGGGTTCAATGAAGACATTTTCAAAGCCTCGCTTGCATCAGTGCGCTAATGTCCCATGGGCAAAGCAGTTCACATAGTCAAATCTTGATTCAAGGATGGAGGAATAGACCCCACCTCTCTATGGAAGAATTTGAAAAATAAGTGTGAAAAATTACCAACATAATGCATGGTAGTAGTTAACATTTATTGAATACCTTCAGTAAATTATACTTATTTAATAAGAGATAACTGTACTAGTATACTTAATATATTGTATGTATGGTATGTAAAAGAAGAAATATTTGGAGAATATGGTATATTCTTTTGATATCTTAAAACAATTTCTATGATGGGGGAAGTTTGCAAATAAAGCGCTTTCTTTTTTTCTTTGCAGTAAGAAAAACGGAAAACCACCATTACAGAACAATGAGGTAAAATTTCAAATCATTAACTCCTTGGAATTTTATGCATTTATTTGTTTTGTTATATAATTTTGAGTTAGGACAATAATCATAGAATTTGGGGGGCTTGAATGTCATCTGCAATCTGCTAGATATTACAGGACTTCTTTCTGAAATGGGAATCCTTGGTAGGTGACTTCTAGTATTTACTTGAATCTGTTCATTTGCTGGAGACTACCCAGGAGGCAGGTAAACTGTATTAGTTCTAGCCCATGATGAGGTTTATCTTCCCTCTGTGGGCACTTAGTGATTGACAGTTTTGTGTTTTGTTGCAACACAGGATAAGTCTGCTCTGTTTTCTCTGATAGACTCTCATACTGTTTGAAGATAGTTGTACCTTCTGCATCATTTTTTCCCATGCTAAACAACCTTTATTTTTTCAGCTCTTTCTCAGGTGACAGTTTCAGATCCTTTTTCAATTCTGTATTTATTCCTCTGGTCCCATACTCATTAGTTTCTCTAGACATCATATTTAGTATAGAATGTAGCTGACCAGACAAAGTCTGACTGGCATCTCTTAATCTTTTTTTATGGTTATGTTTTATCCAGCTGTGACTATATCCAGTTGTAGTAAAACCTGGTCCTTATTTCTCCATTAAGGGCCACTAATTATGTAAGAAACATCAAATTCCTTGATTAATTTTTAATTGTTATTAATCTTTCAACAAATATCAATTGAGCTCTTCATACATGCCTGGTGTTGTTTTTGGCTCTGGGTGTATAGCAGTTATAACAGTAAGTGGAGCTTACATTGTACATGCCAGCTAATACACTAGTACGATACCCTCGAAAGGAAGAATATTAGAAGAGCTTGACATAACTTATTCATAGTAAACTTATGCTGGCTTATAGTGGTGTTTCTTAAGAATCCCAAATCTTCCATATTAATATCTATTTTCTGAATATTCTAGAGATGGACATCAAAATTGCTGTTCTTTAGTTTCCATAATCTGTTCCCCAGGCCTTGAGAAATGGGATCAGATGTGTTTATCTTCAGTTGTCTGGCATATCTCCATCTTCATAATTTCTTTCTTTTTTCCCCCCATAATTTCTCATATCTAAATTATATGTGAGTAATCAAACCTTCGTTGATTTACAAGGGGTGGGACAAAAAATCTGGAATTATCTTTTGGAAGGCGGGTCCCCTGTAGTACAGGCTTCCCCCTCTAGTTAAGTGAGTGTTCTAGGAACCCATCTGCATCAGTGTACCGAGTAGTGTTGTTGAGAGGCTGTATTTGGCTTCATGAATTTAGTTTGAAGACTCAGTGTGTTTGCCCCTTTCATGATGGGTGATTCACAAGCCCACACCATGCTGGAGGTCAGCAGCTTTTGACCAAAAACAAGCTGCATGTTCAGCAGTTTTACCCACCCTCCCTATTCACCTGATCATGCCCTGCGTGACTTTTTTTATGTTTCCCTGGATGAAAAAAGTTCTCAAAGGGAAACTGTTGATGTGGAAGAGGTGCAACAAAAAAATGGCAGAAGCACTAAAAGGCATTAAAAAATAAGTTCAACAACTGTTTTGAACAGTGGAAAAAACAGTCTCCATAGGTATATTGCATCAAATGGAGAATACTTTGAAGGTGACTGAAGTTAAAACATGTAAGAATAAATGAACAATTTTTTATAAATAAATTCTGGTTTTTTTTATTCACCTCCCCTTGAATATCAAACCTTAGACTTATAACTACTGCCTGGCCTGCATATTATATCTGTAAGTTCTAGGACATCAGTGAAACTAGTTAGTACAGCTGAGTTCATTCACCTGTTTTTTAATTTTTTTGTACAGTGTTTTTAGCATATACTTATTTGCTGATCATATTGTATGAGCAAGATAAATTTAGGTTAGATTAAATGATTGGCCAAAAAAAGATATAAGGCAGTATGTACAATGATAACACATCTGTAAAATTTATTAGGGAAATACACACACGTGCACAATTATACATATGTGCTAAAATGAAATCTGGTTGGGTACATGTTAGTTATCACAGTTGATATCTTTAAATGGTAGGTGTAGGCTCCGTATTTTTGCTAATCAGAATTTTCTATTTTTTTTCAGTGAATATGTTTCTTAATGAGGAAAGCAATTAAGGAAATTTTTTTCCAATGGAAATTTGTTACAATCTGTTGTGGGATTGGGTGGAATGAGACAGTTTTCATAAGACATGAGATTTAAGGAGAAGATTTAATACAGTTAGAAAATAGTATAAAGAGATACTTGACTTGATTTTAAAATACTTTAATTTTGTTGTAATATACATGGTATGAAATTCAAAACATAGAAAGGTAAACACTGTGCTGGGTTTGGTGTTTAGCATTCCCATGTGTATTTTTATACTTTTGAGTATAGGTATGTATATCTCCACAAACAATACAAGTAGAATTATTTTGCATTTTAAAAAATTATATAAATTGAGTCATTGTATGTATCATTCTGCTTTTTTCCAGCATGTGTTATAGATCTGTGTTGATAGCTATAAATTTAACTGCTCTATAGTATTCTGTTATTTGAATATATGCTGCTTCCTTTATACAGTTGTGTAGATTTTTACATAAATTTACCATAATGTTTGTAATATCTTCTGTTGATGTACATGTTAGATTTTAACTTTATGATATAAATATCATGCAGGTTATTTTTTTCACTTATGTGTTTAAGCATATATGTAAGAATATTTGTAGAATAAATCTCTAAAAGTAAATTTGATGAGTGGTTTTATATTTTATAGTCAGTGTACATGTTACATTTGATATATGCAACATAATAGTTGTACTGGTTTACATTTTCCCCAACAATATAAAAGAATGCTTACACTCTTTATCAGCACCATATGGCCTTTTTATTTTATTGGCTATTTCAGACATCTGTCTTTTTCAGTCCTAGTTCATCTCACCTGTCTAAGTGATTGACGCATTAATAGGAACTTCTCAATGCCCTTTGACCTTGTTGCCTCCTGAATATTAGCTACATTTTTTCTGGTTGCATAATTACTTCAGCTTCTTTAGTGGTCTTTATCTAATGGTTTGTTTGTTTGTTTTTTCTATCATTTACATTTTAATTTTATAACATCAGAGTGGTTTGATGCTATAAAATCTTGCCTTTGAATTTATGAAGAAGAGAGAATGAATTGGCAGATTGCACATTGGAAATGTGAAATGCTAAATGATAAATTTAAGAATCGGAAAGTTTCTTGTAATTAATATTAGGGAAATTTGTGTTCAAGATTTTAAAAGCAAAAAAAATAACTTACTGTTTTTGGTAACACCCTGTTTTGTTGTTGGTAACACCCTGTTTTGTTGAAAATGTGTTTGAATATGAAGAGCAGTACAAGTCTTTGTTCTTTAAATGTAGTGTCATCTTGATAATTGTTATATTGACTTAGATGGTACATGGTTCTTTAATCTTATTTGTTCTAGATTTGTTATAACTACATTAAAAACTTTCCTTTTGTAATGTAGAAAGAGGGAAAAAAAGAACGAGCTATGGTGGACAAGGTATTTTTTTCAAGGCTCAGACAGATTCTTAAAATCATGGTCCCTCGAACATTTTGTAAAGAGGTAAGTCTTACAAAATCATAATGTTAAGTGTTAAACTCTAAAGGTTATATGTTGTAATAAGAACAAAAATTATAAAGCAAAACTACAGGTCAAATGTTTTCAACTATAGATAATGAAGATTACTGAATTTTTGTCTTAAATCATTGTCTGTCATGCAAGTGAGTACCCTTGTTATTTAGTGCGAGTTTTTAAATAGTTTTTTAATGTAATGTTATTTTATTATTTTATGTGACATTCTAGAGTACTTTAGTGCAGCTACCGTAAGTGGTGTTGCTTTATTATACTATAATGAAAACAACCTTAAATTTATAAAGGCAAATCTTTTTATTTTATTAAGATGTTAACAAGTCACATTGATAGGGATTATGTTTAGGGGCTGCTTCATATTTAATTGAATATGTTTTATAGATAACAAAATGATATCTAAAATTTTCAAGTATTTTCACAAAGTGAGCTAGTTGTTAAAATAAAGTTTTATTATCCCTTTCTTTGCCCTTTTGTCTGTATTTGATGTGTTTTTAATTATTAAAAATCTAATCACCTCAATATTCTCCTTATATTCACTAAAAATACACCTTTGACTCTTTCTTCTTCCTGTCAGTCACCTGTTCTTTCAGTCACTGGGATCTGAGAACTTTTTCTTCTAAATATTCTTGCCTGCATGTCATAGTGTTCTTTAGTCAGTCTCACTTCAAAGAATCTCCCCTTCCAATCTTTTCTGCCAAATTTATTTTCTCCAAACATAATATGTTTCCAGTTCAAATTAAAAAAGCATTTGGCTTATAATCTATTAATAACTAGAAAAGGTAAGTCACCTCAAAGCACTGCAGTTCCCAGTGAATGCCCCTCTAGCACACTGGACTGCCTTTCCTTTCCTCTCACTTCAGATCCTGTCGTGGTCATTCCACCCTTAAGAAACTCTAAAACATAGTAACAGTTGTTTATTTCGGGCTAGAGATAATATGTGTTCCTTGAAAAAAATTGAAAATCGCAGATAGATACTTTTTCTTCCTGGTGCCTATTAGCCTCCCACTCAGATAGGACTCATGTCATTATTTTGGTGCATAGTCTTGTATGTGAGCACATAATAAAAATGAGGTCTCACTGAAACTTTTAAAATTTGCTCTCTCTCTCAATATGGAAAATAATAATTAATAAACAATAATACAGGAATAAACTTTCATGTACTTACAACTGTAAACCTACTATTGTCCCACACTGTATTTCAAATGTTCTTTTCCAAGTATCATTGAGTTTCTCTTAAATTAGTCTGTTTCCATTTCTACTGGATTATAATCTCTTAATTGGTCTTTTTGCTTCTCCTTTTCTAACTAGTCTTCTTTCTAAACCACTAATAAATATATTTTGCTTCTTTTTTCTTATAGGGTAAATGACATCCTGACTTTGACCTTTTTTTCAGTACCATCTGCTTAGAAGGTTCTCTGCTGTTTTTCAGTCAGAGTGTGTGCTGTCATGTCATGTTTATGACAGCCTGACCCCCTCCACCCCCAACAGAAACAGATATGTTTTTTAAAAACCCTTGATGTTGATTATTTTCTTGTGAAGGTTTCCCATGACTCTTCAGGTGTAATTCGTCATTTTTTCAATCTATAACCTACCTGACTTCGGAGAATCCTTATATAAAATACAAGCTTTTCTGGGAAGATTTTGTATCATTCCCCTTACCAGTTAACAGCATAATGCTTATTTAGCTGCCTAGCAGGGATTTGGCTGTGAAATGAATGTGAGACACTGGGTAGATATCCGAGAGTCAGTGAGGAGGAAGAAGAGACTAACTCGGCCAGCCTCCCAGTGTTGTTTAGGTGAAGCCACACCACAGAGGAATTATAAACCAGTTTTGAGCAGTATAAACATCCAATTTTAACCCCAGTTCAAGAAATTGAAATAAGTGCCTATGGAAATCACAAAAGATTGGCGGTAGAGATAGATGAACTGATTTATGAAATAGAAAAATGAAAATACTGCATATGAATAAATATATGGAAGTTCATATATATCGTAAGGTGAGGGCGAGCCCAAATCAGTGCAAATCTTTAATTTCTGTCATAGTCTACAAACCCATTGCTAATAGGAATAGTGGTGATTCTAATGACATCTTTTGTATAAAGGCATTTCAGGACTGTCAGTAATAAAGTTTGCCAGATTTTGCTAAAGTGAGACAAGTAAACTTGATACCTTCTTTAAGGATAAATTAAGCCAAGAACATAAAATGAAGGAAAAAATAAACTAGTTTTGTCTAATGTTACCTTTATACCTCAAATGATTAATTTAGGATTGAGACTGTAAGGTCTGAATTAAAAGTTAACACTACCATTAAAGTGACATACAGACAGCATTCATTAACATTAACAGATCTTTCTATTGTCAATTGAATGCCTAACTTTGGGTTGATAGGATAGGGTAGAAAGATGTCATGTTTCTTCCCAGGAAACATGGGGGTAGCAGCTGTCACAGAACAATCACAGATTTTCTTCGACACTGTCTTCTCTCTTCATTTACTCTATGTTTATGACTCCCTGCCTTGTCTTTCACTTAAAGGGCTATATTTTCACTACCTTCACCTTTTCATTTTATTGTTTTTATTTCATCACATTCTTTATTCTTTTGTAGACTGGAAGGTTATAATGACTCTATGCTATATAAATAAAACATTCACCTTTTTATAAAACAGTATTTGTTTTGCAAAAATTATATAAGTATTAGATACAGTTGTCCCTCAATTCTGTAACTTTGAAATTAAACACATTCTTTAAATGTCCTTCCTGTCACACACCCTCCTCCCTGACTTTAGCTTCTATGTTACTGCCATATTCTTCCAATTTAGAAAGTTTAAGGTCAGCTTTGAATGTGTGCTAGAGGCTGGAGGGTAGATTCTCATTTTGCACAGAGAGATGATTGATTCCTAGCCAGCCACTCAGCTCCTCATCTCTTTCCCCTTGGTAATACGTTTTGCACAGCATTACTTCAGTGATGTTTCCTACGCAACACTTCGCGACATTTGTTCTACCCAGAAGCTTTTAGTTTTGATATGGCCTGTACTCTGCTGGATATGCTATGCTCATAATTCATGTGGTTTTAATCCATTTCTTATTTTCCATTGAATTATTCATCTTTTTTACTCATAGTCCTCATTCTTTCCTTTGTTTTACCTGGTTCAGTTAATATATTTCTAATGTCATAACCCTCTTTTGCTACTCCAGACCTCCCATCTTGTTACTTAGCACATTAAGTAATCAAATATATCTGCATTGGTCTGTTTTCTTACATTTTTAGTGTAAATCTTGCCTTAATTAACTAAAATGAAAGCCCTGTGAGTGCAGGGGCACTCTTAGAGATTTTCCTGATAAACTGAACCAAATTTATTCTACTTAGCTAAAATTTTAGCCTTCAGTATTTGTTGTTTAATTGTATATTGACAGTTGTATTGTCATTTTTCTTTATTAGTCATATATTAAAAATATAATTCAATCACAATACACGGTGATTCAGGTAATCTAAGTTTTACTGCTAGTTTCTGCCATTGACCGATTTTATGAAGGCAAGTCATTTGACCTGCCTAGGATTCACTTTTGAATTCTGGATAAGAAAGTTAGAATAAATTATTTATAAGGCCTTTTCCACTTATATTTACATTTTTTAAAGTATATTTTAAAATTTCCTATAGGTAAAATGTCAGCCAACGGTATTAAAGCTAGAATAAAGCCTTAAATTTAGAAATAACAAACCTTTGCCAAGGTAACGTGTTTTTTTTTTTAACTTTCTAAAATGCATTCATTTAATTTACTATACCTGGTTTATTTTAGACAGGTTACTTGATACTTATTGCTGTTATGCTGGTCTCTCGAACGTATTGTGATGTTTGGATGATTCAAAATGGGACACTCATTGAAAGGTACTTTTCTGTTCACCTTCCTCCAATTTGTATGAAATACTAATTTGTCTCATACTTAAGCAATATCTTAATGAGCAAGATTCTACATTAGGTGTAAATTCTTAAGTCAAATTGTGTCTCTGTTCATTTACTTGGAGAGGAACTCTGTGATAGGGGTGTACTGGTGACGGGAGGGCCCCCCCCCAACATCAAGTCCTGCAGAGACGGTTTGTAGAGGATTAGAGGCAAGAAAGAGGAAAATTAAAATGCAGTATAATAAGTGCTTTATTGGGGGTTTAAAAAAGTCACTAATTGGATGACTGAAATTAATGATAATTAGGAGGAAGATACCAAGGCATATTAGGGAATCACATAGAGAATGTTTATTAAAAGGAAACAATTCTTAGACATTTTTTTCAGTTTCTGTTTATAAAATTAGTGTTTATAAAATTTTTTCATTATAGTCTTTCTACATGTTAATTATTAATCATTGCAATTGATAATTTTGGACCCAAAACCAAAAATAACATCTGTTAATAAAGAATTTATTCCTCAAGGATACCAGTTTGAATGCCAGAATAACATTTTTCTTGGAATTTTGTTTACTGGTTTGCAATATTTTATCAGAAAATGTCTTAAATACTTAATCTAAGATAACTTTTGAACGACAGCACTTAAAACTTTAAAATGTGCCCAAATTTTGAAATAAAGAATTTTTCCCTCATATTCTTGATTTGCTTCTTATGGGTTTTATAGGACAAGGAAGAATGTTTATGCACATGTTTTCTGACTCATCTGTCTAGGAGGATATAGGTGATCTGCATAGGCCTAAAGCCCTAATAACCACATGCTTCAGAATATGTGTAAATTGTGTAGGCTCCTATATTCAACACAGGTCTCTCTGAAACCTGTGGTTGGGCCTGGCCTCTTAGTTTTAATCAAAGTAACGTATGAACAGCTTCAAAAATAATATGTGAACATAGCTTAACGTCAGTTAGTCTTGCAGGCTTTAGTCACACACACATCAGCCCTGTGCACCATTTCTCCCACTCATAGTTGTCATTCCTGGAGCCAGTCACTTTCTGTTCTTTTTGCTGTTTCATCTCTCATTTTATCTCTGCATTTCAGTGTAACATATTTGTGTTACTGTTTCTAGTTTTAGAGAGTATATATATATTGCCTACTTTGGAAGATGAGCATTAACTCTTTTACACTCTTACCTACCCCCATGCTTATCCTTTCGGTGTTGTTATATTGCAGCATTTTGTTAAATCAGAATATATTGTTTACATGATTTTGACTGTTGTTTACAGCTGAGTCACATGGCATATATTTTGGTAGTTTCTTTTGTATACAGCCTTTTGATTTTCCTGACATTTATAAATTACAAGGTTTTGTGTGCTTTAGTTTTTTGCCTACTTACTAATTCAACTCAAGTTTATTGATAACACTGTAAAATCTCCTCAGTACTGTAATATCATCAAACACATGTGATAATCTATTGATTTTTATCTATTACCACCCACCCCATGCTTCTTGTTAGTTTCCTGTCTTCCTGCTCTAATCAGGATCGATTGTGCTTTAGACCCATTAAATAGCAGTTGTGTTTCAATTTGCTTTTATCACGATCTTGGGGATTTCTTTCATGTTTCTCTTCCGCATTAAATAACCTGTTTTCTGGATCTTTTGCTTCCCTCTTTCTCAGTTTACTCTCTCATTTTGGCAGATACAGTCTTTTTCTGAGAAATGGTGCAAAGGAAATACAGTTTTGAGAGCTTTTAGATCTGATAAAGTCTACTCTAACACTGGATTAATAATATAGCTGTGTTTATACTTTCCAAGTTGGGACTTACTTTTTGTCAGAATTTGGAAAATACCACCCTGTTGCTTCTGTAGAACTCATTCATTCTCAACCTCAGCTGCAGGATGATTAGAATCTCTGGGCAATTCTGAGAATTAATGGCTGGGCTCACCCCTGGGCATTCTGATTCAATTAAACATTACTTTTTGAAACATCCCAGGTGATTCATATGTGCAGCCACAGCCAAAAACTTTGTACTAATCTCAGTTCCACATGGGTGGTGGGGCCACTTCCCTTCCCTGTTGCCCTTTCTCAGCAGCAGATCTGTTTTTCCTTCCCTTTGGAAGCTTTTATGGTCATTTGTTATTGATGTATTGCTGGTGTTTGGAATTTTACTGAACATTCGTGTGATTTTTTTTCTTCTCATTGTGCTGCCCATGAGGTGGGCTGTTTTCATTCTAGAAAGTCATTCTTTATTCTTCCTCTCCTTTTTTTTATATTCTTTTCCTGGAATCCTTAATAGTCTAGTGTTGGACCCCCTGGATTGATCATCTGATTATGTTATAATTTCTGCACTGTTTTTATTACTGATATTTTATATTCTAGGAAATTTCTTTTAATTTTATCATCCAGTGAATTTTATTAAAATTTTATTTCTAAGAGTTACCGTTTTGTATGACTGTTCATTTTTGTAGCAATCTCTCTTTCAAGTGTGGACTTTTTATTTCACTCCCTGCATTGTTTGTTTCCTTTATGATCCTTTGTCACTCTTGTTAGAAGTTTTCCTCAAGCAGTTTGTCACGCTTGGCTGTGTATTCATATTTAAAAGAGAAGGCGTAAAAATCTTGTTAGAAGCCAAGTTGAAGGCTTGTTGAAGGTCTGGTCTCCCAGGTTTTGTAAGTGTTTGTGGTGGGAGTGTGGTCAGTTTTGTGTCTCTATGTCCTAGTGAGGAATCGTCTAATAAATTTAAAGAATTTCAGCATAAACATAATTGAAATATTTGTTCACTGTTTTAACATATCAGCTTTAGGAGGATCGTTTTTATTGCAAAGTTCTGTTTTTATGAGCTGTGTGTGCAAGTATTTGAGACCTTTGTGTAATTAATGTAGAGAAGACATTTATGCTTCTTTACATTCTTATAGAATTATATACTTTTTTCTTTGATGGCTTTATTATTTAAATGTTTTATCTGTTACTGAAAATAGACTACCCAACTATAACATTGTTAATTACCTGTAGCAAAAATCTGTAGATTACATCCACTGTGAGTGACATCATATTAAATACCTGTGTAGAATCTGTCACATATTACGTATAAAAACCCTGCATAATCATGGTATAGTATAGAAGATTAAAAGTTTTCTTCTTTTATTCAGATTTTGTGATTTCATGTTTTTGTAATCCAAAAGAATAATACTTATTTCTTTAAACTGGAGATTTCCAACTTTGAGTAGCTGCTAATAAATATTTTCTCAAAGACCTACTGTCCTTTAAAAAATGCTTTACAGAGGACAGGCGGAAAGTGACCAGAGGAGAGAGAAGAGGGAGTTTCAGGGGAAAAGGGGAAGGGTTTACAGGAACAAAGTTAAAAGACACATGGACAAAAACTAGGGGGAGGGTGGTAATGGGAGGGAAGTTGGGAGGGAGGGGTGGGTGGGCTGGATTGGGAGTAAAGGGGAGAAAATTGTACTTGAACAATGATTAAAATCAAAATAAAAATTAAAACAAATGCTTTGCAAAGAGTAAGTAGCATTAATTGATGATGATGGACAGAGGAAAGTTATTATGTAGTATGAGCCAGCTTGTAATTCTGCTAGAGTAATCAACTTTTGGGGTACTGAGTTTTGAATTTTAGTTACGAACTATAGAAAAAAAATTTAAAAAATAAAGAATTTTAAAAAAACGTATTTTGATACAACTTAAACTTACAGAAAAGTTGTAAGAATGATACAGGGAACTTTTTTATACTCTTAACCCCAGTTCACCAATGTGAAATGGTAATTTTAAAGTTGATTAACTTTCTCCTAAATAAATATTTTTGAGTTTCTGCTATATAGGGAATATTTGCTATTTGGTCATATTATAAGTTTTAAAATATTGTGAATCATACTATGGAACCAGATTTATTTGAAAAGCGTTCACATTTCTCTTACTAGTAAAGCTACATTGTGAATGGGTTTATCTGTCCTTTCCGTTTTGCTTCTTTCAGAGTAGGACTAGATTAATTTATTTCTGCTATGATCCTTAGGGTACTTCATTTTAATATTCTTTACATCTTTTAGGCTTACTTGTTAGCAGTGGTTAATAACTTTGGGGTGTGTGCAAATTTTAATAGGACAGACCTTGTCTTTAAATGGAAGACAGCCCTTCTACCTTATCGCTGCTGTATGTAATCATCCGTATATATCTCTCACCTATTTGGCTGCAAGCAGCATCTTTATCTTTTATAAGATTCTTACATGTATCAAATGTAATAATGACTGGGGTTGCTATAAAATTATTCTTCATTTTTTTTTGCAGTGGAATAATAAGCAGAAATAAGGCTTTATTCAAGAAACCATTTTTTAAATTTATAGCTGCTATTCCAGTGGTAAACCATTGCTGAATGATAGCATGTGTTTTACCAAAGTTTTATAATTTTGTGTGTTTCGCAGCTTGGGCAGCACTAAAACACTTGGGTTTATGTAAAGTTTGGTTCAAACAATTTAAATCTCTAAACTTTTGTTCTGTCTTAATTGCTTCTTGTCTCTAATATTCTTATTGCTATAAACAGCATTTTTGTGTGTTAAAAAATTCTATTTTAACTTTTTTTCTAGTTCAACTTATTTTTTTCTTTTTAGCAGTTATATCAAAATTGGACTGTTAATTTTTCTATCAGACTAAAGTAACAGTTCCCAAAGTATGTTGTGTGGAATGCTAATTATGACAGAAGAAATGCTACATGCTGCACAGCCCCCTCAGAGAGTTACAATGGACATATTATACGTGAAGCACTGAGAAAGTCTTTAATAAAGATATTTGTTAGCTTTGTTTAACCCAGATTTTCCTAAATTCATTTGACCATGGGACTTTTTTGCTCTAAAAGACCAACTAACATTACTTGGCATTATTACCTACTCCTTCATAAACAAATTTTTTCTCTATTATATACCCATTAATTTTGTATGTGTGTATGGAGTTAGGTTTAAATCATTTAGTGCAGTATTTTTCAAAGTACTAAGTATTTTATTTATACTTGAGAGTATTAATAAAGGTTATTTGGTAAAAGAATGTGTGATTAAGTAAATTATACCTTTTTACTGGAGGTGAACTCAAAGAGTCTTTACTTACATGATGTAATGGTTTTCAAACCTTAGAAAAAGTGGAGGAACTCTCACTTTAAAAGTTCTTTATAGATATTTTAAAAACAGGTAAATATATAAATTAAAAACAGATTGAAGAAAGAGGAGCTGGTTTAATTAAGTGTGTGAACAGACCTTGAGTCCCTGGGGAACCCCACTGATCTACTTTTTGCATTATCATTTAGTCCCATGGTTGGCAAAGTAGACCTGCAAGTCAAACCAATACTGTCTGTTTTGGTAAAATTTTATTACAACACAGGGTTTTTCATTTTTGGCTATTTTTGCTCTACAATAGCAGAATTGAGTGTTTGCCCACAGAGAACCTATGACCCACAAAGCTTAAAATATTTACTCCTGGCCCTTTATAGTGAGAGCTTGATCTCTCATTAGTCTGTTTCTCTAGAGACTAATTCTACAAACATGTTCATACAGATGAGAATCAGAATGTTAAAATATTTTAAAGATAAAGAAATAGTATTTTGTTTTGTCCATAGTAACCCATTCCTGGGTCTGTAGAGTTAATTGTTTTGCCATATAAACCCCTTTTTTGACAACCTAAGCCTTTTATAAAATTTCCATTTTTATGAAGGAAAGAACTAGTTAGTTATTCTGATTTAATTTTGCCATTTATATAGATTGATTTTCAAGGAAGCTATTTAAAGTGATACAGTTTCAAAAGTTGGAAAGATTTTTGTAAGAAAATATTTCTTAACATGTTTTTATTGATTCTTTTGATTCAGTAAAAATTTCCAAGAGTAATCTTAGAGCCTTACAGAAGTTTTCTTAGTGTTAAATATTGCTTCTTTTGCAACTAATGCATTGCATGTGGTGGTTTGCAGTGGTATCATTGGTCGTAGCAGAAAAGATTTCAAGAGATACTTATTCAACTTCATCGCTGCCATGCCTCTCGTAAGTGGAATTCTTTAAATTTACACAGGGAGAAATTGCATTCTTCTAAAATCTTTAAGGATATTTACCTACTAAGTTCTTTAAAGATTTATGATACTAAGTTCCTATTTTGAATTTAGTTTTGTAATTTATAGTGGAATATTTCAATGTACACCTTTACACTAGATAGAAAAATTAAAAGGAATTATCTTTGGTTCAATTATGTGTATGTGGATGTATACATATGTGGAATTTTTAAGTCAGGGTTTCTTGCATGTTTGGTACGGCCCACCAAATGGCAGTGGTTCCCAGCCTGCCCCTCAGTGTGACAGCCAAAGCTCTCATGGGGCAGAGGTCTTGGTGTGGGACAAAGTCACTCTGATTCATGTTTATTGTTTTGGCCCACAGTATTATAGTGAATTGTATTTTAAGTTAAATTGGAAGTTATTATCTGAATTTATTAAAAATAAAGGTAAGCACTTAACCTAATTATAAGTGATTTCCTTAGCTTGGCTTTTTATTCTATTTTATTGGCATTATACAAATTTCAGTATTTTAAATGTGAGAATAAAAAGGAGGAGCTTGATTGTAAAATTCAATTAATTAGATTATATATCAGATTTAATAAAACTTGAAGGTGGACATTCATGGTTTTTAGACCTTTTAATATAAAAGTTTGAGATTAGATATAAAAAGTTGAGATTCAGCAGGAAATCAGTGTTTTCTTAAGAAAAAATTTATGTAAATATGACTTTGGAACTGTGGAAGAATTAATTTTGATATAATGATGGAAAAGAGTACTAAATGTGACTCTAGAAATAATCTGGAAAATGGCATTAGTAGACATAAGACTTTTACTACTTTTTTCAACAAATGCAAATGCATTATGTATAGAATTCCATTGTCTGGAGTTGTAATACTGGTAGTAGGAAGCAGAAAATATAAACATAAAACAGTCAGTACTCCTAAAAGCAAGTCCTTTACATTAGACAGGTGACTTAGCTGTTTTTTGTGTACAAACAAAGGTAGCAAGATGCTTCTTATAATTAATGATATTAACATATTCTAAAATTAAGTTCCAAGTAAAGTTCAATATATCAGGATAATAGAGCTTTTGATTTGGTATGTTTTCTTGTCTCTGTGTAAATTTTAAGTAAAACAACTGAATTAAATAAATTTGTACTATTATAAAAATCACAGGATTTGGAGACATAGCTACTGACAGAGAAATAATTTATGATTTAGTAAAGAAATGAAGCAAAACCAATAATATGTGTTTGTTTGTTTTAGATTTCTCTGGTTAATAACTTCCTGAAGTTTGGGTTAAATGAGCTCAAACTGTGCTTCCGAGTAAGACTAACTAAATACCTCTATGAGGAGTATCTCCAGTAAGTAATAACCTATTTTTATATTAAAAATACTTACATTGAACAGTAATACCTAGCATATTGAGACATAGAAGTTTTTCTTTTTTGTTGGCTATGTTTTTCAAGAAAATTGCCCTTAGACCCAGAAACGTATAGCAAAAGATTTGGTATTTAGAATCTATAATTCTGGTTCTTCCATCAGTTGGTAAGTCATCCTTCTCTAGAATTGCTTCCTTGTCTTTAAAATAAATTAAGACAATCTGGGTCCTCTTCCAGCTCTAGACTTTTCTGTTTCTATTAATTGAAACTATGTGGGATAATGTGAGTTTTTAAAAACGTTGTTTGTTTTAAATTTATTTTCTTATTACTATTTTAGAGCTTTCACGTATTACAAAATGGGAAATCTGGACAACAGAATAGCTAATCCAGACCAGCTGCTTACACAAGATGTAGAAAAGTTTTGTAACAGTGTAGTTGATTTGTATTCAAATCTTAGTAAGGTAAGTTTCTCTCTCTTTTTTAAATTATTTGTTAATATGTTGAATTTAAATCTAAACAAATTTATGTAGAATTGATTTGATGGATATGACATCATCATATAAATATTTAATGCTTTTATAAGAAAATTAGAGTTCTGGTTTTAGCTGTAATTATTTAATTTTTAATACTATATTTATGAGATGCTTTAACCAAGAACTAAAAATTTAGTGTCTCTTAAAGATTTCATAAGAATATTTCAGGCTGATTTCAGTCAAACAACATAAATTTAAATGTTTATCTTTTGACCTGTGTACTTTTGGCAATTGTTAGAGATTGGCGCTCAATTTATGTTTTCAGTTCTACGTCCATTAACAAACATTAGGCTAGCACTTCTTCTTTTTTAATTATTTATTTATTTATTTGTTTATTTTTAGAGAGGGAAGGGAGGGAGAAAGAGAGACAGAAACATCAATGTGTGGTTGCTGGGGGCCGTGGCCTGCAACCCAGGCATGTGCCCTGACTGGGAATCAAACCTGCGATGCTTTGGTTTGCAGCCCGCGCTCAATCCACTGAGCTATGCCAGCCAGGGCAGGCTAGCACTTCTTCCTGCCCATTTCTCTCCTTCAGTAGCTCTAAATCTATTAGAACATTTAAATAATAGTCAAAAATCTTTTATAAGGTATTAATTTATTTCAGTTAATTATTATTTCTCCCCCTTCCCAGAATATTGCCAGAGCTCTTGATTCAGGTGATGGGCTTTCTTCCTGCTAATTTCTTCAGTTCTTACCTATTTCACTCATGTTATCTTACCCCCCTTACAGCTTTTGCTACAGTCTTCTCATTAAGCCATCTTTGCCATTACCGTCTGCATTGACTAGGACATGTAGTGGCACCTGTAAGACTGTGTGCACCTCACTTCCTACCTTCCCTCTTCATTTTAGACGATGCTTCATCTCCCACTTCAATCCACATGACTGCTCTCTTGGTCTGGAGTAGGAGGTTGTTTTATTATTTAATTTTTTTAGATGTTATTTTATTTATTTTTTAGAGAGGGGGGAAGGGAAGGAAAGGAGAAAGAGATGGAGAGAAACATCAATGTGTGGTTGCCCCTCACATGCCCCCAACTGGGGACCCAGCCCACAACCCAGGCATGTGGCCTGACTGAGAATCCACCCGGCAACCTCTTGGTTCACAGCCCCACGCTCAAGCCACTGAGCTATATCAGCTAGGGCAGGAGGTTGTTTTATACTGGACCATTTATAGTATCTTTGCCTCTGGCCGTAACTGATCCAGATATCCACAGACCAAGGGGGTTGCATTGTAAGACTGGGAATGCTCTGCTTCAAACATGTGGATGAAGGGAGGATAGGCAATTCTTAGAACAGTCACACGTATCCATAAGAGCTTATAGGCCCACTACCAAGGTACCTTTTCACTTCATGCCAAACTTGGTTCTTTACTGAGCTCTCTAGAAGCATTTGCTAACTGATTCCAAACTCTAGGAATTCTGACAACTACAAATTGTTCAGTAATTCAGCTTTCTTTTCTGTTCCCATTACCACATTTTAAAGTTTATTCTATATGTTTGTGATTGGGCGGGAGGGTGGGTATAGATAAAATTTTTTATGTAATTCTGTAGGTTTGTAGTCTTTACATCTTGGCAGTTGAGCAAGTCTGTAGCTCAGGTCTTGTCACATCTGCAATAGCATAAAATATCAAATTAATTGGAGTAGTGTTATGCACTATATTTACTTTTAGCATTACCTAATTTTTTGAATTTTGACGTCATTTCATCAACTTTTAAATGTACTTGAATTTCACAAGTATGTCTAGCTTCTTGATAATATTTATAAGACAAAAAGAAAAGGTTCACCTTAGTACAAGCCAATTAATAAACCAAGTCACCTATACTAGTAGTGTACATATTAGTCAGTAAGTGGTGACTATCAACTTAGGTGAATGAACACAGTTTGGGTTTCTTGGAAAATACTTGGAAAAACTCTTTTAGTATGCCCTGGCTGGGTGACTCATTTGTTTGGTGAGTTGTCCTGTACAACAAAAGGTTGTGGGTTCGATTCCCTGGTCAGGGGACATACCCAGGTTGAGGTTTTGATCCCTGATCAGGATCAAAAATAAAAGAGGCCACCTGATTAATTTTTCTCTGTCACATCTGTCTCCCCCCAATTAATAAATATATCTTCAGGTGTAGATTAAATTTTTCTTTTTTTAAAGAACTCTTCAATTATTAACAAATGTTACCCAAATAAGTTCAATAAAAAGTAAAAGAAAAACCCCACTTTTAGTATATCGTTTGAGCTATCCCTCTGTGAGAACCTTAATGTATTGTTTTAGTTCTAGAAGTGTGAGTTTTACATCATAAAATTATATTCATAGATAGGCTCACTCAGTTACTTCAGCATGTAGATATTATGATAAAATAATAGAATTAAACAGTATTAAGAGCTGGAAGAACCTCTCATTTTTACAAGTGAAGATATATAGAAACCAGAAAAGCTGGTAGCAGATTTGGGGTTAACCTGGGTCATTTTATTTAGTGTTTTTGTACTACCTTAGAAATTACATAGTTACTAGTGGTAATTATCCCAGTAGAGCTACCTTAGTTGATGGGAAGTGATAAATGTTTTTCCCACTTGACAGTGGACATTGGTCAGGCAGTCTCCATTTTCTGTTTCTTGATAATAAGAACTGTATCTTTTATATATGCATTAATCTACTTGCTGTTACATTACATCTAGTTCCTTTTAATTTTGTACCTTCTAATACTTATTTTACAGCCATTTTTAGACATAGTTTTGTATATCTTCAAGTTAACAAGTGCAATAGGAGCCCAGGTGAGTTTACTTTTATTCTGCCTTTTAAATTGCTATAATGCTAATTATGAATAGCTGGATGGCTTGTAAGAATTTTTTTTATATCTCAAGAACATGTTTTCATAAGATGTTCTGATAAAGTCTGGTTATAAAATAATGTTTTACTGAGGATTCGAAAATTATTCTAATTTGGCTTTTTACTTTTCCTTAAGTCTTTTCCATATAGTAGTATAGTTGGTTTATGTATAAATATGTAAACATGTGTACATATATACATTTTGTAGTTAATGTTAATAAACAGTTTGTATAGTGATTTTTTTGTTCCTTTCCAAAAAGCTGGGAAAAGCAGTTTTTAATTTGAAGCTTATTGTCTACCTTCCTTTTTGCTATCTCGTGACCAGATTTAATCATTACTATATCATATTTTTGTTATAAGAGGTACATAGGTCTAATCCCTCTTTTCTCTGTGTTATAATTTTTTTATGGTACTTACTTGATTTTTATGATACTTCAACATATTTCTATTGAATATATATCTCCCCACATATATTGAAGTATTTCTGTTATCTGATTCTGCATTTATTGAAGGTAGAAACTATGTTTTAGTTATCTTTTTGCCCATACTTGTATAATTGTTAAAATTTATTGACTTAATCATAATAATTTTAAAAATCTTGAATATATACACTGTGTTCCACACATAATGTGCTTCGTAGTAGGAATGAAAAGATGAATAGGGCAGTTATTACTAGGGAGGGATTATGATCTAGTAAAAGAGATGGGTATTCAAACAATTATAATACAGAGTGCTAAATCCAATAGTAGAAGTTTGAATAAAGTATTTGGTATTGGAAGAATTGGAGGTGCTATTTGAGGTGCTTTGAGGAGGATGAGTAGGCATTTGTTAGGTTTGCCAGGGTTGTCAGACATAAGAACAACTTCATTGAAGGGCATGTTCAGGAAACAATGATTTTAGTATGGCAGAACATAGTGTATATATAGAAATGAGGTAAGTAAGTGCCTGTGATGAGCTTGGAAAGGTCAGCTTGAGGCTTGTGACTTGGGATGGTCAGTGGGTGATGAGGTCACTGGAAGCAAGATGTGTGAGAATGGAAAGGCAGATGGAGCTTATTTGGGGGGGACTAAGCTTGAGGCTCTACAGAGCAGTGAGGTGAAAATGAATAGTACTTATTTGGAAATAGTGTCTTGGATTCTTAGGAGTGATGGGACTAGAGAGGTAAATTTGGGCAAAGAGCTAAGGAAGAAACCTCAGAATATTAATATTCAATGAGAAACTAAAAAGGAGATCTGAGTTATTGTGGAATCTTGAGGAAATATCAAGAGTTCCATTAGAAGAGTTTCAGATGCCTTAGAAAGAGTGATGACTGCAATTACAAGTTTTAGGGGAGCATATTTGAGAGAGCTGGGAGGTGAGCGTCAGTGGTGGGCGGAGGAGTAGATAAGTGGCAAAAGCATAGAGGTCCAGTGTCTATTGTTTAGAAAAGAGACAAGGGGAAAAATTAGTCAAAAATCAGCATCTCTCAAAGTCAAGAATTAACTATATAAATTGTCCATGTTGCTTTCAGTAGATTTATTAGGTACACTTGAACTCTGTCTTTCTCTTGCAACAATAATAGGGCCCAGCGAGTATGATGGCCTATTTACTTGTTTCTGGGCTGTTCCTCACTCGACTCAGAAGACCCATTGGTAAGATGACAATAACTGAGCAAAAGTATGAAGGAGAGTACAGATACGTTAATTCCCGGCTGATCACAAACAGGTAAGGAGAAATGTATTCAGTGTATTTGTCTGCACTAAAAATTTATGTTTATGGATATCAATGTCATGTAAGTTGACTTTAAAAAGTCTAGTAACACTGTTACTGACGTGTGTGTGAATATTTGCCACTTTTGAAAATATACATTTTGAAAGATACCAGTTTTATAATCCTTTTTCTAGTTAGCTTAACTATGTAGTATCTGATTCACCTCTTCTGTTTACTAATTAATGACTAATTTTCTGTTAATTTCACCTTAAACATAGTCAAAATACGACTCAGATTTACTTATAATACTTTAAAAATTTTGCCTCATTGTGTCCTGAAATATTTTTATTTGAGACTGTGTTTAGAACACTCAGTAATTCAGTCTCACTGCATGTGCCTCTACTTATTTTCCAGATGTTTAAAAATCCAGACTAGGAAGAAAAAGTATTGTGCTCTGGAACCAGCCTGACTCTTTCAAAATTTACCTCCTCCATTTATCTGTTACATATTCAGTGATTTTTGGCAAGTTACTTATATAGCTTCCCTCTTCTTGTTTATAATAGGTAGATAACATAGGGTTATTATAAGGATGAGCCATGAAATATATATAAAATTTACAGCACAGTTTTTGATATGTAACATGTGTTCAATACATTTTCTCATACATTAATCTGTGAACCATAAGTCATTTTTAGGGTCCTAATATTTACTACCCTATAGGCATTTACAAAATTACTTAGGAAATTACCCTTTTAATAGTTCCCTCTTTATCTCCTTGGAGTGCTAAAGTGATACCAGTTTTAAATAGGGTTTTAAGTTCTAGGGAGGCAGAAGAATAGATGGTTGAGTAGAGAGGTGACTTGCCAAGTGACTGAAATATGGTATCAGCTAGAATTCTTTCTATTGAAAGAAACAGAAAACCCTGACTCAGAGGGCCCTAACAATAAGAACATTTACTACTTTACACAAGAACTCTTAAGATAGAGTAGTTCCAGGCACAGTATGATCGGGGCTCTGATTCTTCTTCTTCTTTAATTATTGACACTATTACAGATGTCCCCCATTTCCCTTCTTTTGCTGACCTCCACCCAGCCCTGACCCCTCCTCTGGCTCTTTGATGTTCTCCTTGTTCTGTTCTCCTTTGTACATTGCCCCTTTCCTCAGCCTAATTTTTCCTGTAATCACAAGATATCAAAAGCAGTTCCAGATCTTATGAACTTTCCTTCCCTGCAAAAAGTCCAGAAACAAAAATGGGGCCACCTCTTCTGCTGTAAGAGAGCAAGGAAACTTTCCCAGAAGCCCTATAACGGACTTTCTTTCACATCTTATAGGCCAGAATTATTTGCTCATTTGTGCCTAAAGCAATTACTGCAAAGTGATTGGCTTAGACAGTTTGGAACTCATCCTCAGTAGATGGGGTTGAAGCGATTACCAAAGCATTTGGTACACAGAAGCATTTGGATGCACAGAAAAGGATAGATTACTTTAAGAAAATTGGAGTTCTCTTAAGAGAAAGGATGAAGAAAAGAGCAGATGTTGGATAGGCAGCCATCAGTGCTCTAGGATGTTTTGTCTCTTCAGGTTTTGGAATAGGGCTAAAATGACTCAGTTCAGGAGACATGGAATTCTCCCTCAGTTCTTCCTCTTTAGACTTAAATTTGCAGAGGAGATAGAAGTAAGAAAACTAGTTGTAGGTGCAGAATTGTGTTTCTTAAACTGGGATTCTGATCCCTTGGAGCTCTGTATCATTATGTCAAGGGAACCATGAAGCAGGTCAAACATGATACATCTTTATGGAAAGTTAATTTTACTTGAAGGGGTTGAAATGGGAGTCACCTTGTTTTTGTGAGGGAAAAAATACAGGTGTGTTTTGGAGTAGAGTATAAAAACTATTAAGAGAAAAAAGACTGTAGAGAAATATTAGGTATTTGTGAAAGGCTGTTTTAACTGTGCCTTCAGGATTTCTGTGTAAACCTTTACTCTCTTCTGCTTTAAGAGGAGGTTTCTAGGAAAGTTTACATCATACTGAATAGAATGGAAAGGCTGGACCTATTTAGGGTCAGATATGGTCAATTGTAATCTCAGCTGTATGACTTTAGCAAATTTACTTAACTACACTGAACCTTTCTTCATCTATACAAATACCCTTTCATTTCTAGTTAAGATTCTTGTGGCACTTGTGGACCCATTCAGACCAGCCTAAGAAAACGGAAGTTGTTGTGTGGATATGAACAAGAATAAGAACAATTATGCAGCTAGGTCTCCTGGGAGCTGGCACTGTGAAGGCATGAGGACCTACTTACTTGGCTTTTCTGTCTTCCAAAGGTTGTGTGTCCTGGCATCACTACCTATCTTTTCCTAGCTGTTGATTTCTCCTCTCCTTCCTACCTGACTCTGTACTCTATCTGTAATCTATGATGGCCATTTTAGCCATCCCTTCCTGCATATCATGGCAGCTTCCTTCTTATTCTTTATTCTGATTTCTGAAAATTAGCCCAGCACATTTTTTCCAGCCAGGTTACATGTGGCATATGCAACACATAGGCGTAGTCTAGTCTGTGATCTAGTCAGATAGATATTTCTATTTCTGTGCTCTGATCAGTTGAGTTAGGAGCTGAGTCTAGACTAAGTATAGACCATGGCTTGAGTTGTACTTCATAAGCACTTCGTCACAAAATGTCCATTTAAATAAAACTATTTAATTGTAAAATACTGTATTACAATAATTTTTAGGCTTGGGTAACATTAAAATTAATTGCTAAATTATTTTTTTAATAGTGAAGAAATTGCCTTTTATAATGGGAATAAAAGAGAAAAGCAGACAATCCACACAGTCTTCCGAAAGCTGGTAAGATAACATGCATGAGGCTCATGTATTTATGGAAAGATTTTTTTTTTGGCTTATGCCAAGATACAAATATATATCTTTAATTTTAAGATTTTTATTTTAAAAGCTATACAGGATTTTTATAATGTGTTTTCATAAAAAATAAAAGAATAAAAGCTCTCATATCTATCAATGTGTTGTCTAATTATAAAATGATAAGAGTCATTAAAATAATTGTCAATATGTTTTTACAGAGATTGAATAGGAGTCTTACTTAGTGATAAATTTAGTGATTCCTGTGGGGAGTTTGTTCCCACAGCATTCATGAAAATACGGTGAAGATCATTATTTAGAGCAGGGGTCAGCAAACTTTCTGTAAAGGACATGATAATACACATAGTTTAGGCTTTTCAGGCGTTGTGGTCTCTGTTGCAAGTGTACTTTGCCACTCAAATGTAGCTATCTACTATTGTAATGAGTGAGTGTGGCTATGTTCTGTTCAACCTTTTATTAACAAAAATAAGCAGCAGACTAGATTTGGACCATAGTTTGTTGACCTTTGATTTAGAATATAAACATTATTTGTCATGGAAACTACATTTCACTTTTTATTGACTTACTGCTTGGAAAATTTGAATTCAAGTAATTTTATTTATTATTCATTCCAAAGACATCGAGCGCCACCTAGGTGCTTGGTGCTTGTCCCAGGTGCCAGTGTGTTAACAGTGGTGAACGTGATGGCAAATGTCTGCGTGTATGGAGCTTATATTTTAGTGGACACTGGTGAAATTAAATAGGTATTTGAAGTGATTTAAAAAGATTAAAGTGGTTATCATTTTAAATTATTTCATAAATTGGATCTTTGCCTTATTTATATTTAACATGACTGAATTTTGATAGTGCTCACTAAAATGCTTTTAAGGAATTTTTCCAGGGGCCTGCTGTTCACCAGCCCACTCTTCACATGGCTTGGTTATACTTAACCTGTAGATTTCAGTCCCCAAATGTACACCTTATTGAAGCCTTGCCTTCTCTGATTAGTCCATCTGAAATGGCCTCCACTGGTTACTTTACATTTTAATGATCTGTTTCTTTAAAAGCATATATTGCAATTTATAATTATCTTATTTGTTTATTAGTTTGTCTTTTTCATTAGAATATAAACTCCATGAGCTCAGGGACTTTGACTCCATGAGCTCAGAGACTTTGAAATATCTTCAGTATTGAGCATAGAATGTAACTCATAGCATTCATTGAATAAATGTTCCAGCCATTGTTCTTTGCAGACCAAAGCAAGAGCCAACTGCCTTGTACTTAGGAAATGCACATTTTAGTGGAGGAGACAATAAACATGTAAATAGGTGGATGTTTGATGTGATTTCAGATGGTAATGAATTCTTATGACCAAAAATAAAATGGGATAAGTGGGAGAGAGTATGATGGAGGCTGTTGCCCAGCTATTTCAGCTGGGATGGCAGGAAGGTCTTTCTTGAGGTTGCATTTCATCAGAAACCCACTTGATGTGGGTGTGTTAGTCACAAAATATCAATCTCTAGACAGCATTCCTGGCAGAGAGCACAGTACGAGGAAAACCTTAAGCAGGAGCATGTTGACTACTGGAACTCAGTGAGAAAGAGCGAAGTAGAATCAGATGGGGTTTGAGATAGAGCCCAGTGCCAGATCATGCGGGACCTTGAATAATCTGATAGATGGTAAATTTGAGAACATTAAAAAAGCAGAACATCTTTAGACTTGTAATTTTGAGATAATGCATGCTCAGATTAAAGCTATGTACTCAGGCCGTGTGGCATTAACTCATATGCGTTAATACAACTCATTACAGACCACGTGTCTCCAACTAAAGCAAAGCATTGAGTACCAATCTGGACTGCTAGTGTTTCACCTAAATGAAATCCTCCTTTTGTTTTTGCTTGTGTGTTTATTTAGATAATTATTGATCAATAAGCTAAACAAAACAAAGCATATATGTATCTGACAGTATTGTGAATAAATATTGTACTATTACATGCAAGGGATACCACATGAATATTCTCTATGTAATAATTTTGATTCTGTTTGTATAGAAATGGTTTCATGAAGTGTTTGTCACCTGCTCTGTGATCATCATTGTGCTTGATGAAATGTGATGTACAGTATAATCAGAAATCATATGCACTCAGTAAATACTTTCAGTCCCCAAATTTACACCTTAATGTGTAAATGTGTAATGTGTAATGTGTAAATCATTTTCCATTAAAATGATTTTAATGGAAAAATAAATATACAGTTTTTTAAAAATCCTCATGGTAGATTCACTTTTTAAATACATAGAAAATAATTGTTTTTTTGTTTTTGCTTTCTGCCAGGTGGAACACCTACATAATTTCATTTTCTTTCGGTTTTCTATGGGCTTCATTGATAGCATAATTGCCAAATGTAAGTACGCTTTAAAAGAGATGGTGGAATGAAATTTGTGGGAAAAGTGAAGTATGGAAATATTTTAAATTATAATTGTTTTGTTTCAGATCTCGCCACTGTAGTTGGTTACCTAGTTGTTAGCCGTCCTTTCCTAGATTTGTCTCATCCTCGACATCTCAAAAGTACACATTCAGAACTTCTAGAGGTAAAGTAGTAGTAATGATAATAAATCGAAAACTTAAATATAAAAATAAATAAAACCTAGTTTTTAACCTTAGAAATTTTTGCCAAGTATAATGCTCTCCCGTGTATAATGCACACCCATGTTTTTGACCCAAAGTTCTGGAGAAAATATTTTTTGTTTTAATTTTTTAATTTAATTTTTATTTATATTTAGAAACAAAACTGATGATGGTATTACAGGGTATTATTTTGCATGCAGATATTGTTATTGCTTTCTAGAGTTATAGTTAATGCATATGCATAAATAGAAGAATTAACATTTATATGGATATGGAATTAGTACCACCCATGTGTTATGCGCATCCTTATTTTTCCCTTAAAAATTTGAGCAAAAATATGCACATTATATATGGCAAAATATGGTAAGTGAAGATATTTATTTCTTTTTAAGGATTACTACCAAAGTGGAAGGATGCTTTTGCGAATGTCTCAAGCTCTGGGCCGAATAGTTTTAGCTGGCCGTGAAATGACCAGATTGGCTGGGTAAGTAAGATTAGTAATAATGAGCAATTGCAGAGAATGATTTTTAAAAAACACATTACCCTAACGATTGTGCCCAGTTGAGGTTAAGATCAGTGATAACTGGAGCTGCTGCTCCTGAAAGCTGGTTTTGATAAAGAATTAAGATTTTTCTCTAATTCTGAACTTTTCAGGTTTCCTTTAGAAAGTGTTTTGAGCTTTAAACTAGGTTAGGGGTTGTTAAACTACTTCATGGGCACTGGTATTCAGTAATTTGGGAAATGTTGAATCATTTATTAATTCACAGAAAATTAAGTTAATGACTAGCATCTTCTCAATTTGAACTTTCTGTCTCCCACTATACATTTTTTCCTTTAATCTTTGATATTGGCAACAGCAAAAAATGAACAAAGATGAAATTGATTTTAATGGAAAAATAAAAGTTGCCTTGTATCTTTAGGTACAGTTGTAAATATGGCCATATTGGCTAGTAAAATTGTTCTTAGACCGTAAAATGGAATTAAATATTTCAGTATGTCAGGCTCTAATATAAAGGGTAGGTGTGGTATAAAAAACATGCCCTTGGTGGTGTGGCTCAGTGGATTGAGCACTGGCCTATAAACCAAAGGGTTGCCAGTTTGATTCCCAGTCAGGGCACATGCCTGGGTTGTGGGCCAGGTCCCCAGTAGGGGGTGCGTGAGAGACAACCACACATTGATGTTTCTTTCCCTCTCTTCTCTCTCTAGAAATAAATAAATACAAAATCTCTAAAAAAAATTGTAATGTAAAAAAGCACCATAAGTTTCAGGTCTTCTAGAGGAATTTGATGGCTTAAGATCTTTCTCAGGCCTGTGATTCATCTGCACATTTCTTCTTCTTTGTTCCTGCTCTTCTACTCCTGTGACAGTTAAGGTCTTCACAGCAAGAGAGAAGTTGTGAACTACCATTAGGAGTCTCTTTCATTTGAGATGCTGACATTCTTCCTACTTGTTAATAACTGTTTTGTGCCTTTATAGTTCATGGCATGTGGGGTGCTTCTGTTCCGTTAGGAGATTGCTGCTTGTTAATTCACAGAGAAATTCTTTTTTGTGTCTCTGGTGTAGAATGCCTTCTCTTTGACCATCATGTCATTTTTGTGTGCCTCAACTTCTTGTCATTAGTTTTGATTTCTCTATTGCTGCAGTGATTTTCATCTAATATTAAGAATACTTTATTTTTTTCTTTCTTTACTATAAGAGAAGAATCTTCCAAATCTTCCATGTTTGCAGGGAGGTAGCAGGCACTTGGTGTATATATAATAAATACCTATATAGAAGGCCATCTTTATACCAGGCTTTATAGCTCTCTCCAGTGGGAACTCAGGATCCATACTTTCTGGGCCTATGGAATGTACTATTACTAGTCCTTTTGTAGTATCTACTGGAGACTTCCTTACAATTCTAGCAGCAAACCACCTCTTGGTGGCTTGAGGTAGGAATCCTATGAAACCTCTTCCTTACCCCCATTTTTCTGCTCTCTTGCTGAAACATAATAGTGAAACAAACATACTATCACTAATATTTTATGTTGATGGGACTTGTTATCTTACTTAAACAAAATTATAACTTTAGAAACTTTAGTTAAGCCTATATAAAATAAAAGATATGAGTGCCCACAATGTTATATGTCAGTTTTACCTCAAAAAAGTAAATAAACAAATAATGTAAAAGGTACAATAGCCTATGGAAATTTGATCATAGCTTTTTTTTTTTTTAAATTTTAAATTTCAGTTTTACTGCTCGGATTTCAGAATTAACGCAAGTACTAAAGGATTTAAATAATGGAAAATATGAGCGCACAATGGTCTCGCAACAAGAAAAGGGTAAATATGAATGCACTAGGTCACATAGTTTAAGTTTCTGCTTTAATACATGATGTGATTATGATGCTTTAACATTTATTTTCCATTTAAGGAGCACAAAGCATTCCCTTGATTCCTGGTGCTGGAGAAATCATCAATGCTGATAACATTATAAAGTACGTATGGAAACATCTGTTACCTACATAATACTCTTTCAGCTACATTTACTTAGTGTTTAACGTAAAATTATCCTTTTTTTTTTATTAATTTCCTCTATAGATTTGAGCATGTTCCTTTAGCAACGCCAAATGGAGATATCTTGATCCGAGATCTTAATTTTGAAGTAAGTTTTTAAATGATTGTATAAAAGCTTAACTCATCTTCAAAATGTGAAATGAAAGGTGGCTATCTGAATATTTAAAATAATTTTCAGACTTAATCTCTGAATATACAAAATTGCTTTAAAAAGTAAATGTTAGAAGTAACTTAGAAATCTTAATTTGCTTAATTGACAGGATTTTAAAGTTTCAAATATTAGTGTTAAAAAGTCTTTGGTAAATAAAGTCCCATGGCTAATGCAACTGAGGAACTGAATTTTAAATTTTATTTAATTTTAATAAATTTGTGTGTCATTTAGCGGACAGCATAGGGGAATATTTTAATTCCCTTAGAATTGTATTCCTTTTTAAGGCTAAATAATATTCCATTGTATGTTTATGTCACATTTTGCTTATCAGTTCATTCTCCTGAGTCACTTTCATTTTTTTGCTATTGTGAATAATGCAAATAATTCTTCATTTCATGACAATGGTGGGGCAGAGTATTTGTTGCTCCATTAATCCAATCCAGGAACCTCAATAATAAAGCGTTGTTATGAATTCAGTTTTCAGTGAAAGTTACCCTTGACTTTTAGCCTTAATTCATTCCAGAAAAAAACACATTTTAATAAGTCTTTATTATGGAAAAATTATCACTAGCTTACCATGACTGATATCATAATTGGAAAGTTTTGTCCAACATTACCAAAAGCCATGGAATAAAAAAAAAAGTTAATACTGAAAATAAGACATTTGGGCGTAAGAGAGTACCTAAGAATGTCCATAAGTCTCATTATTTTTATACATGATTACAAATTTGGTTTTAGGGTTTTGTGGCATATTGAAACAAATGTGTGGAGAAGTATTGGATACCAGTGAAAATCATATAATGAGTAGTGAGGGGCAGGAAAAAATATATAACCTTACTCAAATAAAACATAGCAGTAGGGAGTCATTTAATTAACAGGCCTCTGAACCGTAGGAGCTTGTAAAAACATCACTCTTTTAGTAGAGTAAAATTATTCTATATAATAACCTTGTACTATTAGGAATATTCATTGTATTCCATTTTACAGGAAAAGGAAATAGGTAATTGCACATAAAGAAGTCCATCAAAATGATTCTTTAAAGTAATTTCTCAGTTCATTCATCTGGAAAAGTCACTGAGTTAGAGAATAGTTTATTCTCTAACATTGATTGTATAAGGTGTGGTCAGCTATATGGTAGGCCAGTAATTCTCAACCTATTTTTAGAAGCTCATTTTTTCTTTATTTTATTTTGGTAAAATGTACATAACATAAAATTCAACTATTTTAACCATTTTTTAGTGTGCAGTTCAGTGACATTAAGTACATGTATAGTGTTGTGCAGCCATCACCACTATCTGCAGAACTTTTTCATCATAGCACACACGAACTGTGTGCCCATTAATCAGTAACTGCTCATTTTCCTCCTCACCCCAGGCCCTGGTAATCTTTGTTCTTATTTTCTGTCTGTATGAGTAGGACTACTCTAGGTACTTCATATAAGTGGAATTAGGCAGTATTGATCCTTTTGTGTCTGACTTATTTTACTTAGCATGCCGGGTTCATTTAGGTTATAGCATGTTTTAGAATTGTATTCCTTTTTAAGGCTAAATAATATTCCATTGTATGTTTATGTCACATTTTGCTTATCAGTTCATTTTCCTGAGTCACTTTCATTTTTTTGCTATTGTGAATAATGCAGATAATTCTTCATTTCATGTCAGCAAAAACTTTCAAAAATCCTTTCAGTGTCTTAATATGCCCTTTAGGGTTTGCCTGCCACTACCCAGACCCCACCTCTCATGTGTCTTCACTCGTTTCCTACTACTATTCTCTCCTCATTTTTCTTCAGCCAGATCAGCTTCCCTTCTGCTTTTTGACTAGAACAGGTACATTCCTGCCTCAGTGCCTTTTAATCAGCTTTTTGTGGTAGAGTTGAGGGTGGAACAATCTTCTCCAGATAAATTCCTAATTCATTACTTCTTTCAACTTTTGTCCAGTTGTCTGGTCTGGTCCCCGTAAAATGCAGCCTCCTCTACCACTCCCAAGTTCCTTTACTCTGATCTGTTTTTTCTCCGTAGAACTTATTTTCTAACATTTAATTAGCTCATTTCTATGTTATCTTTATCTTAAGTCTCTCCCACTAGAACACAGACTGGTAAGGAGAGGGTTTGGAGTTTTTTGTTTGTTTTGAGGGATTTTGGTCTCTCTCTGTTTTTAACTAATGTAGATCCATTGCCTAGAAATAGAGCCTGACACTGAGCATTTAATAAATATTCATTGAATTAAAAATAGGCTCAACAGTTAAAAATTGTCTGAGGTAGGTTCCACACCTCGGGTAACTCATATTTCTTTGTTGTCTTCTTTCTTGCTGTGTACATTACTGTATAATGTGTAAACTAGATTGTGAGCCAAATTTTCTCAGTCTTTACGGGGTTAACACTTACAAAACTGTAAGCTTAGAACTTAACTGGTCTTTTTTACATTTTCTCCTTTAACTTTATGTTGTGGCAGAACAATTTGGTGGCACTTGTAAATATTTGTAGTTCATATACACTTCGATCCAACACTTATTTCTGAGCATCTGAATTATAGAAACATTCCTCACTAGTGCATGCATTTGTGCACTCTCACGCAGGTTCATCCTACTGTTACGTAAGAGAACAAAACAAAATGCAGACAACCTATATATTTGACCAAAGGGGAATATTTAAATAAATTATGGCACATCCTTACTGTGGAATACACTGTACGCATTCAAAGAAAAGAATTGGAGGAATCTGAATATACTGACCTGGAAGAATATATATGATATATTGTCAAATAGTAACTAGAACACATATAGTATGATTCCATTAAAAAAAAGATTATAGCATAGGAATTATAATCAATAATATTGTAATAACTGTAGATAGTGCCAGGTGGAAATATCAGTATGGCAGGGGGCAATCACATTTAAAGTATATGGTTGTCTAACTACTATGCTATACACCTGAAATTAACCATATGGTAATTGAAAAATAAAATTAAAAACTGCATACACATACATATTTGTTGTTTTTAAGAATTCTCAAATTTCTAAGCTTTAATTTTTCGTATTCTGATTAAGATTAAGTTGATAATATCAGTAATGATTTTTAAATTAAAAAAAGTGAGTAAAATTTGAAAGTAAACAAAAATAAAGGGTCCCTTCACTGCTTCTACCTAACATCACATTTATAGACAAAACTTATCAAAAGCTTATCATTGGCAAAGAACAAATGAACTCTAAGGAAATGTTTATTGTGCATAGATTTAATTGATTAACTTAGTTTAAATCTATTTAAATTATCCATTAATTCATAATTTTCTTTCAGGTTCGATCTGGGGCCAATGTTCTAATCTGTGGTCCAAATGGCTGTGGAAAGAGTTCACTTTTCCGTGTTCTTGGTGAAGTAAGTACAAATTGGCCTCAACATTTTTCAGTTTTTTTTTGCCATGTGATCTCCCACATGGTGAAATTTACAACTGCTCCTCCCCACCTCTTTCCTCTTACAGTTATGGCCTCTCTTTGGAGGACGTCTCACTAAACCTGAGAGAGGAAAGTTATTTTATGTTCCTCAGGTAAGACGTTGCTTGAGTTATTTTGTAATTTTTGATTTAAAGATATTTTTATTGATTAAAAATTCACTTCTAATAATTTTTGCTCTACTGCTGTCAGAGACCTTACATGACCCTGGGAACACTTCGAGACCAAGTGATATATCCAGATGGAAGAGAAGATCAGAAAAGGAAGGGGATATCTGACCTGGTAAGTAAATGTTTATGTCCTAGACCTGCTGAAAATACTGTGTTTCGGATACTTTTTCTTAATCAGTAAAGTATTTTTAATACCAGGTAGTTTATCCTAATCTGTAAAGCCTTCTAAATCATTGATATTAATTATAATTTCCAAGTTGAGGTAAGATGTTGACCACTTTGCTTAAATATGACTTCTTGAGTATTTAACCTTGTCTTTGCAGTCTTGTTTTCTCACTGCCCTTGTCATTTAATTATATACAATAGTATTATTCTTCCTAAGTTGCTAGATACATTTTGTCAAAGTTAATACAGCCAGGAAGTGTAGGGTTTAAGGGCTTTCTTTGTTCCATATTCTTTTTTGAAATGTTCGTCTTTAAATGATATTGGCAACAGAATTATAGCAATTTATTTTAAAAAATAAAGCAAGATAGAGAATGTTGGTTTATATTAAGCTTGATTTCACCTTTAATCATTTTGCTGAAAGGTACTCAAGGAGTATTTGGATAATGTCCAGTTGGGTCATATCCTGGAACGTGAAGGAGGCTGGGACAGTGTTCAGGATTGGATGGATGTGCTCAGTGGTGGAGAGAAGCAAAGAATGGCAGTGAGTATACTCTGATAACATTTGGTAGTGATGTAACTGGTTGATTAATCAAGGCACACAGTTTATTTTAATCCATTTAATGAGCAATGTTACAGATTAGTTTAAGTGATAGTAAAGATGCTTCAGAGTAACTTTTCATGCAAATTTGGAATTCTGAATTTTGAATTTTCCTGTGAAAGGAAAAGCTTTAGATCCAATTATATATCATTCATCCATTTTTTTAAAAGTTGAGGGAACTTTGTACCATGTTGGTCCTGGGGACATACGGTAATTCTGGTTGGGTTATGAGATCATAATATTCAATATCTTTTCCTGTAGACATCTCTTTGTCTTACTCAGGCTATTCTCTGTCAAGTAGTTGAAGATATTAGAGATGATGAACCATAATTTTATTATCATTTTATTCTTTCTTCTGTTCTTGCTCTTTCCCTCCAACATTGTATGCATCCTTGTTTCAGGGCTCAGTTATCTACTAGCTAAAATTGTTTAGAGTTTTAAAATTTTCCTACCCTAAAAAAGCGTTTGGAAGGAACTATTTTAATTTTATGATTGACTAAACTTATCCCTAATCAAACATGGCTATAAAACACTGCATATCAAGAATGATACTTTGAGTTCTCTGTTAAGAGGGATCACTTTTAAAGAGTCATTTTCTAACTGTACATACTATAGTTTGAGCAGGTCCAGAGGAATTTTTTTTCCTGAATGCTAATCTTGTGGAAATTAAAGGAAACTGTAGCCAAGGAAAGACAGCAGAAAATATAGCTAATTGCAAAATCGCTTATTCATTATCTTCAGGTTATATTGTACCTTTTCATTGCCTTCTACTCCCTGATTTTTGCATGTTGTTTTTCCCCAAATCATACCCATTCTATATGAACTTAATGTCAGCCTAATATTGTGATTTGTTTGGCTAGTGCTCTCATAGGAGATTGATTTAGAGTGAAGGATGGACAAAAGGAGAGAGAGCTGCCAGCTATTCTCAAAGTGGAAATTGGACTGAAATAGTGAGAATTTGAAGTGATTGGACATTTCTTGGATGAATTCAGAGAATGTCTATAAAAATAACTGCAAGTCAAAATAACATTTAAATTCTGGTACTATGACTTCAGAGAAAGTGGAAGAGTAGTCAAGATTTATAAATGGGCACAATGGACACTCAAAGAAAGAAAAATTAATGTGCATAGCCCCATGTATGTGGTATAAAGGTACTGAGGGGCCAGTTTTTATTTGAAGGTAAGAAACTCAAGGACTAGGGGAGTGAGGGGAAATGTTGAAGAGTAAGGGAGCGGGGGGAATGGAGAAGGCTCACCGGTGACACTACTGTGTGACCAAGCCATTGACTGAGTGGGTGTGTCCTGTGTGGACCAGCGTTTGGAAAATTGAATGTGAAGTTTGAAAGACAGTATATTGTTCTACTACTTTCAGAGGGTTTGTGGGGACAGAAAGGCTAATGCAGCAAATACTGATATTGAAGTTGGGTGAAGAGTATGTGTGTTCGTTTTACTGTTTCATTTTTTCGGTAGGATTAAAACATTTCGAAGTAAGAAGTTGAAGGAAGAGAAGACAGTTTTAATAAATTATAAAAATTTATATTAATAAATTAAAAAGTTACAACTTTTAGGAAGAACACACTTAAAAAGTTTAACCACCCAAAATAGTGAATTTGTAAGAGTGAAGGTTTGTGTAAAACAAATGAACCAAAGAAACCTTTGGTTAAGGAGAGTCAGGATTTGAATCTGAGGAAGTGGAATACTACTATTGAATAAAAGGGAGTTCTGGTGACAAATGGTAAAAGTTCCTTCATTATAAATGTAGAGAAATACAATTACTATTCCATCATTTTAACAGTATAAAGTCTAATTTAATTATGGTATAATTTCGACAGTTCAGTATTAGTCAAGTGTCTCCCCTTATAATCTAGTTAGGAGATCCATATATTCTCAACTAGCTGTGTAATGCAAAGCAGTCTTATAGCTACAAAGAAAGTGCACTGGGATAATGAGGAAAAGGTGATTTTCAGTGTCAGGTCCTGTTTAATCCTCCCCCCAGCCCCATGAACTAAGATACGGACAAGGGAAAGACTTGGTGAGCTTAAGCAGCCTACTAATGATACACAGCTACTGAGTGACAGAACTGAGGTCAGGCGCATGTGACTGACGCCAGAACTCTCGCTCCTCACCAGTACACTATAGCCTTCAACGTGCAGGTGCACGGTCTGGTTCTCGTCTCTCACTGTCCCTTGAAGTCAAGTGACACATCCTTCTGTTGTACCCAGTTGGCCCCAGTCATCATCAGCCTGGGTCGCTCCACCTAAAATCATAAGTTGGTATATCTTATTTCTCTGAATGAGAGTTACCTTTCTCACTTCACTGTTTTTGCTCTTACTGTTTAGTAATGTATTTTCTTATTGTGAATTATATGACAGAAGTTTCAGCATTTATAAACTTATAAAGAAGGCCCCAAACCCTCTTACAAGCGATACCTCTGTCATAAAAGTCTTAGTGTTTTTTAAATCCTTGTAATTACAACAGTTCTTCTTTTACCTAATTGCAAACTGTCCTCCTCCTTCAAACTCACTATTTGAGAGTTCTCAAATATTGACACTCCCTTTTCTTGTAAGTGATCAGTTCTCTTCTGACTGCCTCCTTTCCTGTCTAGTACAGACGTAGTAATCCAGGGCCTTGTGCGGGACCTGGCGCATAGGAGGGATTCAGGAGGTATTTCTCTAAGGAATAAACAAGTGATCTCTTCCCCTTAACTTCCCTTTTCACTTTTTGTTTCCTCATATTACCTAAGCCCCAACCCAAGAGCAGTTGTTTGCCTTGGCATTTCTGCACATGGGCTTTTGAGCACAGCTGAAAAAATCAGAATGATAAGTGTTGATATGGGTTGGTGCCCCCACACTTTTATGGTGTCCAGTTTTGCAGATGCTCACAGCATGGCTTGGCAATACTTTTCTTTAGTTTTTCTCTCTCATTTTTCATGAAAGTTGTTTAAACACTACCAACCTCAAGCTTTCTACCCCATTACCTTTTTCCACCACTCTCAGCAAAGTAACTCACCTCCTGCTTCTTACAGAAAAAGAGAGAAGCTGTTCAGTGACGTGACGGCTCATTTTATTTGGTTCTTGATAGATAGAAAGTATGCTGGGTAGGCACTTTGCACAGATTATCTCATTTAATTCCCACAAGTCCTGTGAGACAAGAACTGTGAGCGCCGCATTTTACAGAAGAAATTGAACTGTAGTACAATTAAGTAGTTTGCCAAGCAAAGACAGCTAATAAAAATTAAAGCTGGTGGGGTGGCTTGTCGACTGGGGCAGCGGTATGGTTGCAGTGTTCATAAGGGCAGGACAGGAGTTAGGTTTACAGTTGTTCGTATGGAAAATAATACAATAATAAATTATAATATAAGAATAAACTTGTATACTCACAGCTGTAAACCTACTTTTGTCCCATCCTGTACTTAGTCACTTAGTCTTCTTTTATTGTGGCATCAAGTAGCTGACAGCAGAGTGGGGAGAGATACACAGGAGAATATTCCCACATAATGTGCTAAGTGTGGTGATGAAGAATGCAGAGAGTTCATGGGAACACAGAGGAGGGACATTTGCAGAAAACCTTCCAGTAACCACTCCTCTTAATTAACTTAGCACTGGCTGTTCCGACCTCCCTGCTTGCACTGCCTGTGGAGGGTGTGCCATGCTATGCCTTGAGAAAAGCTGAATGTCTTCATTTGTGTTTTTAGATCCTTTCTCCTCTGACTTTATCACATCCCTTTCCTTCAGTTATACAGACATGTATAGACACACACAGATGCACCCTATATTTAATTTCTCCAGTCTTTCTCTTTCAAAAAGAAATTTCCAGGTTATTCCAATCTAAAAAGCAGACTTGGCCTTCACCAAAGGTCCATCCATACCTTTGTACAGCTGAACTTCTAGATAGTGTCTGTACTTGCTGTTTCCCCTTCCTCACCCCATACAAATAGCTATAAACCCCGAGGTATCTGTTTTGTATGTTTTAGTCATTTATCAGATAGTTGAATGTTTTCATATATAAAGTGTTGGGTGTACAGTACTGATTAAAATGGGGTTTCTGCTTATGTGAATATTCTAGCCTAGGGAAGCAGACAAAGAAACAGATAACATACAGTTTAATTCCTGGTATAGGAAGTGCTGCAGAGACGTTAGGAAAGGACCCACTTGGATTGACGGGGAGGGGTCAAGGTAGGTTGCTTGAGGTGACCTCTAAGGTCACCTTAGCAGCAATTTGAAGAATGCAAGAAGCAAAGTACGGACTTGGCAACATAAAGAAAGTGACAGTGCTAACTAAGTCTCTGAGACCTGAGACCAGACCTTGTGTCCTGGTCGTCCAGAGGAGTTGGTGTTGGCTAGAATGTGGAGGTTAGAGAGTGAGGAGGGGTAAGATTGCACAGGGCCTCGTAGGCCATGGTAAGGAATTGGAGTTTTATTTTAGGTGAAATGGGAAGTTGTTAAATGTTTTTAGCAGAAGAATGAAATTCTGTAATTTACATATCTGAGACCCTCTTCGGTGACCTGGAAAGTGGATGGGAGAAGAGTAAAAGAGGAAGTAGGAGCCTCTTTGAGACCGTGCAGGCAGAGGATTGTGCTGCAGGCCAAGGGCATGACTGTGGAGATGGGGGAGAGTAGGTGGACTGCGCATGCAATAGGATCTTCTCAAGCAGATGGAAAATGAGGGGCGTGAGGAGGTAAGAGGGAGGAGGTGTTACAGAACAACAAGGGGACAAGAGGGCCAAAGGCAATATACTATTACCCAAAAGGAAGCCCCCAGGTTTGTTATGTCTGCTGCCAGGGGAAAGAGCCAGAGGAAAGACGTCTGTCAATGCCAGAAATTCGTGAAAAGGGAAGGAAATGTTTGTTTAATACTATACGGACTTAAAGTAGTGACTTAATGTCTTCATCAAAAATCCCAAAGTCCCTTAAAACACCTACAAATACACACACAGTCCTTCCTTCCCCCCTTTGCCCAGTCTGGCATACTGTATCTCAGGAAAAGAAATAGAAGTCCGTGGCTCAGGCGGCCCCTGGTTCTTCCCAGTAATCCATCTCTGCTGGTAGGCCTCCCTCAGTTCCCGGCACCAACAGCTGTGTCACTGGGATCTCTGCTAGAGCCAGGTGGTGGTTCCTCTTCCTAAAGCTATGGGGGTCCCCACTCTGGCAAAGCCGCAAGGTTTTCTCTCCACTGCCCCAGCCATGTGGTCTTCTCTGCACAGTGGCCGTGGGAGTCTCCGCTCTGCCAAAGCTGCATGGTTCTTCCTCCTCAATGGCTGCAAGGAGGGGGGTCACCACTCTGCCAAATCGAGTGGCGGTTCTCTGCTAAAGCTGCATGGTGATTCTCTTTCGCAGGGCTGCGGGAGTCCCCACTCTGCTAAATACCGAGTGGTTCTCTCTTGTGTTGCCACATGGTTGTCTCTCCCTACAATGGCTGCTGTGTCTGGGTATAAATCCCCACGCCAGTCTTCCTCTGCAGCCCCATTTCTGACTCCTCCTACAATCAGTTACACCTGCCAGCACTCTCAAAGCCTTCCAGCTTTTCTGGTCTGCCGTCATGAGTCTGGGCAGGTGTGGTCCCATGTCATGGAGACAATCTTCTCCAAGCTCCCACGTAGGCGCTGTAACTCGGGGGACCTGCCCCCAGTTACATCTTGGTGGGAAAGTTACTTCCATCCCCCCTGGCTCAGAGCATGGCCACAGCGATTTAACATATCTATGCAACCAGTTAAAGGTTAGAGATGTGTTAAATGACCACACTGGAGGTTAGCTGCAAAGCTGTTGCTGTACAAAACAGCTCTGAATGGCCCTGCTCCATTTGTCCCTTCCCCCAACCCACACCTGTGTGTGTGTGTGTGTGGGGGGGGGGGGCGCGGTGAGGACATCTAATATTTCCTGAACATCTTGAGTGTTCTGGACCCTGTTTCAAACCCCTATTTGGGGGCCCCTCTCTTGGCTGCACCCTGTTAAAGAGGGACAGGGAAAGGTCAAGAAGGACTCCTGGCTTTCTAGCTTGAGCAGCTGTCTGATAGCGTCGCTTTCTGAAGTGTTAAATATCAGGGGTGATGGATGAATGGATTTTAAGGGAAAATCAACAAAATCTGTATGAATTTTAGATCTTTAAAGAGTCCTGTGAGATAGCCAAGTAGAAAGATGAAGTAAGAATTTTTATATATCAGTTTGGATGTTAGAAGAGAAGTGTAAGTGAGAGAGATGTTTTGGGAATTTACAAATGTAAATAATATTTGAGATCATGAGATTTGATGAGATCACTTAGATACAATATAGGGAAAAGAGAAGAGGACTTAGGAGGTAGCCTGAGGAACCCCAACATTGAATGGTTATGTGGAAGAGAAAATGCTGGAAAAGAAACTGAGAGAGCAGCCTAAAAAGTGGGAAGAAACTTAAGACCATGATTATTTACTGTCACGTTGTCAAGAAGGATGGAATGGTCACCTGAGTTGAATCTTGTGGAGAAGATAAATTGGGTAACGACAGAAAAATGCCCGTTGGTCTTGCAACATGGAGATCATTGTTAGGGGCAGGTGACAGATTCGAATATCTGTTAGACAAAGGATCAGAATAAATAATTCCCAGAAAATAAACCACTTATGGAATGCAAACATTAGAAAATGTCCAGCATTCTTGCTAATCAAAGAAATGAAAGCTGTAACAATCTCGATGTTAATTTTTACTTATAAATTAGCAAAGGCTTTAAGAAATGAGCAAATCTATAAACAGGTGCACTCAAATATGGTGGGAAAATTAATTGGCAACTTAATGTTAATGGACATTACTTAAGCAACAAAATATTTAAAGATAGATACATTTTTGCAACTGAGCCATTAATATGTCTGAATGCTAAGATTTGGTTAAAATAAATACCCTGTAATCTTGTGTAGAGAACTTTCTTTAATATTAGTTTAAAACTCAGCAGTCCTAAAAGTTTTGTTTTACTATGAACAATATTTCCCCTGCATTACATTTCTCTCTTTGTTCGGGAAGACAAATAAAAACAAGTCAGTGTATTTATATTGTTTTTATTTCTGGGAAATAGATTTTTTTGAATTAGAATAATTTTCATGCTTGCTTTATAAGACTGTAAGTGCATACTTAAGTAAATCTATTTTAGCTTATTAACTTCTGCATTATACTGAAGTTAATTCTGTATAATACTTATACGTTAAGTTCTGCATTAATGTGATCATATAAAATATTTTTTATGTTTCAGATGGCAAGATTGTTTTATCACAAACCCCAGTTTGCCATCTTGGACGAGTGCACAAGCGCAGTGAGTGTGGATGTGGAAGGCTACATTTACAGTCACTGTCGGGAGGTAAGCAGGGCGGCTCTCAGGTTGAGGGTCCACGTCCCCTTTCCGAGTTTACTCTGTGTCCAACCAGGCATCTGTCCGAGGAGAAGATTCTAAGTTATTAAGTAACAAAATTACTATCAACAGATTATATCTTGCGTTAGCAAAGATTTTAAACTGATAAAAGATACGAGTAAAAGAAAAAGTAAATTTATTCTGGCTGGCGTAGCTTAATGGTTGAGCATGGGCCTATGAACCAAAGGGTCGCCAGTTTGATTCCCAGTCAGGACACATGCCTGGGTTGAGGGCCAGGTCTCCCCTGTGGGGTGCACCAGAGGCAACCACACATTGATGTTTCTCTCCCTCTCTTTCTCCTTCCTGTCCTCTCTGTCTGAAAATAAATAAATAAAGTCTTTTAAAAAAAGAAAAAGTAAATTGTCTTTTTTAAACCAATTTGAGGTTTGATCAGTGTATATATGTATATAATTCCCTTTAGCTATCTCTTAGATATGAAAGAAATAATATATTTAAATTTATTTCCCTTTACTTCATTCCCTATTCTCAGAGTTCATGAACTGGTATTTTCTTAATTAGTTCCATTAACTTTACCTAGATGTCATTTGTTTTTTTCATAAAGAAAACTCAGCAATAATCATACGGCAACTTTACTTTATCCATTTTTTCGCTGGCCGGGGCTAGTAGCCTTTTCCGAGTGTCTGCACATTTTCCATTCTTTAAGTAATTAGTCAGTAGCCTCAGTTTTGTTTTTTTTTCCCTGTGAGGAATTGTCACTATCATCTATGGTCTTGTTGACTTTTCCTAAAAATGTTGAGCAAAATCCAAAAAGATTTTATATAAGTAAATGAAGTACCAGAGTCTTGTAGCATTTTGTAACTGTTCTTTGGGAATTTATAATAAATATAAAAGGTCGTGTTGCATATAAAAGCACGAATTCCTGCTAGTTCGAGCGTGGTCATGGGTCAGAAGCATCAACATCCCATGTGCTTGCTGGAAATGCAGAATCTCAGGCCCTTCTAAACCAGAGTCTGTGTTTTAACAAAGATTCCAGATGGTTCAAGGGCACATTCAAGTTTGAGAAGCATTGACGTACTGATGAAAGAATAAATTTGCTACATTCATCTGTGTAGGAAGATTCTAACTCCTGATTTTGTTTCTTGGATGATCAGTTTTCTTGAGTCAGTTTTGGTGATCTCTTACTTTTCATACATTTGTCTAAATAGATTTTCAGATTGAGAGGTCTCAGACATTGGTGGTGTTCTCTCACACGTAAACCATGCAGTCTCTGTTCAATCAGTGACTGAGGTGCTCTTTGGGGGTCACTTGACCGTGTGGTTTCCTTAAATATCTAGTTGTGGGCTCTAAGTCCCCACAGAAGATGCAGTTCTCCTATTATGGATTTTGATTTTAGTGATTCTGTTATAAAGAATGCTTCACTAAGTCAAGATCTAATTCAATTATTATAGATTTATGAAGAGAAATAATATCTGAAATGAGCTTTCAGAAATCAGATAATTGTACTGTTGAAATGTATGTTGTATTAACAACTTTTAATATACTTATTTTGTCATGCAGTTTTTAACCAACTTGAGAACCTTTCCACATAGCAGCCAAATTTATGATGCATTTAAAGTTTTAAGTGATGCTACTTTGTCATCACTTCATACAGCGATGAAGTGTAAATATAAACTTGGGCACTTCAACCTCATGATAGAAGTGATCCAGAATAAACTTTAATGCCAATTTTAAAAACATTATCAAATGGCAATAAAATTTAGAACTCATGACGGAAGTCTCCTGGGTGCCTAGCATACGTCTCTGTCAGCCTTCAGAGATCCATTTTGGAAACGGTGATCTCGAGCAGGATTTCTCCGCTGTGTCCGTGTTGACCCAGTTCCTAGCTGTGGGGCTGTTCCCTGCACCACGGGGCATCTGGCAGCATCTCTGGCCTCGGCCTCTGCCAGATGTCGGTAGCACTCGAAGTTGTATTGATCAGAAATGTCTGCAGACGTTGCCAGGTGTCCCCTAGGAGACAAAACCACACCCCCCCCACCCCCCTGTTGTGAGAACCGGGGATCCAGAGCAACTAGTTATATCTAGATGTTATTATATTAGTTTTTTTTTATAGTATAAAGAAAGAGGGAAGATTTATTAAGCGATAGTACACTCCACAGAACATGGGAGCGGGCCAACTCTGAGCAGAGATTGACTGTTAGGTTTTTTTTTTTTTTTAATCTGAAGTTTCGATTTGTAAAAGCTTATTCAAAATCTAAAAATCCAGTAAGCTATTAAAGTGAAAAGATTTTTCATTATTTTCTGGCAAGCTCATTGGGTAGCCAAACCTGGCCTGAACTACCAAAAGATATTTAATTTATCTATTCATTGTCATTGGCCACATGTGTTGCTGTAGATGCATTTGTGTGTTTAATTATAGAATTCCACCCCAGAAGCCTGAGGTGTAGTGAATACTGCTTTTCCAAAATTTGAATTCCAAGACACATCCCAGAATGGGTTTCCAGTAAAGGGTTATCGACCCTGTATTTGAAAAGCAAGTTGACTGTGGACAGTACTATATTGATTTAACTTTCCTGATTTTGCCCTTTTGCTATTTCTATCATTCTTACACTTTTTTTCATGTATTTTTCACAATAAATAGAAAATGTGCTAGGATATTTATTTTCTGCCCAAAACACAGTAACACACAATTGCTAGTACTGGTCAGTTTAGGTTTCTTTTCTCTAAAGAACTTTATTGGTAGCTATTAGTTTTTATTATGTGGTTAATGGCTTATACTTTTTATTACCTTAAACATATGGCATCCGTTATAATTCTCTGACATTGATTTTTAACTGCAGCTACTGAAGACCATCATCTTAGTAGCTTAAACTATGTAGAGTGATTAACTTGTCCTCTGTGCTGTTGATACAACCCTCAGTCATCTTCTCTGTGCTAGGTTGGCATCACCCTCTTCACCGTGTCGCATAGGAAGTCTCTTTGGAAGCACCATGAGGTTTGTATTTCTTACACTGAATGATACTGTGAAAGTTTATTTAAATATGTGAATTCAGGTGATTATGGTTTTAGATTTCTTGGTATTTATTCCCTTATATACATATACCTTAAGGGAAAAGGGTGATTCAGTTTTATAAAATGGAATAGGATTCTCTTAAATATTATTGAAGTTGTCAGTTTTAAAAGCTACATATATATATATGTATATATGTGTGTGTGTGTGTGTGTGTGTGTGTGTGTGTGTGTATGTATATATATATATATATATATATAAACAATCCCTTGTTTTAAATGAGAGATATTAGAGAATCAGTTAGTGGTTCTCAAGTTTTATAAGTGACTATTAATAAATGACTGACTAAAATTTGCCAAATTTTGTCACAACTGTGGCTAAATAAACTTTTTGCTACCACCCAGTATTGACAGAAGGAGAGAGAGTCTTAGGAAGGATTAGATCCCAAAATGTCTAGGGGCATTTTTGGTGGAGATCAGGACTCTAAGGAAACAGCTGTGTCAGCTGTGTTCATCACTGCACTTGGTGAGGCGGACCTCATTGGCAGTCACGTGACTTACGAAGATGCGTCCCACAGTGAGGGTCACGCTGGCACAGTCAGCTTACTTCTCCTGCCGTTTCAGCAGCGCCATTCTCAGGATGGCAGGCAGCTCTTTACAGTTCTTAATGTAAAATGATCAGACCCTAAAAAGTAAACCTAGTTTAATTCATTTTGCTTTTTTTTCTTTTCCCTCTTTCCTTCCTTCTTTTCTTTACTTCCTAAATGACACAGAAAGTTTAGGTAAAAGAAAGCATTTGGGAAAAGTTGGAACGAGGGTATCTTGTCCCATAAAGCACACACCTGATTGAGCGCCTTTTGTGCCAAGTACTGGGCTAAGTGTGTGAGGGATGCGTAGAGCTGTTTTTACTCTCAGGAGCCGGTGGTTTAGATGACAGTGCACAAATGATGACATGAAGAGCTTGGGACTGAAGTCAGAAAACTGGGTTCAGACACCATTGTTTCTGGCATCCATTGCTTCCTTCCTATAATAAAGTTAGGGATCCTTGTCTATGTGTCTCATAGATGTTACCGCAAGGATCAAAGAGATAGCTTATCTGAAAGCACTTAATAAAATGTGAAATTCTGTATGACTGTGTGCCTTTTAAAGATAATTTTTTTTTAAATCTTAGGGCATAATTTGCCTGTATTTTCATGAGTTGGATGAAAAATCAAATAACTAGAAATCAAGGCAGTTTAAAATATGTCCAAGCCTCTGTGTTTTCTTTAGATTTTCATAAACCTAACAGTGAGAGGACTTGGGTTTTACCTCTAGCAAAATACCCATTAGGCCAGTGGTCATGTGAAAAAGGAGTGACAGGAAGAACAGCGAAGTTAGAGGCCAGAATAGCTCTGAAACAACAATATAAAAATGGGAATACAGAAGTCCTTTCTGTAAATGAAAAGCCACTAAACAGAAGTCTTTATTCACCACTGTCCCGAGTATCTTCATAGGATTGGATAGATTGGCACAGTGGGTAGTTCTTTTCCTCCCCTGCCCACTCCAAAAGCAGAAAAGCCTCTACTTAGGCTCCAGGCTGATCTGGGACGCATTATTAGGGAAGTATTAGAGGCTGCCTGTTTGAACAGACTTTGCATTTGACTCCATTTGACCTGTGGTGGATCAGATCCTTGGTTATGGAGTTACAGAAGCATTCTAATTTGTGGGATGCTTATAGATTTGGTTCTTTTAAAATAGTGAGGAAGTCTAGTATTTTAATTCTCAAAAGGGAAAGTACTATATTCCAAGCAGAGTTATACTGTTGCTATTTTTAAAAAGAACAGACTTCTTCATTTAGTCTTAGCTTGGAGAACTGTATGCATTTCTATATATAAACTTTAAAAGTTCTTGTGGCTTAAAAATAATCATGTCTAATAATTTATTGTTATAATAATCTCTACATAAATTCCTGACAAGAAGGAAATTCTCGTAGTCATTGATTTCCCCCCTTCTCTTCCACAGTACTACCTGCACATGGATGGCAGAGGCAATTATGAATTTAAGCAGATAACAGAAGATACAGTTGAGTTTGGCTCTTAGAATCCGGAGGACTGTACCTGCTTCAATGAAATAATTACAGAAAACACTTAGAAGTACAAAGTACATTGTGAAATAAAGTTGAGCTTTGTTTTTAAACAGAGCAACAAATTAACTAAATATAAAATAATCAAGAACAAGCTGTTAAAACATTTAATATTATATAGAATATTGCTAATTGTGTATATGTTGGTTTAATTATTAATATGTACTAAGAATGACCTTATTCTTGTGGTTGAAAAACTGCCTAAATTAAATTGGGCTTCAATCAGTGTAACCTGATTCATCCTGGGATGTAAACCATTTGAAGTCAGCTAATTTGACTTTTATGGCTCTATCTTTTCCTTCAATGAAGAACCCTGTTTAAAACTGGGGTCATCACTTGTCCTGTCCTAACAAGATAGTCTTGAGTGTCTTTTTCTTGTGCCCCATGATGGTGGGAAGCAAACAGATCATAGTGTGTTAGCAAAACGTGCAGCATCGGTGCGTACTAGCATGTATACATAGAGGCGGGTTTCTTTAGTGCCACAGTTATACTCATTCCTTGTGTGTGTCTTGGGGTACATTTAACTCCAGGAAAGCCATCTGAATTTTCTTTGGCCAAATAATAAATGTGCCGGCCTCAGTCTGAAGTATTGAGTTGTTCTGAGAGCTCTTTGTGGTCATACAGCAGAACTATACACAGTCTTGTTTACAAGAGGTCGTCACTGTGTTCCACACCTAATCCTCCCAGTGTTCGGGACATTAAAACACACTGTCCTTACGTGTCAAGTTCCAGGTCTTACAAGGGGTCTAAATTGGTTTTTAAAAGAATTGGACAGAATTTGTGTGCATTAAAGCCCATGCGTTAGAAGTGTGGCGGACACACGGTCTGACTCCACATGAGCCATACGAATGCACTACGTGACGCAGTGTGCTGAGTATGCCATGCTGTCACTGTCTTTGTGATTTCATGTTTAACAAAACCTGTCATAACCCCGTTAGCACACGGGCGAATTATGTTCCCTAGGTACTGGTTTCTTTCTATAAATCTTTAATAACTTTTTGATATTTGGGTTATTATGTTGAACTTCCCTAAGGAATCAATTTCATCTCACCAAACCGCCATTAATGACCACATGTATTATTTGCACAGGGAGAACTAAAACAATATTATCAATAAGCTAGATGTGAAATCAGTTTGATCATACTGGGGTTCAGAAAGGGGCATTTTTTACTCCGGTTTCTGCATAACTGGTTTTGGTTTCTGCAGAATCAATTATAAGAATTATCAGCTACCTAAGTAAAATTTGATGTACTGATTCCATATATGTAACATTCAATTTTTACCACTCTCTTTAACAAACTTGTATACTTAATCTCTGTTCAAATTAAAAAATAATCAGATATCTTATACCTTCTTTGCTTGTTCTTTTTGTTCTGGTATCTAAATAATGGGTAGTTCATACATGGTCATACAGTCTTGACCTGAAAAACAAAAATAAATCAACATTCGGAAATCCTTTTTTTCACCCAATGTCTCTTTTTTGAAAAGTATGTCAAATGTGTTTCTAACAAAAAAGTTTCTCCTTTAGACAAACCAGTTAAAATCTTTAGTGTACTCACAAATGCTACCAAATATCCAGGAGACTAAAAGTTATATAGTAGTAGTCCTGGGAAAGATTTTAAGGCATGGGGGAAGTTTGAGATTTTCAGATTTCTGGATGACCCTAAACCTACCAAGAGCTGCCTCTCAATTCCTTCTAAAATAGATTCTTTCCATTAAAATTTTTTCTGTATTTTTAAATTTAAATATTAAAGTACGTCACCACTTGAGTCACAGAGGAAGACCCTCCTGGAGAGTCACAGTGTGTAGTAACAGACATATTTCTAAGAAGACCTGCAGTCAAGAAATCCCATGTTTCCAAAACATTACTGACCATGGAGCATCCTTCTCCACAGAGTTCCTATTAGCATATTTTATTGGTTGCACTGGGAAATGGACGTGTAATCTAAAGAATAAACTAAAGAATAAGAACTTCCATCCGCGAGCAGCACACTGCATCCCAGGTACATCATTCTGTGTTGCGCACCAAGCTTCTACTCTTTATATAATGAGAAAATGTGGATGTAAACAACTTCTGCTGTTTGCTATGCATTCACAGAATAAAATATACCCAGGGTTGCTTCTGCAGGGGAGGCAAAATTTCACTTCTACCCTCTTAAAGTTTTTGGCTGGGCCTGAGAAATAAGTTGACATAAGACAGGTTAACAGAAGAAAATCATACAAGTTTATTCAGCGTTATGTGACACAGGAGCCCTCAGAAGGAAATGAAGACCCAAAAAAGTGGCAGAACCTAAAGACTTTCATACTAGGTTCAACAAAGAGGTAATTGTGGAAAAGTAAGCTACGGGAGGAGGCTAAAGGAAGGTAAGGATTCTTTTAATAAACTTTATACAGAATTCTCAGATGCGGCATCCTGTGCTTGCTGGGAACAATGTTGCTTTCCTTCTGGTACAGAGAGGACGTCTTCCTTGGGGGGGTTATCTCCTGTGCTCAGGAAAAAGGAGAGCCAGGGCACTCTTCCTTCACCTGTTGCTTTCTTCAGTTCAAAATAGTCCTTATGCCAGAGTGGCATATTTCGGGCTGGCATATTCTGCCCTCTTTTACCTCTTTCCTCTTTTCGTAATTAGCATTTGGCTGAAAACTGTGGTGATACTATAGCATCTATCATTTCCTTTTGTAATTTTTTAACTTTTAAAATGATGTTTATAATTTTCCTAAAAGCAAGAGTGAATTTTTCTTCTGTCAGACTTTCTTTAACATCATTAGTTGTAGGAAACTGTTTACATTTCTACCTACATCAGTAATTTTTCCTTTGTAATGTTTTTCATTCCTTTGTAATGTAAGAATTGAAATGTTTTGACCTATATACATATCATATGCATGTCACTTAAAAAATATCTAGTACTGCCCTGGCTGGGTTGCTTAGTGGTTGGAGTGTCACCCCACGCACCACAGGGCTGTGGGTTCAATTCCCAGTCAGGGCACATACCTAGGTTGCAGGTGTGATCCCTGGTTGGGGTAGGTATGGGAAGCAACCATTCGATGTTTCTCTTTCAGAAATCAATCAGTATATTCTCAGGTGAGGATTAAAAAAAAATCTAGTGCCCCCAGTTGCTGAATAACAGGCCTCTGCCCACACCCTAGGGGCAACCATTTCTAACTTAAGTATTTTGTGGTAATTTTTTATTTTTAAATAATATGCTATAATTTCTTGGTTTTCAGTTTAGACATTTCTACTGCCCATATTTCTGCCTCATCCCCTACATATAGTTATATCACTTAAAAAAATTTGCACTTTATTGTACTATAATACATTTGCAGAAAAGTCCATAAACCTTAATACATTTTTTAAAGTGTTTTATTGTTTTTGCTCTTACAGTTGTCCTGGTTTTTCCTTTTTCGCCCCCCTCCGCCCATCCGGCGCCCCCACTTCCCTACTCAGTCCCCACACTGTTATCCATGTCTGTGAGTCCTTCATCCATGTGCTTTGACCCCTTCCCCTTCTTTCCACCAGTGCCTTGCCCCTCTCCCCTCCCACAACTGTCAGTCTGCTTCGAGATTCCAGGACTCTGGTTCTTTGTTGCTCATTAGTTCTTTTGTTCATTAGGTTTCACTTATAAGTAAGATCATAATGGTGTTTGTCTTTCTCTGATGGCTTATTTCACTCAGCTCAGTACATTTTTATAAAGTGTGCATGCTCATTACCACCCCCAAATCAAGAAATCAAACACTGTTACACCTGGAAGGCTGCCTTTATATCATCTTCCAGTTACTGGTCCCTAAATGCCATTCTGTCACATAAATCAATTTCCCTACTTTATATGTGTTCCCCACCCTTTTGTGTATGGCTTCTTTCCCTCAGTTGATTGAGATTGATCCATGGTAGATGTGGCAGTCGTTCCTTCACTTTTATTGCTATATCATATTTAATTATAGGAGCAGGCCATACTTGGTGCATCTTACCAGTGATGGACATTGGGTTTTCTGTTCGGACCTTTTGCAAATAGTCCTCGTAAACATTCTTATGCATGTCTTTCAGTGCACACATGTATGCATTTTTGGAGTGGAACGTGTTCGGCTTTGTTGTGTACCATCAAATTGTTCTCCAGAGTACCATTTTACACTCCTTTGCACAAGAATCTGTTTTCCCAGTCCTAGCCAATACTTGATATTGTCAGTGTTTTTTTAAGTTTTTATTTTTAGTTATGTATTTTTAGCCATCAACAGTAACCATTTGGTTTAATTTTGCATTTCCCTGATCAGTAATGAGCTTGAACTCATTTCTTATCTATTGGTCTTTTGTATGTCCTCTTTTTCACTTACATCTTTGGCCCCCCTTTTATCAGTTGGCCTATGATATCAGGGACATTTCTGGATATGAAGACTTTATTAGATAGATGTTCTAATGTCAGACAAGGGAGACTTTAAACAGTCATCAAAAAGATTGATGCAACAATTAACACGCAAAATGCAAAAGCCGACAAAGTGCTTTCAAATCGCGAACCCGAAGTCACTGACCTGCGTCCTGCAGCCGCAGAGCCCTTCCTGCCCGACCTGCCCGCACTTCCGTGTAGCTGAGACCCACTTACTTCCCGTCTGTAAGGGGCAAAGGTCTCATCTCAGTAGCTTTATTGCCAGGCGTTTCATGTTTGTTGATTCTAGTAATTGTATCTATCTAACATGCCATTTCTAATTGTTGCTACTGAATAGAAATGCAGTTAATTTTTGTATATTGATCTTTGTGAATGAGTATGTTTGCCCAGGACAGCCCCACAATATAGCTCATCCCCCATGCTCTTTAAAGTGTGGCATCAAGGATCCCTCCCCTGGAACTTTATTTGGGCGGTATTTGAACAGGATTGCATGAGAGGAGGAAGTCACTCCAAGCAACATCAACTCAGAACACATAAAAACTGACAGAATGAAGGGAAACTAGTTCCAGAAATGGTGGCATGGAATACTACCCATCAGGGCAATAAGACAAGGGAAACCCACAGGGGGAAGTGGAAAATCTGAGGGGCTCGAACATCTAGGTGATGTCACTCAGCAGCGATAGGTCCTGAGGCCAGTGGTTTAGGGTTTTTATTGTTCCAGGGTTGTCCCGTCTTCAGTTAGCAGATGTTCCATTCAGTTTTGTGAGGTATATAAAGCAGGTAGGCTCTAATTGGCTAAAAATACGGGATTTGGACTATAAAGCAGTTGGATGTGAGGGTTGGGGGTTGGCCTGGCAGGCTGTGGGCTGCTGGTCCTAGACTACTGTGAAGAAGTAGACAGTGTGGGGGCTGCCGTAGGCTAACATGGGGGGCCACCCCTGGCCCATTTATAGGCTGGGATACTTCTGTAACCAGCGGAATGCAGCGGAAGTTCTAGTTAAATCATTTAAAATTAACAATCAGTGTTTGCTTTTTGATGAATGTACAGTAGTCTCCCCTTATCTCCTGTTTTGCTTCCTACAGTTTCAGTTAGTATTGTCAACTGTAGTATGAAAATATTAAATGGAACATTCCAGAAGTAAACAATTCATAAGTTTTGAGTGGTGTGTGTTTCTGAGTAGTGTGATGAAGTTTTGCACCATCCTGCCCCATGCCACCCAGGACTGAATCATCCCCTTTTGTCCAGCATCTTCAAGCTCTAAACTCCACCCAACCGTTGGTCACTGAGTAGCCAGCTCAGTCATCAGATTGATGGTGGGGGTGCTGCAGTGCTTGGGTTCATGTAACCCTTATTTTGCTTAATGTCCTCAAGGCACAAGTACAGTGATGGTGGCAATTCAGACATAACAAAGAGAAGCCATCAAGAGCATCCTTCACGTGTGGGAAAAGACACAGCGTGCACTGTGCAGGGTTCAGTACTGTCCGTGGTTCCCGGCGTCCCCTGCGCCTGAGGAGAGACTATTGTGTAACATTGCACTGCACAGCCAAGTAGAGAAGTGTGTTCCTTCTTGTCTTTTCCCTTTAGTCTCTGATTGTCTTCCTTTTCAAAAAAACCTTGCTCCATCTGCCATAACTCTCATAATATAATAATCCTTACTTTTTAAAATTTTATTTTGTTGTTCAAGTACAGTTTTCTGTCTTTTACTCCCATCCCAGCCCACCCACCCATCCCTCCCCACTTCCCTCCCATTTCTACCCCCCAGTTTTTGTCCATGTGTCCTTTATATTAGTTCCTGTAAACCCTTCCCCCTTTTCCCCTGAAATTCCCCCCATCCTTAATTACTTTTAGTTGTACCATCATATCAATGTTCTTTTTCTTTCCAGAGATGATCTTCCCAGCTGTCCTGTCCTCTGGCCCGACCCTGGCCCGACCCTGGCCCTGTGGGCCGCTGACTCGGAGCTGTCTTACGCTGGAACCCATTCACCCCTTCATTTAGTGGGACATGTCCTACAGCAGCTTCCTGGGAAAGGGTGTGGCAGGAAAATTCTCTGAAGTCGGGTGTTTCTGAAAGTATCCTCATTCTGTTATACTTGGTGGGAAGTTCATCTGGACTGCTCAATTTAAGCTGAAGATCATTTTCTTTAGAAATTTGTACAGTCCTCTTCCTCTTCTATTTTTTTCCTTACGCCCAGTTTGCTGTTGAAAAGTTCAGTGCCCCGATTCTTGTTCCTCTGTGCATGACCACGCTCTCCGCCCCCCTCAGGTCTCTCCTCTGCCGTCTCTGACAGTTCTTGATCTCTGAGAAAGCAACTTCATTCCTTCCTTTCCTTCCCTCCTCTGAACACACAGTGTGGCTCCCTGTTCCACGTACAAACGTTTTCTATTTCTTTGTCCATCATTTACTGAAATCTCTAGTCCATTCATTTCCTTTCTCCTTTTTTTTTGTCCACATAAATTAAATACTTTTAAGTTTACTTAATATCATATTAGTGGGGTCTTGGGAAGAAGAGGAGAAACGCATGTTTCATCTTTGACTGGAAGTCCACATAGATTTTTTATTCAGGGCATACACATGTTTATTTACTAACCAAAGGGTTGGTCCTAATTAAACCAACACTCGGAAATGTGGCGAGTGAAACGTCTGCGATAAGATAACGAAGCAAGGTAATGGGGGAGGGGGGAAGCATGGAGAGTTTGGTCTGTAGAACTGAGTTTGTTTATCTCCGAAGCTAATTCCTGTCCAGAAGGATGATGTAGTTTTTACTCTATTTTTTCATCCATCGGAGTACAGGTGACGTTGCTCACGATACATTCCACCACGTCTCCCCGCCTTACAGTCTTCCCCTACTGCGGCTTTTCTTTCCCATCCCATCCTGATGCGGAACCGAGGTGCTGTTTACAAAACTGCAGGTGGTCTGAGTTTTTCTGCCATCAGCCGTAGTTTCTTCAAACTTTCCTCCCAGGTTACATGAGAACTGTGTTGTTTTCAGTGCGCTCTCAGTTTTGATGGTGAGGTTTTTGCCGTCAGAAGTGACGATACAGTCCGGTTTGTCCGCAACACCCGTTTCCCACTGAGCCATTCCCGTGCCTCTTCCTTCACGTGCTCCTCAAAGCCTCTGCTCGCCACTAAGCGCGTCTTCCCGCCGGCTGCCAAAAGGTGGCGGTGGTGGGCGCGGGAGGGAGGCGTGCGGGCGACCTCGGCAGAGCAGAGTGCGGTGCTTGCTGGGAGCCTGGCAGGGCCAGATGGAGTTTTTGACTTCCCTATACTTATGTATTTTTTCACATAAGGTTGCTTATTTTAACAATGAATAGAGTAATGTATTTAAGAAAACTCAAAATGAATAACCGGGCCATGATTCTGGGATGTTCCTTGAAAACATCATATTTCAGTTATTATGCAGAGCAGACTCATGATGTTTAATTTCTTAGAAGCTTCTGTTGACTCAGGTAAAGCTTCTTTCGCTAGTTTTTAGAATGGAAGAGGAACCTCAGTGATATGGTCGTCCTGGTTCTCTAAACATGCTTTTAAAAATTAGAAATCACCCTAAATAAAAAACAGGTGTAACCCATACTTTAAACACTGCTTTGTCTTCAAAAGGTAAGTTAATTGGCCCAACTCTGTAGCCAAAGGCATTTTGGGAAACAGCATTGATGCCGGGATGCTTGAGGCAACATGAGACACCAAACTTTAAAGTCAAACACACACATTTTGGGCGTTTGGGCGTTATGCTATGCCCCAGGTGAGATTTCAGTGATGCGAGCATTCCCACTCCTGAGCACTCCCGCACTTTTACTCCTCTTCTTTTAGCCCTGTTCCCGATTAACTTGGTGTCCTTCACCTGGGGTTTTAGATAGCCCTTGCAAGTCCAAGCTAGACAGCCCCACATGAGTTCCCCCAAACACCCTATGCTTTCTCTGTCATAATGTTTAACTTCTATTATCATTACTTGTTTGTTGTTTTACGTTAGAAATACACGAGCTGGTAGAGAGAACTGGGATAATGACCGTTGTATTTTAATGAAATCCATAACGCCTGGCATATAGTACATGCTTAGTATTAGAATAAATTAATGAATAAATAAGTGACTTCAAATGCATAAGCATTGTTCTTGCCAAGGAAATTAAGATCTAAGAAAGGGGCCACGACAGATAAAAAGCTGTTCTGTATGATATTACAGGTCTAGAAGGAGAGCGAGAGCAGTAAAGAGGCAGGCAGAGTGCGTGGGGAATCCGGGAAAGGCCCCTGGTTACATCCAGGAGACGTTATGAACTGTCTTGAAGGATGTGCAGGTAGAAGCTGGCACATGTATCAGTGGAACTGAGGCAGTGAAGCTTTTGATCTTAAGAGCTGTGGATTAAGGCAGAGGTTGTTCCAAGTATTGTCTTTGGGAAAGGCATGGTATTTGCAGAATGATCATGGCTTTGCATTTACTTTTGGCATCGGTTATTAACTTGCTGATAGTTACGTGTAATCAGTGGCATCTTCTCATCAAGGCTGTGCAGGTCTGTGCATTGGCGAGGTGTCTGTGCTCCTTCTGCACCCCACATCCCCTGCCCTGCTTTTGTGAAACTGGGGAAAGCCCAGAGTACAGAGCTTCTCATAATTCTCAGTGAGCACACACATCAGCCGGAAAATGCAGATTGTGCTTCTGTAGGTCCTGGTGGGGCCTGAGATTTTCCGTTACTGACTAGCACTCAGGAGCTACACGCTGCTGTCCCCAGGCCACACTTTTTAAGTAGCAGGGTCTGGGGTGGGAGTTCTAGCTGGGGACTAAAGAGACCATCACAGGTTGAGTTGCAACTACTTGGAGAAGGTTCAGTGATTCGGGCCACTCCGTGCTTAATCATTTACAGGGTTTTTTTTTTGTTTGTTTTTTTAAAACAATTCTTTTGCTTATACAATCCAGTCTAAGCATTTTGATCAATTGTCAGTCCTCTTTGGGAACTGAAGATGGCGCCACAATCTTCGTTATAATAGAGACTTTGCATTGCGAAGGTTGCTAATATGCAAGGGAAAGCATTTCCCTGACCCTCTGAATGTGGCATTTCTTATTCTCTGGCCAGATATGTGCTTAGAGAAGACACATTACTTTAAGATGGAGCACAGTTATTTGGTGGTTTTAGAAAATTAGGCTGGAAAAAGATTGTTATGTCAAGAAACTATTTTTTTAAAAAGTTGTTTTAGAATCCTATTTTTTTAAAGAACTTAAAAAATTCTTTTCAATTACAGGTTACATTAAATATTATTTCATACTGGTTCAGGTGCACAGCACAGAGGTTAGACAGTCATCTATTTTACAAAGTGGTCCCCTGGTATTTCCAGTGCCCACCTGGCACCATACACAGTTATTACAGTATTATTGACTACCTTCCCTGTGCTGTACTTTAATCTCTGTGACTACCAATTTGTACTTAATCCTGTCACCTTTTCACCCAGCCCCCCCAACCCCCTCCTCTCTGGCAACCATCAGTCTGTTCTCTGTATCTATGAGTCTGTTTCCATTTTGGTTGTTTATTAATTTTATTCTTTAGATTCTACATATAAATGAAGTGATATGGTATTTGTCTCTCTCTGACTCATTTCACTTAGCATAATACCCTCTACATCCATGCTGTTGCAGATGGTAAGATTTCATTCTTTTTACGGCTGAGTAATATTCCAACAGAATGCAGGATTTTCAAAAAATTAGAAATGAAACTATCTTATGTCTCAGAAATTCCACTTCTGGGTATATATTCAAAGAAACCTAAAACATTAATTCAGAAGAACATAAGCACGCTTATGCTTATTACAGCATTATTTACAGTAGCCAAGACATGGAAGCAGCTCAAGTACCCCATGAATAACAATTGAATAAAAAAGCATTGTGATACACATATATACAATATAATTTTAAAGCCCTATCTTACTGTTTATTAAATTTGATATATTAAAAATGAATTGTGGATTAAATTTTTTTTTAAATCAGAAATTATTTTTAATTGTTAATTATTGATGTTATAATAATGTATAATTATGGAATTTAGTCTGAAAGGGGTTGAAGAGCTTTAAACCAGTAAGTGCACTTGACAAAAGAGAAAATACCCTTTCCAATTTTGGTTATATTCTCTTGAAGAAGTGCCAGTTGGTTGCAATGGGAATAACCTAGCAGATGCTTACGTGACAAACCTTCCCTGGGGAGGGTGCACTCTGCAGTGAGGGAACCTTGTCTATGCTGTGTGCATTTTTGATCTGATGTTGGCTGCATGGCAGGCTGTATTCCGACTGTCCAAGGTCTAGGAAGTCTGCGTTTGGGTCTGCAGCTGCTCCCAGCCGCACTGCAGCAAATGAGTGATCGAGCCAGTGGCTCTCGGCTTAGTTGTGTGTTAGCATTGCTTGAAGGGCTTATCGTTAAACACAGACTGGTGACCACTGTCTCACACCCCTCACAAAAGTTAACTTCACATGGATTAATGACTTAAATGTAAGACTGAAAACCATAAAATTCCTAAAAGAAAACACAGGGAAAAGCCCTTGGCGTGGGTCTTAGTAATGAATCTTTGGAAAGCATACACAAAGCATGAGCAACAAAATAAAAAGTGGAACTACATAAAAATAAAAGGCTGGCTTCTGCACAGCAAGGAGACCAACAAAGTGAAAAGACAATGTACTCAATGAAAAAAAATGTGCAAACCATATATCAGATAAGGGGTTAATACCCAAAATATATAAAGAACTCATGCAACTCAATAGCAACAAAAAAAGAAGAAAACAACAACCAAAAAAACCCAAAACCAAATAGTCTAATTTTAAAATATGCATGTGTAAAGGACCTGAAAATATGTTTTTCTAAAGAACATATATGAATGGCCCAACAGGCACATAAAAAATTGCTTAATATCACTAGTGATTAGGGAAATACAAATTAAAATTACAATGAAATATCACCTTATGCCTGTTAGAATGGCTGTCATCAAAAAGCAAAAGATAAAATATGTTGGCGTGGGTGTAGAGAAACGGAAATCTTTGTGGTCTGTTGGTGGGATTGTAAATTGGCAAAGCCGGTTTGGAAGACAGTGGAGATTCAGAAAGTTAAAAATAGAACTAGTTTATGATCCAGCAATTCCACGTTTGGGATTATATCAAAGGAAAATGCAAACAGTGGCTCAAAAAGATACCTACACACTCATGTTCCTAGCATGACATGGAAACAATAGCCAAGACATGGAAATAATCTAGATGTCCATGGACAGATGAATGAATAAAGAAGAGGTGATTTTTATATAAATATATATGTTACTGAGGAAATTCTACCATTTTTAAGAACATGGATGGACCATGTCTTAAATGACATTAAATGAAATGGGTCAGACACAGAAAGACAAACACTGTATGATCTCACTTAGATGTGGAAGGTAAAAACAAAGAGACAAAAACCCGAACTGAGCACATAGAAGACCAAACGTGGTTTCCACAGGCGGGAGGTCGGGGGGCGGGGTGTGCCATGGAGATTGGAGGAAGATGGTCAAAACGTACAAACTCCCTGTTTTAAGACAAGTAAGTACCAGGGATGTAATGTGCAACATGATGACTGTAGTTACACTGCTCATGATATATAGGAAAGTTAAGACATAGATAAGAGTGCTCATCAAAGGAGAAATTTTCTTTTCACTGTACCCACTGTATATGAGATGACCAACCTATTGTGATCATCATTGCACAGCATGTGTGAGTCAAACCACCATGCTGCACACTTTAAACTTACACAGTGATGTATGTGAATTACGTCTCAAAACACACACACACACACACACACACACACACACACACACACATTCCTAATTTGGTAACTCTCAGGTCAAGGTCAGGAATTTGCTTTTCTAAGAAGCTCTGAGGTGACTGACGCTAATGCTGCTGGTCTGGGAACTGCTTGGATTGAGCTAACAGTGCAACAGAGTGATGGTTTGGAAGTAACCAGGAAAATGCACAAATTTCTTCAGGGAATCAGATATGAACACAAGATTTAATCATTGCCACCATGCAGACAGCCTCCCTTTAAAAGAAAATAGCATGACTTAGCTGTTCACAGAGGGAAAATAAGGGGATATGAAAATGTGGACAGTGGGAACTTGGGCATGGGGTGAAGTGGGAGCAGGGGAAGTGGGGGACGTCAGGAGGGCCTGGGGCTGTCCGACAGCATGAGGTCAGGGTTAGGAAAGAGCAGGACCCTTTTCTGGCTTCCCACCAAACCCACCAACGACTGATGGGTGAAATTCCACAACTGCTCTCTCATTCTTTATTTGAAGAGTATGACTCTTGGTAAAATATTATTATGAGCCATTGACATTTTGAACTGAGTGATTTTTAAATCTTTGGTTGGAATGGTGGAATGGTGTCCTTTGAAATATCAATCTATACTTTTTTCCCTGGTATGGTCTTTTACCCTTGACTTTTCTGATTCTGGATCCGCACAGTTCTGCTACCATTGTCTCAGAAGAGATGTGTCAGGTGAAAGCTGAGTAAGTGGAGTCTCTTCTGGCTCAGGACAGGACTAGAGCACAGATAACAGACTTAAAAGAGAACATGGTGAAAAGATATGTATGGAGGCTCCAGTCAAAATGGTGGGACAGGTGGATGCTGTACTCTCTTCCTTCCACCAGAATTACAACTAAATTAGAGCACAGTCATCTTGGATAGCCATCTGAAGACAAGCTGAACCGAAGTCCTCTAACTGAAGATACAGAGGAGAAGCCATGTGCAGACTGGTAGGAGGGACAGGGACCTGAAGTGTGTTGGCCCCACACCCACATGCAGAGGTGGAGAATCCAGAGGGATATGGCAGCTGCAGAGTTCCCCACTGAGAAGCAGGGGTCTCCGTCCCATACTGGGCTCCCAGCCTGGAACACCAGTGCTAGGAAGAGGAGCCCACATACATCTGGCTATGAAAACCAGCAGGGACTTTTCTATCTGTCCTGGTGAGAGGAAGGCCAGTGGAAACCTAGGCATCCTCTTAAAGGGCCAGCACATGAACTCGCCCTTGCAGACACTCACCCTGGACTCCGGAAGAGGGGCAGTGGCTCAGGGGTGGGAGGAGAGCACCAGAGCCGTACAGGGAGAGACCGAGTGGTGTGGATTCAGTGCTGGGGCTAAAAGTCTGGCTGCCACTGTCCCTGTGCTGAGCTGTCCTCCTGTTTGGCTGACAGGCACCGTATTTCCTGTGTTTGGCACTCCCCTCACCAGCCAAATTTGAATGTACAGTAGATCATATACCAGATCCAGTGGAATTTATTCTTGGGAGCCTGGTTGGTTCAATATCTGCAATTCAATTAAAGTAATACACTGCATAAATGAAATGAAGGGTAAAAATCACGGTCTTATCAATAGATGCAGAAAATGCATTTGATAAAATCTAGCATTTATGATTAAAACTTCCCAGCAAAGTGAAAAAAGAGCAAACATAGCAACACAGTAAAGTCTATATATGACAAACCCACAGCTAACATTATACTGAACAGGCAAAATCTAGAAGTGTTTTACTTAAAATCAGGAAAAAGACAAGGTTGTCCTCTGTCACTACTTATATTTAACATAGTATTGAAAATGTTAGCCATAGCAATCAGACAAGAAGACATAAAAGACATCCAAAATGGAAAGAAAGTAGTAAAACTGTCACCATTTGCAGATGACATGATACAATATAGAGAGAACCCCAAAGATTCCACCAGGAAACTATTAGAACTGATAAAGGAATTCAGTAAAGTAGCAGGATATAAAATAAATATTCAGAAATAGGTTGTACTGTCATATATGAGTAGTGAACTACCAGAAAAAGATTAAGAAAGTAGTGCTATTTACGATTGCATCAAAAATATTCCTAGAAATAAATTTAACGGAGGGGGTAAAAGGCTTGTACTTGGAAAATTATAACAAACGGAAGAACAATACTGAAGATACAAATAAGTGGAAGCACATACCATGTTCATGGATAGGAAGAGTTAACACCCTTAAAATGTCCATATTGCCTAAAGCAATCTACAGATTCAATGCAATCCCTAAAAAAGTAGCAATGGAATTTTTCCCAGAACTAGAACAAATAATTTTAAAATTTATATGGAACCACAAAAGACCCTGAATAGCCACTGCAGTCTTGAAAAAGGAGTACACAGTTGGAGGAATCATGCTACCTCATATCAAACTATAGTACAAGGCTGCCGTAATCAAAATAGCATGGTCTGGGTATAAAAACAGACATATAGGCCAATGGAACAGAATAGAGAGCTCAGAAATAGAGAGCTCCTACCTCTACAGTCAAGTAATATATGACATGGAGGCAAGAACATACAATGGGGTAAAGACAATCTATTCAGTAAATGGTGTTGGAAAAATTGGACAGGTACATGCAAAAATAAAAATAAAAAAAAGAAACCAGACTTAAATGTAAGACTCGAAACTATAAAACTTCTAGAAAAAATAGGCACTAAATTCTTTGACATTATTCTTACTAATTTTTTTTCTGATATGTCATCTTGGGCAAGGGAAACAAAAGAAAAAATAAACAAATGGGCCTACATCAGACTAAAAAGTTTTTGCACCGGAGACCATCAGCAAAATGAAAAGACAACCCACTGAATGGGAGAACATATTGCCAATGATACAGTTGATAAAATTTATAAGGAGGTCCCACTACTTACTTAACACTAAAAATACAAACAATCCAATTAAAAAATTGGCAGAAGACCTGAGTAGACAATTTTTTCAAAGAGGACATATAGATGAGCAACGAACATATGAAAAGATGCTTGACGTCACTAATCATCAGAGAAATGCAAATTAAAACCACAATGGGATTACACTTCACACCTGACAGAATGGCCATCATCTGCATATCAACAAAAAACAAGAGTTGGCAGGTTTGGAGAAAGTCAAGCCTCATGCACTGTTGGTGGGACTGCAAATTGGTACAGCCACTGTGGAAAACAGTGTGGAGACTCCTCAAAAATTGAAAATAGAACTACCATATGACCCAGTGATTCCGCTTCTGGATTTCCAAAGAAATCCAAAACACTAACACAAAAAAGATATATACACCTCAGTGTCCACTGCAGCATTATTCACAATAGCCAAGGTATGGAAACAGCCAAAGTGCCCGTGAGTAGAAGACTGAATAAGGAAGAGTTTGTACATATACACAATGAACTATTTCTCAGCCATAAAAAAGAATGAAATCTTACCATTTATGATAACACAGATGGACCTAGATGGCATTATGCTAAGGAAAATAAGTCAGACAGAGGGAGACAAATACCATATAATTGCATTTATATGTGGAATCTAAAGAACAAAATAAATGAACAAAAACCCCTCAAAAACAGACTCATAGAATGAGGGACCAGACTGAAGGTTGTCAGAGGGCAGGGGTTTGGGGATCTGGGTGAAAGAGGCCAAGGGATTAGGAAGTACAAACTGGAGTTACGAAACAGTCACGAGGTGGAAAGTACAGCACAGGGAATATAGTCAGTAACATTTTAATAACTATGTATGGGGCCAGGTGGGAACTAGAACTACCAGGGTGATCACTTCGTGACTTATGAATTGTATGGCCACTATGCTGTACATCTGAAACAAATATAAAATAATAAGAAGAAAACAGAAAACAGCAACAAGTAAGAGTGAGGCTCTCCCACGCCAGCTGGTGGGAGAGGCCGGGTAGAGGGAAAATGGAGGGACCTAGAGCGGAGGAACAGCAGGAGTGGGGTGGTGGACTTGGGCACAACTGCAGGGGGAAACTGGCTGTTGGAGGGACTCTCCAAATGGCTTGGAATTGTTTCGACCCTCCAGTGGAATGGGAGTCTACATGAAAAAATTAAGTCAAGTGTTAGAAAAACGAGGAATGTTACAATCACTGTGTCCATGGCCCATTAGTGCTGTTTATCCCACCCTGGGGGCCTCGTGTGTGGGAGGGCGTTGGGACTCCGGGCTGAGGAGTGCAGTGCCGAGGGGGCCAGGTAGTGTAGCAGGAGGGCGGGGCAGGAGGCTCCAGCACACGGACTGGCCTCTGCTCAGCAGTCCTTGGGTCCTCGCACTGCCAGGGCAGCCACGAGAGAATGGAGACGGTGGGAGGAAAAGACAGTGTCAGCTCCCACCCCCCTCTTCTGGATCCCCACAGAAGAATGTGGTCGTTCCCTCCTTGGACTCCCCAAGAAAGACCTGGTAGAAAGACTTACGCAAAATTGTTCTTTCTGCATCTGATCCAGCAGGGTTAGAAGTCAGGAAGAAAAGCCAGTTACAGAGTAGGGGGCGTGAGAAGAGCCTGGGCTCTGCTGGGGCCTCTGCGTCTGTCTGGCCCACCTTTCCCCACGCCAGTCTTCAAATGCTGCTGCTCCACTTCTCCTGTTCACACCCTGAGCGCGGTTCTCTTTTGGTTAACTCGGATCTAGAACCGTACAGGGAAAGACTCGGAAATGTGCTTCGAGATTCGCCAAACTTGACATACTACCAAACCTTCCACAGAATCCTCGTGGAGGGTCGAGAACAGTACCCATAAAAACACAATTTATATATTTTATTTTATTTTTAATTATTTCATTTTAAAAATATTCCATTCATTCACCCTTAGAGAGAGGGGAAGGGAGGGAGAAAGAGGGAAACACCAATGTGTGGTTGCCTCTCGTGAACCCCCATCGAGGACCCCGCTGGCAACTCAGACTTGTGCCCTGACTGGAATCGAACTGGCAACCCTTTAGTTCACAGGCTGGCACTCAATCCACTGAGCCACACCAGCCAGGGCAAATTTATATATTTTAAAGAGATTACTCTGATTGTGGTGAGGAAAACAGACTGCAGGGGACCAAATGTGGACACAGGGACAGCTAGGACGCCCTCGCAATAACCCGGAAGACGATGAGAGGGGCCTGAAGGAGAGGAACGGTCGAGAAGAAGGCAACCTTTGGAACTGGGGTGTGTTTTGAGGTGGAGCTGACAGGTGTGCTGAAGGGCTGAATGTGGCACAGGGGAAGGAAAGCTGATGATGACGCCAAGGACTCTGGCCTGAGCCAAGAGTGGTAACGTTTCTTAAATGGGACAAATTAGGGGAGAAACGGGTTTTGCGGTCGGGAGGAATAGATTCTCGTTGACCGTATTAAAATGGAGGTGCCTGTTATACATCCTTGTAAAATGTTGTGTAAATAATTGGATCCACAGTTCCACTCTGGAGTGCAGGAACGAGGCTGGGGGCTGAGCTCCTGCTCTGGGAGTCATCAGCACACAGACACGATGGGCATGAAGCACGGCAGGGCCAGACCACAGAGCCATGAGCTTGGATGTGCCACCTAGAGAGTGGTTACTGGTATAGAACAGGTTGGGGCGGGAAGTGAGCCAATATTTAGAAGTCAGAAGGAGGAGGAGGGTATCCAAGGAGTAGCGAGTGAGGAGGAAATCCAGAAGAGGGCTTTCATAAGGTCAAAGGAAGATTATTTTTTAAAGAGCAAACACCATACAGTATGGTTTGTGTTCCAACAAGAATGATGGAATGGTGAAGAAGAACCTGAAGTTGCCAGAAAGAGGGGATAATTTTAGTGTAAAGTTGTTTAGTAGTTGAGAATGGAATGTTATGTTACATTATAAGCTCTTTATATTACAAGCTTCCATCATAGGCACACTCTTCCTCCGTGTTTATATTCCATGGTCATATTACACAGCATCAGTTGGGGTGCTTTCGACCGCAAGTCAATCAAGTCAAGAAAACTGGAATCAAGCTTGCGTAAACAACTAATTGGCTTATATCTTGTGAAAAGTCCACGGATGGTGATAACTTCAGGCAAGGCTTGATCCAGTAGCTCCAGTAGCTGGGTGACTTAGTTCCTTTCCATCACTCTGCATTGCTCTCCAGTGTGCCAGCTCCAGTCGAGGCTGCTCCCTTTATGGTCTCAAGAGAATTGCCAGTAGGTCTTGGGGTTACATGGTTTTATTTATTTTTTCATTATATTCATCAAGAAACAGAGTATTCCAATATTCTCAGGAAGAAAAAAACAACCCTGAGATTTACCCTTCCTGGACCAGGTTTGGCCACGTGCCACCCCCTAAACCAATTTCTGCAGCTATGAGGATGTGCTGAATGGCAAAGCCAGAATCACCCAAACACCTGGCTGAAAAGCAAGGGGCTGTGGGAAAAGAGAACCGGTCACTGTATATATCACAACAAAGGTCCTGTTGTAACATTAGTACACCTTCTCAGGCAACCATGGGAGAAAAATAACACGTGGTAAATACACATATCCTAAGACAGGTAAAAATTACCTTTGAGAATGTGTTTATCTACTATTTGATGGATAGAGATTAAGTGTTTCTTTATTTATTCAAGAGACAGGTACTTAGACTGGAGGCCATTGGCTCTAAGGTAAACTGTTTTTGGATTCCACAAGTATAAACTTCTGTGTAAGTCCAACTTGGTCAATTACTTAAGATGGTAAAAAAAAAATCTCTCGCCCTGGCTGGCGTAGCTCAGTGGATTGAGCTCGGGCTGCGAACCAGGCATTGCAGGTTCGATTCCCAGTCAGGGCACATGCCTGGGTTGCAGGCCATGTCCCCCAGCAACCACACATTGATGTTTCTCTCTCTCTCTCTCCCTCTCCCTTCCCTCTCTAAAAAAACCCCCAAAAATTATAAAAAAAAATCTCTCTTCAAAGCATGCAAGTTTCGTTTAGTAACAGATGTATGGGATCCTCTAAGGGCCAGGGTAAGTAAAGCAGTAGAATCTGGCCCACAGGAGGGCAGTATGGCTTCTGGGTACCAGCCAACAACTGATAGTATGGTTTCTGCTCCAGTGCTCAAGGTGCTGTGATCAGCAGCAGCTGTTTCGGCTCAGCGATCAGGAGAGCTGTGGCACCTGAGACAGGGTTAAAATTTGTGGCCTTGAAGCTTCCTGTCCATTGCAGTGAGGCTTCATTGGAATCTGCAATGGATTCCTTCCCTGTGAACAGTCAGACCCTCTCATTACCACTCAGACCTGTTTTCACTTTGCCAGTATTTTCTTTAGTGGGATCATTAAAATTCCTTAGATTATGAGGCCACAGGATTGCATAATGCTGCAATGATTCCAGGCAGGGAACACACAGCCTCATGGAAGTGCTCTGCCAGACAGACACCGGTCTCGGGAGCTTGTTTTACACGTGAGCAATGCTAAGCTCTTTGACCTGGGTAGCCCTGTATGCAGGGAATCAAGATACTGGGCAAAGCACACGTCTTCCTGGACATGCCCACCCAGCCTTTCTTCTGCCGATTCTGCTGCACATGTGCCCCCTCTTTTTCTGACACAACGCACGCTGCCGCATTGTTTGGTTTGTCCTCTCCAGCACCCACACATTGATTATTGCAAACCAGCCAACAAAACCAGCTCAATCCACTAGTCTGTTTTCCTGAATTTCTTCAAAACGTGTATTTTTTTTTTTCCACTTCAGGCTACCATTTTTAGAGAATATCAAAAGTCTGTTTTGTCTATTCTTCCTTAGAACATAATGTTATATCAAACATTTCGTGTTTAGAGTTTTGTTGCCCATGCTTAGTTATTTTCAGCAAAGGAACAAAATGGATTTAACGTTATGAATGGCTGGATGGTGAACCGAGTCTGCTCATTTCAGCGCTTGCTCAGGGTCTTCCTGCAGGACCACGTCCAGGGAGGTGTGCCATCTGGATGCTCTTCCTGGACCGTCCCGGCCCAGGCTTCCCCAGCAGGAAGCGGATGGGGTTGTGGCCCAAGTAGGTGCCAGGAACCTCATTCATCTGGAGTTAGAATCTTCTTTCAGTACAGCTGCAAGAACTGGACGTTTCTGCCGTGTTTGTCTGTGAACGGAGGACTCACTGTTCCCGCATCCTAGTGGAAGGTGATGCACCCCACCCACTGAGGCCAAGAGCCCTTCTGCACGGACACCTGGCGGAGCAGTGAACATGAGCTCGGCCCAGTCCTGCCCGCAAAGAGCTTCCAATTAATTCTAGAGCAGGGGTGTCAAACTCATTTTCACCGTAGGCCACGTCAGCCTCGCGGTTGTCCTCGAAGGGCCAAATGTAATTTCAACTCCTTAACAGCTAAGGAGTAGCTACATTTGTTCAGTCCTAAAGTTATTTCAGCCCTTTGAAGGCAACTGTGAGGCTGATGTGGCCCCTGGTGAAAATGAGTTTGACATACCTGTTCTAGGGACTCCATTCTACTCTCTCTCCTTATCTTACATTGTCCTTTTATCCGATTTTAAGGCAATAATCCAAAGAATTTTTCTTTCTTTCTCCTCTCCAACTGTCATCTGCCAACTCAGACTAATGTCTACAGCAAGAAATCTCTCCCTCTCAACCTGCAGTAGACCGTGTAAGTTCCACCTTCCCTGTGACACTATCCCGCCCACTGTCCTGCGACTTTGGTGCCTCTGTGGAGGCAGGGTATTGTCAGGCGTGGTCCTGCTTGGGCCGTGTCCTGCTTGGGCCAGCATCATGGCAGCTGAAGCGACAGCAGGCCAACACGGAGCACAAGTTTTAAGAGGCAACTTAAAGCTTGAAGACGTGGCTGCCTGTTGCTACCAACTTCTTGTTGCCTTTCCTCTGCCCTGACCTGAATATGGGCTTCACTTTAGTTTGGGTCCTAGAACAAGAAGATATTAAAAACAGTTGTAGTCAACCCACAGCAAGCAAACTAATGTAAGTGAGAAATAAAAATAGTACAAAAACAATGTTGTCAGGGCCAGTGAGGATTTCAGGGTCCTTTGTCACTGCAGCTGAGCCAACTAAAGCAAGGACAACATCACAAACAATAAATGGAAGATATAAGAATGCAATGGCCACAATTCCCAGTCACCTTTATTTGTAGAAAAGTATATTAAATAAATTATCTCAATATATACAAACAGAACAATGTCACCTCTATAAATATATATCCCCACATAGAAAACCTTTTCAAAAATTATATAAATATATATGACACTGGCCACATAAGCTTTAAGTACCTTAAATCATAAACTCTAAAATATAAACTCTATATATTGTAGTTAGCTGTCAAGTGTCTAATCAACAGCATTGATGTCAGTTAAAGTGCCGAACTGTAATGCATGGTAGGAACGTGCCCAAAGTGGAAGTCTTCTGCATTTAATACATTCATGCAAAACTTTGCTAATAGTTTTGAGCTTCCAAAAAACCTCTTAAAAAAAGAGAAGTACCTAAACACCACATTAAAACAAGACAGACATATGTTAGAAAAGTCCACCCAATTTCCATTTTACTCTCCCCCCATGGTTTAAAGTCAGCCTCTAGAAAGTTCTCCAAAAGTCCACCCAGGATTTTTTAAGGCATTTGTTCATTCGTGTTTGCTCAGAAGATCTGGTTTCGTCTTGAGAGCAGAACATTCAGTCCAAAGCATGATATGTGCAAAAGGTGCTATAGTGTTAAAAAAAGAAATTTAAAAGCCTTGGGATTGGTCGTACCGTTCATCGTATTCCAACGTGACAAGTGCTGGGGTCGAAACCAGAATGTTAATCACGAGAACAGTCAGATAAAGAACTATCTTTGGGCCCAGGTGTCTCCGTGCTTCAAAACACTTCTTTTTGTTTCCATCTGTTCTGTTCTCTTAAAAGTTCTTGGTCACAGTGCAATATAAACTCTGCAGAAGGCGGCAGCTCCATGTCGTGTGCTTTATGCCACAGAGTAGGGGGAGCTCTTCTCGCTGCTTCGTCTTGCTCTGGCCTTCCTGCAGTAGCACAGACACAGGGACAGGGTGGTGATGAAGACAATGGCCACGAACACCGCTGCTCCGATGATGAAGAACTTGTCTGAAAAATAAAAGGTACCAAGTCAGTGAGGAAAGAGAGCTCGAATCCCATCTATCAGAGTGCGGAATTGAGGGCTTAATCCCTGTTTTTGTGTAATCTGCAATTTCTTTCCTCCACAGCACATTTTGGTTAGGGAAGAATTTATCAAACCCTAGATGGCTTAGGGCAATTGACAACGACCAAAAGCATTACATGGGCCATTCAGTAAAATACAATGTGCGTAGTCTAGAGAAGGTGCATGTAGACTGAAGTAAGAGCAGCTGTTAGAAACAAGTGGTTAAAAATAAAGCTGCGATTGGTGGCAATGATTATGGCTGAAGATGGACTATCTATGCAGAGAGACACCGACTGCTACCAGAATTCAGGTGCAGAAAGGTGGTAACTGTTTAGGGCAATAAGAAGGCTTCCTGGTGGAGGTGGCATTTACAATGGTTCCCCAGACTGAGAGGAGACCTGGAAAGCAGCGACCAGGGTGTGCGTGAAGACAGAGGCAGCGGAACTGGAGTGGACTTTAGGAGGATGGATGTGAGGGCTGTGGGTGCGATGGGCCAGAGGGGCAGGACCAGAGTGAAGGAGAGCCCTTCCCTTCTGTCAATGTCAATAAATGGAAGAGAATCTACTTTAAAGTGTTTTTAAATTTCTAAATCTCCTCTCAGCAAGGGGCTAGGTCACCATTACTATCCTTTGACTCAAACTCCCTGAAAGCGCTCAGAGCACTTTTGTTGCAAAGCCTGGAGGGAGACTCCCAGGCTGTCAGCATCACGTCCATGTCTGAACACCTGTGGAAGTTCCAGATGGGAGCCACTGCTGCTGTGTGTGGGCCTCGAGTGTGCACATGCATGGGCACACGTCCGTGGGCACATGCAAGAGACTCACTCCCTTCCCTTTGTGGGTTAGACCGTTTATTCTCTGTGGCCACAGAACACTGCGGGTGCTCACAGCTGGTCCAGATGCTCCCCCCAAACCCCGAAGATTAGAATTTAAGTATGAAAACATGCCCAGAGAGATCTGTGATTGATGCTAACCTCCAAACGTGAACTGTGTGCCCAGAGCTCAGTGGAGAGCTTAGCCCACAGCAGATGCTCAAGAAAACACCTGTTGCCATAAGGGAACAACACAGAAGCATTTCTTAGTGCCTAAAATTATGAGTTACCCTCCCCCCCCACAAACCCTTATGGAAACCAAGAAAATCAAGACAGTTTTTCTCTGAATGAAAGCACATCCTGGTTCTGAGGGAGGGGGTCCTCCGGAAGGCATCGGTGTGCCCGTGCCTGCCGGACAGAGCCGCTCACCTTTGAACAGACTGGTCTCCTGGCTGGTGCACTCAATGGGACTCTCTGGACTCTTCTGGTTAACTTTTCGTGATGGAATCACTGCTTGGACATTGAAACAGTAGTTTTCTCCTTTATCCACATCAATCAAAAACTCGTTAGTGTTTGACTTGACTGTTTTCTGTTGAAAGAGAGAGAGTTCATAATTCATCTGGGCTCCATGTGAGCTCTTCCTCCTTTACCAGCGCTGAGCAGTAAAGCCTGCGTGGGCACGTCCAGCGTGTGCAGGGCCACAAGGGATGGGCCAAACAGTGCCCCGTGATGACAGCTGGGGATGCTTTCCCCAGGACTAGATACGGCCAACTTAGCCCCTTCAGAAGATACGTGCAATAAAGGAAAAAAAAGGATATATTAATTACTGAATGGAAAACAAATTTTGTTTCTGTGACCCTCAACAGAGAAAGAAATGTGAGACCTGACGGGACCCTTAGAGACTATCTGGTCCACCCTCTCGGCTGAAGAACCCGAGTGTCCAAGGGGCCCTGCCCGAAGTCACAAGGTCACTCGAAGACCAAGTCCGGCGGAAACAGGGCAGCAGGCACCTGCCCACTCCACCACACTCTCATCCACCCGGTTCTGCCATTTTTGAATCAGACAAGGAGGGGGTTGTAAAAATCAAGGACTCGAGATTTAAAGCAAGGTGTAAAATCAAAGGGAAGAATCCTCACCTTTCCTGTACTTGAAGATTTCCAGTAATAAAGTATGTAATTTAAGTCCTCGCCAAAAACATCCCGGAGGCTCAGGAATGTGCCGTTCGCTTTGACCAAGGTCCGTGAGTCCTGTACGACCACATTTAGTTTTGTCCCGACTTGTTCAAAACTCTGAATTGCTGGCTGTCCGAGGCTTGCTAAACGCAGAGAATATACTTCGTTGGAACCAAAGAATCCCATTTAGTTATCACGGTTAGTGACACCCTGGTCACCCCTCCTAAAACACCTGCACAGAATCAGCTCCCTGGGAGAGCAAGCTCAGTGGCACCAGAGCTGGGCCCCGAGACCTTCTGTGGCAGTGCTGCCCGGCAGAAACACAACCGGAGCCACCGGGGTCATGGTACTGTTCCCTGTAGTCACATTAGACAATGTGAAAAGGAACAGGTGAAATGAACTTCAATAATATATTTTTTGTATTACTAAAAGTATATTATTTACCCCAATAGAGCGAAAATACTATCATTTTAACATATAATCAATATAAAAACTTTTGGAGATATTTTTCACAATCAGTGTGTATTTTAGTCTTACAGCATAGTTCTGGTGCTCAATAGCCACATGTGGTGAGTGGCTATTTTATGAAACAATACAGTCGTTTAAGATTCCATTTTTAGGTAGGTACAATAAACTAGGGGCTGTGGGAAAAGCTTGAAATGTCCTTGGTACCTCAAGGAACCAGTTTTAACTCCTGGGACTCTAATTATCTTACGCACTTTGGTTGAATGCCAGTAAAACCAATCCCAATAATTTAATGCAAATTATATGCAAGTATGAACCATACATATGTATAATATATTTATCTTGCACCAAAAGTGGATTTGAAGTGGCTCACAAAAACCTCAAGGACGAGGATGCCCTCAAACAAAGCAGCAGGAAAGTCCAGGCAGCAGAGGAGCCGGAGGGGCTGCAGACGTGTTGTGTAAGCTCCAGTGCCAGCTGTGGCAGACACACAAGGGAAAAACACACAAGGGTCTGCAGACAGGTTCTGGCCAACAGGGACTCAGCAAGGGCAGCCAGATTCACCTGGGCAACAGCTACCTTCTATTTCCACCCTCAGAGTAGACACTCGAGGGGAAAGGCTGGTTGACTGCCCCTCTGCCCCTTCTCACCATCCCTGCCTGAGGAAGTATTTCCTCTCACTGGGTGATTAGGAGGATAGATATAAAAGCACCAATAACACGACACTTTCATTTTAACCGTTCACTCTAGGTGTTCTTCAAAGACCTTTTAAGATTTAAAGATTTTAAGAGCTTTCACTCTTTCCAGCGTGCTACATGTTTATTCAAAATACCTACTTCAAAACCACAGTCATGACAAAAAAATGCAATCTCCTGCTTGGCAGGAATGCTGTGCATTCCCCCGGGAGATGCTAAGGTCAGCACACTGGGGCAAAGGCTAGGGAGGAAAGCATTCTGCTCTTGCAAAAACCAGCATGAAGGAGGCAGGCTGAGAGCTGGTCTGGCAAGTGCGGGCGCGAACCACGGCCAGCTAATTAAAAAAGGTCAGCGAGTTGAGATCAGAGGGAAAGGAGACTTTCCCTGTGCATTTGTGACTGAGAAAAACCTTCAACTGGGACTTCCAGTCTGACAGAATTTTTAGGATATTTATGTGTGCATGTATATATATATGTAAATATAATCCCTGAAATATATGTGGAGAAACGCTGAAATTCCAGCCCTGGTGGATTTCCTAGTCCCCCAGGCCCCACCCAGCCTGTCACTGGTACAATCCAGGGACAGACTGGTGGAGAGAGGTGCCCGATGACACTGTTGTTGACTCCCAATTCACGCTCTGTGAGCCTCTGACCACATCAGAATGAGCGAGAGGCACTACCCAGTTTCCGAGAAAGAAAATGTTTATGAAGAAATGCTTTTTTATCTGGTGCCCCCTGAGGGTCATAAGCTCACAAAAAGATTCAGAAGCTTATAATTGCAAGAAGGAAACCAAACACTTACTGTCTAAGTAAGGCATGAACTCTGGGGATTTTGTAAACACGGGCTCCCTGGAATAACTGGTGGCATTCACTGGCATGACAAGGACCCGCGCTGAGTACGTCTGCTTCACGTCTTTCACAATCTCATCAGTGAGGTCACATTCTGTCTCTGTCGTGAAGTAGCATTTGCTCTTCCAATTTCCTAATCTATGGCTAAAGAAAGGAAGGAAGAGAAATGGAACGTCATGATTTGTATCCAACAAGACAGAAGGCTTTCTGGCTGCGGCACTGTTACAATAATAGCCTCCCCAGCCACTCGTGAGCGCTTGCTACGCTGAGCACTCCAGATGCACCGCAGTCCTCACAGTAACCTGGGACGGCTCTTTAATCTGTTTTCACAGAGGAGGTAAGTGTGGCAAAGTGAGATCAGGCGGCCAGCTCTAAGTCACACACCTGGGCTGAGAGCCAGAGAGCAGTTTGATGATTGGGTCTGTGCTTTTAACCATTTTGTTAAATATTTTCCTTAAAATGTAGACAACTTTTTTTAATTAAGATTCAATTATTTATTACTTATTATATTATATTATACTATATTCTGTTATATCACATTCTATAGTCTATAGAATATAGTCAATGTACTAATAAAGGAGTCTATATAATATATTCTATATATTACAGTCTATCATAACAATTATTGGTGTGGTTATTTAACATATATTGAATGTACTATATGCCAAGCAGTACTGTAGTAGGCCTTTTATAAGTGTTTCATTTGATACAGCCCTTCTAAGACAGCAGGGGATCTTTTCGACACAGAAGGACACTGAAGCTCAGGCACCTAAATAGCTTGTGCCAGGTCATGTAACTAATGAGGTGAGAACCGGGCCTGTTCCTCTCGTTCTGCCACACTTCTCCCTCGCTTTTACAAGAGGCAAATACATCCCAGGAAAGATTACAGGTGGTACCCAGGTAGTATCTCTCGGACAAAGTCCGAGAGACTAAGAGACTAAAGATCTTCCTTTTGTAAGACCTCCTTGAAGAGGAAATTATTTAAAGAACTTGTATAAATTTAAAATTACTTTAAAGGGCCAAAACAGCGTGTAGGTAAATGTGTCTGCAATGTGACTTCTGAGAAAGTACTTCCTCTCACTGGGGAATACCTCTCTCTGGAGGATACTTCTGCCCCTATAAACTGAGAGCCACGCTGCTCCTCCCTGCTCTGCAGCGTCCTTCTCTGCTGTGGCCGTGGCCATCATTTAAGGCCGTGTCCCAACCCCACTTCCCTCAGGAATTTCCAGATTTCCTTGCCCAGAACTGACCTCTCCCTCCCTGTTCCCCAGCGCTGGTGTCTTCATTAAAGCACTTCACATTTAATGTGGTCAGCTGCTACCAGGGGCCCATGCCCTCGTGTTTGCTGTGAAGCAGCAAATCTGCAGGGCTTATGCACAGCCAGGCCTTGCTGAATGTTAGAGGGTTTGCATTTACAGGTTGAATCAGGAGAAAACAAGCTGAATTCAATTGTCTGAATACATACATAAAAGCCATAAATATGTATCTGCCAGAGAATTGGAGCTAAATCATCAGGTTAAGAGGGTATGGGTAAACATACACTTTGTCCTAAAATTCACAAACTAACATTGATACAGAAATATTTTGATTTCTTAGATTTCTCTGATTATCTATATACAAGCAGAGAGGCTGTCTTAATTCCAGAGTGACCAAAATGCATTTTACACAAGTGCAGGAAAACACGATTCTTCTCCATCGCTATGGCAAACATGTCATTCAGACGACAGGGGAAACACTGCCAAGCTCTGCAACTACATTCCCACTGAGAGATTGTACTTGGCTCCGCCCAGCTTACATGTCGAAATCACAGTACTTAGTGGCAAAATTTAGCACAAGGACCTATATCACTGCAACTAGTAAAATCAGTAAAGTTGTGTGAACAGGTAATGAAGGGGCAATTCTGTAGTGAGTTCCTCTGAATACTATTACAAGGATTAACACTTTTAACAGCTTTCGAGGGTCCTCTAGGTATTTATTGCTATTTGGAAATAATAAAAGTCCTGTCTTAATTACTACAAACTCCAACAGATCACCAATTTAGGAAAAGGGTGTTTTCTAGAAGCTTTGGAAATTCAGTTTCAGAATTCAAACATTCCCATGGAATCAATATTACAGGTGACGGATGTTTCGGTGCGTGCTTGAGCCAACAACAGTCTGCAGCGATCACTGAAACTGTTTCTAAAAGGGAAACATACAGCTGGATATTCAGGTAGGATCGTCAGGTCCAGCAGTGCTGCCCTGTGGCTGGGAGAGGCCATCAGTGGGTGGAGAGGAGCAGCAGGTTAAGATGCTCCCTCTAAAGAAGGAGAACAGCGTGGGAAGGTGGCCACCGAGGAGATGGAGCCTCAAAGAAAAGCGTGAGAAACGAAGAACATGGTGTTTTGGCATCAACCCTCCTTTCTCCTGCCAGTTGGGGGCTTTACACTGACTGCTGCAGAAACACCAGAGAAGGAGGCGGTGGTGGAATACTGGGAAGGCCTTGCAAGGTTCAGACCTGGCTGGGCACTCACCGTTAATGCAGTCATGAACAAATCCCCCACTTTCCCAGGGCAACAGTTCTCTCTTCTATAAAATGATGGCTGTGGTCCTTTTCACCCAGGAGCCCTGTTTACCCCACAGGGAGGATGGAGAAGTGAAGTCTCCAGCAGGGAGGACTGATCACGTGTTCTCTAGCACGTGGGCAAGAGCAAGGAGAGGCTGCAGGCTTCGCAAGAATCCCGTGTTGCGGGCGCCCCCAAGCGGCAGCTCTTCACGGGTGTTTGCACATTAGAGGCCACGTTCACTTAAACTCGTTTGGGAAGTCCAAGAACTGAGAGCTAACAAAAGCTTATATTTAAAAATCAGGTAAATCATAAATTTGTTTCCACATGTTCACCAAACGTAAGACTGAATACATTTAGGAGGCAAGCATTCCTCCTAAAATGTTATTTGCACTCTCCAGAAGAAAAGTATCTACCAAGGTAAACTTCAGCTCTGTATTCTTGAATAGTGGAACCTGAATTGACAAATTTGACCATAATCATAATTATGACCTCAGGTAATGAAATTCCTTTCTCTCCCTCCTGTACCTGTACACGCATTTGGGTGCACACACACACAAATTCTCTTCTCTGTTGGTTTGACAACAGTTGTAATTAAGTTAATTTTGAAAAACAACAACTTCCACTTTAAAGAGCTTCTTGATACTTAGGTGTTGCATTCCTAATGCTATAAAAGGCTTGACATAAGCTAAACCAAACCAAACAAAAAGCAAAACACTTTAAATTTAGCCAGTGATACTTTTGTGCCTTTATACAATTAGTTTTAAAATAACTTCCACAGCCACTCTCCTCTAATTAATAAGATCTCTAATGAGCCTTCTAGAACCTTTCAGAAACCAGAAACTTGCAGGATATGCTGAAAACCATCAAGGAAGACATGTGGACATTTAGACTGAATATACTGAATTACAGGTTCTTGGAGAGAGCTGTCAATCAGAGACAGAGTTAATTTAAATAAGCAGAGCAGCCCTGATAGCTGAGGCTACAGCGAGGAGTATGTCTTTCCGGTTTGGTGAGTCATGAAATTGACCTCCTCTGATATCACATATGCAACCGAATTTTGAATCATGAATCCAAAGATGAATGCATACACATTGCTTCAGAGCAAAGTATACATCTGATTTCCCCCTCATGTCTTCCCTAACACGTTAGAGCAGGCTCCCAGTCTAGACAGCCTGGAAACAGATGCCTGAGCTCCGCTAAGATTAGTTGTCCTTGTAGAACCACATCATCTATCAGTGCCAACATCACCGGCTCCAGAAGGTTCACCTCCCCCCAGCTCATACTCCACTTAGGATTTTTTCCATCATCTCCAAAAACAATTACAATGTTTCATCAATTTAAAGTCTGGAAATGTTGTGGGACTGATAGAGTATGGCTCTGGTCAGCAAATCACCAAGTCACCCGTTAAGTCATCTGATCCATCAATCAGCTTTACAGGCATTCGTATTTGGCACGGGAAAGAGGAAACATCAAAAACCTTACTTTTCTTGTTTTGTACTTAGCTTACCTTATCTGAACAGTGTAGGCATGATTGATGGGTTTGGGTTCCCACTCTAAAATTGTCTTGAAATTAGTTGATTTCCAAGTTAAATTATATGCTGCCACGACACCTGCAGTGTCTTTAAACAAGAGAAACAGCTATTATTACATGAACTTCTCAGCACATGATTTCATGTGGGTACAATACACCTCCCCCCTCAACATCACCATAAACCTAACATTAATTTTTCCCAACCACAAAAGCTGCACTAATGAATTATCAAAAGAAAAAATTCTTCAAACTTTTCCTAGTCCCAGAATTTCCTCATGGTAAGATCTTCCTCACAATGTAAGGAAACAGGCAAGGATCTGGAAACCTTGTTTGAAATAATTCATCGGGGACTCCCTGTGTTAACATGACCTGGAAGCACAGCCTCGGAGCCATCAGCGCCCTAGGGTGTCCATGGCCCAGCTGGGGGACTCTGGGCAGGGGGCCGGCTAGAAACGGCCTTCCGTAAGTCATGGAAAAGGGCAAATCCCACATGTGTGAGAGTTAGGGCTGCATATAATGACAAAGACAAATCTTGACCTTCATTTTTACATATAATGTCTCCGTACTGGAGCTTCCACAGACACCCAGGCAGATGTGCAGCCTGTCACAGCAGGGGATGTACACTGGTTAGGATGCTTTATTATTATAGTCTGCTTTGCAATAGTTCTTAGGTCAGCCTCTGCCTGCCTTGCACACATAACGGGCACATTGGGACACGCACAGTGTAATGACTGCTTGAGTCCAAGAGGTATTTTGCAATAGGATTGTCTCTAACGCAATCTAAAACAAAGACCACCAAGATTAGACCGAGGGCCGCTCTCTATTAAGTGAAGTTCACACTTATGGATAATATCCAAACCATTGCCCGCTGACCCGTGCAGGTGAGGACCCAAGTACCACTTTCAAAGTCACTGGGAAGATCTCTCCCTAAACTTTAAAGCTGAAGCCACAAATACACTTAGGCAACAACGCACCTCCCCGCAAGCATCTCCAGCAAATGTAGGCCAGGTCCCGGTGCGAACCACCTTCCCTCCAACTCCCGCCTGCGCGCCACAGGCCCAGGTTCGTTCAAACGGCGGTGCGCGAACGAGGCTGAGTTCAGCAGGCGCCGGGGGCACCTCGGGGCAGCAGAGTCAGTCCGCTGTCAGCCAGGACTGTCTACCCCTCTTCCAGCGGAGCGCCCCAGGACTTCGGGGAGGCGGGTGCCACTCACCTGAGGCTCCGGCCACCTGGACAAGGATCCAGCTGAGGAGCAGCGTTCTAGAGACAGCGGTCTCGGTGCCGAGCAACCAAGATCCAGTGGGAGTCGCCATGTCCATGAGCCAAAGGCGAGATCAGGAGGATTCCGTTGCGCCCCGGAGCCTGGAGAGGATGGGCCGAAGGCACCCTTGGGCGGCCGTATAAAGCGGGAAGTGGCGCAGGGACCCTGAGTCTGGGGAGGCCGGTGCCCCGAGCGCTATAAAGGGCCGCGCGGACGCCCGCGCCTCCCCAGCCCGGGGCGCAGCCCCGCCCCCTCCCGCCCCCCTCCCGCCCCCGCCGGGTCACTGCAGGCGTGCAGCGCGGCCCTGGCGAATCCGCGGCGCTGCCCCGCCTCCTCTCCGTAGGAAACTCCGAGACCCTGCGAAGAGTGTGATTCACCCGTGATTCAACTGCGCCGGCGGGCTCCGAGTTGCCCCTCGGGCGCTGGAGGCTCCAGGTGCGGAGGGGATCCAGGTCTCCCGCCCCTCCACGTCCCCTGACCCCCCAGCCTGCTGGCCCCAGGCCACGCGGGCGGGCGACTCCGCCGCCGCCCCGCCCCGAGTGGACCGCAGGTCTGCGGGCGGAAGAAAGAGAAGAAGCATTGGAAGGAGTTCTCGGGGAGAACTTGGGAAAGGGAGTCCTCCTTCCGTTCGGTGATACAGCGTTGTCCCGACCAATGGAAGGGGCAGGATGTGCCAAGTTTAACACCAAGTACCGACTCTGGTCTCCTGCCTCCGCTCGGACATCGGAGGTGTTTCCTCCGCGCTTTGACCACAACGGGGTTGAGCCTCGGAATCTGCAGCCGCAACCGCGGGGCGTAGAGCTGGGAGGGCCCTCTGCCAGCTGCGGTTAGGTCTTCGATTCTGATTGCAAAGATACCTACCTTTCTACCCCCCGCCCCCCAGGGCCCCTAGCGGGGGTCTATAAAGGCGGTGGAGATGCAGGTGTTTGCGGACAGGTCCGAAGGTCAGATATGCCCTTAGCGACCCGGGGTAGTGAACGGGGGGGAAAAGCAGCCCCTAACCTGGCATCTTGCCCCTGGGAGAATTCCAGGGTGACATCTGCAGCCTGTGGTTTCAGAAAGGATTGTTCTCACGTTGAGAAGACATTTGTACAACTGAGTTCCGCTGCAGTGCAGAGAAACAAAAAATGAAATTAAAACACATAATCGGACTTTCGTGATACTAATCTTAAATTTGGTTTTTCTGAATTAGTTTCTGGCTTCCTCCTCTGGACTTTGCTGTAAAATGGTCAGGCAAGAGAATGCCCACTCTTATTATACTGAGTGGCATTGAACAGGACTAACCTCCCATCATTCATTATTACCCTGTAGTTGCCTACGAGACAGACTGAGGAGTTTTTAGCGGGAGAATGTAGCCTTTTTTTTCTGTCCTCTCCCACTGTTCCCCACCCCCAGGAAAATCAGCTTTGCATTTTAGTGCATACTGTACACACATTTCCATAAAGCCTGCTGAGGTATAGCATTACCCTAATTTTTAAAAGAAATAAAACTTTGCAAAAGTTTTGTTTTCTCCGTTTGCCTGAACTGAAATAGCACATCCAGGTTTAGCTCTTGTAGTCCTTTCATCCTGGAAACTGTAGGCTGAACTTGCTGATTTCCTCCTTGAGCGCTTTTCCAGCTCTAAAACCCACAAAGTTTATATTTGCAAAACTAAGTCATGCAATCCTCTTTTTTGCAGTCTCTGACCTGAGTCTATTGGCCCCATGTGGAATGTGACTTTTTTGTACTGTGGAGTTGAAGATAAGTAGGAGAAAATGTTACATTTCACCAGGTGTGCTAGAAGACCCAAGGAATTGTTGCTCTGTCTACAGATTCCATTTGGAGCCACCAACTCTCCTGAAATCATGAAGGGCTTTAAGTCATGTCAAGACCAGCAATTTGATAAGAAAAATATGTTTAACATTAGATTGTGTTACAAAAGTTGCCTTAAAGGTTGATAAATTACATGAATATATGTTTTGCACAGTCACTAAAATGATCAGGCAGAAAAGAGAGGAATTTCTTGAGTGTTTGCATAGATTTTTTTTAAATTAAGAATTTGAAGGTTTTTTAAAGATTTTATTTATTTTTATTTTTAGAGAGGGAATGGAGGGAGAAAGAAACATCAATGTGCGGTTGCTGGGGGCCGTGGTCTGCAACCTAGGCATGTGCCCTGACTGAACCTGCGATGCTTTGGTTCATAGCCTGTGCTCAATCCACTGAGCTACACCAGCCAGGGTGTGTTTGCATAGATTTTGGAGTAAAAGTAGAACAACATTCTTCAAGATTTTAATAATGCTAAAAATTATTACTATTTTCAAGAAGAAGAGGAAGAAAACTGGCCATGATAAATAACATCTCACAGCAAAGTTTTTTTCCTGGTTGATCAGGCTGTGGCCAGATGCTCAGCACCATTTAAAGTACATTTCTAAAATTTCACTGTTGATATTTGTTGCACAGGAACACACTGGTTGTTAAAAAATTTCACTAACCTTATACAATTTTTTTAACCCCCTTCAATAAAGTCAAGCTTACCAGTTATTAATGTTCTCTCCTATATGATACATCTTGGAGACTCTGAGAAGTTTGAAAAGTTCCTAAACTATAATGATAATCAGACTGTCCTGCCCAATCCCTTTATGATTTGATATTAGAATGTCAGAGGGCTGTGGGGACCTCACACACATTCTTTCTCGGGTGAGAGTGCTGTGGCCACTGGGCCGGAGTGAACCATCTTGCCTAACCTCACCTGTCAGATCTGATCTTCTGACCCCAGGAGATTTCTTTCCGTGGCCATGCTTTCTTCCACTCCCAATGCCTGGAAGTAAAATTGACCTCCAAGCCCAGGCTTACTGGATTAATTTATTCATCTTTAGGCACTTAACAATGCTCTGCAGTTGGTGCAGAACAAACGTGCAGTTTGGGCCACTCACTGTTCTCCAGCAGAAATACCTTTCTGGTTCTGCTCTGAAACTCGAGCATGGAGACGTGTAGAAGAGGTGGTGCTGCCTGTGCATGACCAGAGATGACATGTGGCCAATGAGGGGCCTGGAGATGACTGGGGTGATATTGCAGCCCTTCCCCTGTGCTTTCTTAGCGCTCCCACTGACTGATTCCGCTGACTGATGCGATTTTTATTGCATGCTTCACCTGATTTTAACTATTAGTTATTTGTTTACCCCACTACAGCTCCTTGGGGGAATAAGGATGATTTTGTTCCTTTTCATCTCTCAACCCTCTGCACAATTAACTTGAATCAGTGAATACTTTTTAGAACCATGCATGCAGCCAGATATTTTCATTGGTATTCAGGAGATGAAATTTTTCTGTCTCAGGGCTGGGCAGTGTGTGTTTTGAAATGCTCAGATTAATAAGGAAATATAAACCCACTGTAGATTGCCAGGTATCACTTGACAGCCAGCTCCAGCTGTCTGTCTAACTAGTGATTATTGATCCTTGCTACAGCCAGAAAATCTAATCAGGAGGAGAGGTAGCTGAAAGAGGAAACAAATATGGAAGTTTGGGAACTGGTTAGCATTTTTCTGAAAGACTGGATTCTAGGGTGAATCAGAAGACTTTTCAGCCATGTGATGAGGCAGTTGAGAGCTGTCCTTGCATAGCAAGGCTTACAGACCTTTCAGAATGAATTGTACAAGATGTGTATCTCCCCAGGAAAAAGGTAGGTTAAGCTTATGATAGCAAGTGAAATTGAGAGTAATTCATATGAAACTATTATATGTATATGAAATGGTGAAAAGAGCTATGAAACCATTTTACCCCAAATTCAGGTAAAAAAAAAATGAAAAAAGACCAGAGGGAATTAAGAGTGGGAACACAGAGTTCTGGGGCAAAAAAGTGACTCAGCAGAATCTGAAACACATCTGGCAGGGTATGGTTAGTCATGGAAAATTTGGCAGTCATGATAATGCATTTTGTAAAAATAATTATATGCTGGTCCAACAGCTAACATTCAGGCCAAGATTAAATAGTTGAAAGCCCATGCAGTGAAATCTATTTTCCTCGTCGTTCAAAATCCTGTTAACTGTCTAGAATTGTTTAAAGAAAGCTTTGACAAATAGGTGATCACATAGCACCAATATTTTGAAAAGTATAATTTTAGAGAAAAAGCTTCCAGTTCAGATCTTAGACAGGGATTGGTGTCTTCAGCACACAACTGTCTTTGTCAGTCTGACGCTTGTCAAACTGCTTGGCAACTTCCATCTTGATTAACACTGAGTCTGTATTATTTTATTCTTTACACACAACAGTGACAAAATGAATAAAAATAAATGTGATTGTGAATATTGTTTTAGTAACAAAGTCATTTAAAATGAAAATATTTAACCTATGTTTTTGTTAATATAACACATACGATTTGAAAGTTTTTATATAGTATCATTTTATGTAGGTGTCCCTTAATTCTCCATTTCTGTGACTCCTCATAGCTGACATCTGTCCTAATTTGAGGAACAGAAATTTATTCATTCAATTAATGATTGGATATCTACCAGAGACTGAGTTTTCTGCTAGATTCTAAATATACAGAATAAAACAGAGCCCTTTTCCTATGAAATATATCATCATTCCTATTTACTGTTTCAATTTTAATGGTGTGAATAATTTTCTGTCAGTGGTGTAGATTAGATATATAAAATAATCTTAACTCTGTTATCTGTTAATATATTTTGTTCCATACAAATAAAAAAGTGGGATTTAGGTGGGTCATGGGCAGTCCATCGGACAGGTATCTTTCACTCATAAAATAATCTGTGAGCTTGAAGTACATGGACTTATCAATCTGAGTGCATTGGTGCCCTCTCAAAGTTTTACACACAGAAAAAAAAAATCCCAATATGAAAAGATGACTCTATAAAAAGGCAAGTCTAACAAAAAAGATAACTAGGCTTGGGATTCCTCCAATAAAGAATTAAAACGTTAGTGAAATAATGAGTGTAAAGCTTTGTATAAGAGGCTTTACTTTTTTTTAGATAGTTCATTTGTTGATATTTTATAAAATAGCATAATTCACAGATGCTTCAAAATTTTAACCTGTTACTCATTCAGTCACTTGCTGCCTTTAATGGGTGATACTCCATCCTGTTATGCCAATTCCTCTGTCAGAACTTCCAAGCTAGGAAGTAATTCCTGGATAAAGAAAGTTATTTCCACACTGGAAGCATGTTAATAATGGTTGGCTAGTTGTAATTGCTATCCTAAACCATTACCTTTTAAGTTATGATATTATAGCAACTCACAGTTCTAAATCAGCTGCGAACAAACTGTAAAATAACCCATCCTCTCTGTTGTAAGGGAAGTGAGAAGAAGTGTACTATAGACTGTGTAGTGTCACTGTGGCGGTGGCTGGGTTTTCAGGATTTGGTAAACTGTATGGACAGCTGTTAAAATGACCAAATCAAAAGGACTGGTCTTAAGCCTGGACCTTAATTTTAAGAATAACATTTGTTTTAGAGCTCTTATCCTTTATGGATAAGATTTGTTAACCAAGATCCTGCCTTATACAGGTTAATAAATATTTACTGAGGGATTCCTATGTGTAGGGCAATGTGCCAGGAACTATTTTATGAGTCCCTGTTCTAGGGTATCTTGGAAGCTAGTCGGGAAGCTGAGACGAGTGTATAGGCGTCCAGAGGCGGTGTAAGTGAAGTAGTACATGCAGCTGCGTCCCGCGCTGGTAGGTCGAGAGCTCTGTGCCAGCAGGGACTGCCTGCCACAGTGCCTAGCACATAGTAGCAGGTCTTCTCTCTCCACAAAGCTCTGTTTTAAGATCTGAAAAGTAAAGATCTAAAAACTCTTGGAAGGGAGAGTTTACTTTTCACTGGTGTCATGAAAGAAGGTTCCCTGAGGGGTGTAGTGTCTGAGCTGGACCCCAGAGGAACACAGTGGGGAAGGGACGAGCCAAGGGCTGGGGTGTGAGCAGGGAGGGACCATGCATGATGGTTTTAGAGAGCGGGGGTCTTGCTGGAGAGAAATGTGGCTGGAAGCTAGAAAGATGCTTGTGGCCAGTTTTGTGGGCTCCGCTAAGAAGTCTGAACTTGATTCAGCAGACAGCACCTTAAGAAGCTTACTCTTTCGGTCATGGTATGTCAGAAGAATTGAGTCAGGGGGACACATCAAGGAGCAAGACCTCTCCCCAACATGGTGGTTGAGGAGCAGAAAGGAAGGACAACTGTAGGCGACAGTATGAAGGGAGAACCAGTAGGATTTAGTGCCCAATTGTGGGTAAGGCAGGAAGGAGAGAGAGGAGTTAGGTCTTGGGACAGGGAACGGCGGCTCCACAGGCCAAGAGAGAACCTGGAACAGAAGGTTGGCAGCTCAATGATGATGAGCCTCTGGCATGTTGAAGTCGAAGGGCAGTGGACTTCCAGGAAAAATGCACAGCATGGACGGCTGGAAGTGGGGTACATACCCAGCTTGGGAAGAGATGGAGGCTGGGGGTAGAAATTGGGAGCCATTTGCTTAGAGGTTTGGTTTGAGATGTAAAGGTGGACAGTGTCTCCAAGGGAGGGTCTATAGTGACAATAATCTGTTAGCAGGCACAGCAACCTGCTCGCGTGAAAGGGGAATGTACAGCTTTATGAGGCTGGGAAGCTCATGGCCCAGTGGAAGGGCTGCAGAAGGCAGGGCCTCTGAGATGGGGTCTCTCTCTCTCTTGCTCTTGCCTGCTCTCTCTCGCCTCTCGTTTCTGCTGATCTCCATTTTTTTTTTTTTCTGCAAATGAACTCCATGTAGTAGGGCCAGATGGTACCAACAGCCTCAGAGCCACATCCTCACAGCTTCATCGCACCAGGGTCCAGCCGTCAGGGTCAGGGAATGACATTGGTTGTACCTGCTAGGGGCACATGCCCACTCCTGGGTCTGGGTCACATGTCCACTTTGGTGCAGGGGATGGATTAGCTACAGGAGCAAGCAGGTTGATAAAGTTAGTGGTCTGACAGAAACAGTAGATACCGCTGGGATGTGACCATGTTAGGCTGCTAGAGGAGGAAGACCACCCAGGGAAAAAATAGAGGAATGTCCAGAGAGATGGGGGCGGAGAGGGTGGGACCCTAACACTGAGGGAGGAGAGTTTCAGTGAGAAAGAAGAGGTCCTGGCAATTAAGTAGAAAACCAGTTACCTATGTAATCTTAATGGATACTAAAAGATGCAATTCCTAAAAATAACTTGGCTACTGATCGTGGTAGGTTTCTCACTTGTTTGGGTTAAAGTAAGAATGGTGTCTACATTTGAGTAGGGAGAGACACATCAGGTTTTATCAGTCATTCAGATATTTCAATAAACATTTATGGACCCCCTACGCACCCCCACCCTATGTACTAAGCATGATGTGAGGGGCTAGGGAACACAGAAATGAAGGCCTTTTTGCTCTAAAGAGTATGGGGTAAAGAACAACATGAGACATACGACACAGTGCAAGTGCTGTGTCCCTAATTCTATGAATGCTTGTTGAACTTCCGCTATGTGCCTGATCTGTGCTGGGCACCTGGGGGTTACAGGGCTGTTGAAGATGCAGCCTTCCACTTGAACAACAGCCAGAAGCCCGCACTTACCCTCTTACCGTTCATTGCCCCCTATTGCGGTTGCTCTGACGTCCTTCCCTTCTACTCTGATCTAAGTCTCATGCAGTCATGTAGGTGCGGATGTGTCTGCCTTGTTCCTTCACTGAAGGCCAGCACCTCTAATGCTTAGATGCTACCATAAAATATTTTCCAAATGAATGGATGATAAACTAGACACAGTCTTGCTGTGATGTCACTTTCAGAGAATCCAGGAAATCTGCAAAGTAACTTTGTCTTCTCAACATTTAGTCTCTTTTACTTCCTTTCAGCTGATGTCACGATGCCAGAAGAAAAGCAAATGATCATTTGGAAATATTCAGCAGCCCTCAGTAGCAATATAAAAATGACCATCAAATACTATTCTAGCACCCTCTAAGTAGTAACTTATTTAATCCTCAGGACAACCCTATGAGAATTAGTAGAATTTTATATACATGAATTAACCCAAAGCCCAGAGAGGTTAAGTAACTTGTCCAAAGTTCCGTAGCTGGGAAGTGGCAGAGCTGGGATTTGAAAGCAGACAGTTGAGCTCCAGGGTGTACCTCCGTAACTACCAGGGGCAACCTCCACGTGGAGTCAAGACTCTCTTCCCTTTTCCCTAATGTTCCTTGCCTTGTGAAGTCCTCTCTGAAGTTTCTGGCTTCAAAATAAGGGGAATTTCCAAAAGGAAGCCAAGCCAAAACCTGGTCTTATTTGAGAGTAAAGGGCTGCTTCTTTTGCTTTGTTTCCAACTCATATAGTTTAATATTTTTCCACATCCAGATTATTTTTCTTCTCTGGAGCAGAAAAAGAGAATATTCGCCTGAAAGTGGCTCCTTCCCCGCTGCCCCCACCTCAACAATATGAAATAAATTCTCAGCCTTCCTGTTATTCTTTAAGAAATATGGGTCATGATTACAATGAATAAACTAGAGTTTAGGTTAGAAGGACCTTTCTGACTGACTTTCTGTTTATGGCAAAATTAAGCCGATGAGTCAGTTTAATCCATAATCACCTCCACTTAGCCATCAGTCTTCCACATGCCTTTTCTTCTTAAAAATCTGTCCTGTTTGCTGTCATGCTGCAAAGGTCCAGGCTGAAGATGGAGCTTGAACAGTCGCTGGCGCTCCTCCCGGCCTATGGGGGCGCTCTGCATCGCCGGTAACGCTGCCTGGGGAATGTTGCTGGTGTCTGAAAACTCCTGGCTGCGGTTGGCCCCAGGAAAAATCACCTTCCTATCAGAAACATTTTTATCACTTGGCAATCAGGTTCCAATAATCATTAAGGCAGCCATGAGAGAAAAGTCCCGTGGGGCAGCAGGAATTGAGTTAGTGTGTGTGATGTGGGACGTGTCGGGGAAGACAGAGAGAACTTTACTTTTATGACTGAGAAGAATTTGGAGCAAACTGTATGGATATGAACTACGAGTTCTTACTGGCTACCTCCACATACATATCCCGAGAGGGAAAAGAGCACCTTGTGCCCATATGTGAGAAACTCACTTTGCCTCCATCCACGTAGGCCAGAGAAGGTCACACTGTAACTCCATTTCTACCTACAGTATTTAGATTCTGATTCCCAGCTGCTTTTTAGCCCAGGGGGAGGGTTGCTTACCACAACCTCACACGGCGATGGTAACAACAGTAATGGCTGTGCACAAGGGATGACCTCCGGGGTTCTCTTTCACAGAGAACCCATTCCAAATTACCCAAGAGAGCGGCTTCCTTTGCTGCAGCCTTAGCTCTGCCCACTGAGCTCTTTCTCATGGTATCTGGTGCCTCCCCAGATAACCTCCGCTTACCTCTGCCTCTGCTTTGCTCTCTGACCATGGTATGCTGGCTCTCACACCGGCCCTCTGAAGATCTGGTCCCTGGACCTCTGGCCTAAGCACTTTCTCTTGCTAGGGGAGGATGCATGCTGACTCTTTACTTCTTATGTGCCTGTGACCTGCTGGGTAGGACGCTTACTCTCTAAGTCAGCATTTCTGTAAGAAGTTAAGAAGTTAATCCTTTAATTCAAATACTTCAGTTAATCCCAGAGAAAAGTACAATGGACTTTGTGGCCTTGTGAATAGCTGAGTCTTACAGTTGTAAGTGGTTGTGGGAACGTGGCGTGTGTGGGTGCTCACGTGTGTAAACCATTTGGTTTCTTGGGTTTTCAGTTTCTGTCAGTGTGAGGTGGCCACAATGAAACCGTGGTCCAGATCTTACCTTCTGTGTTTTGCTATCTTAGAGGTGTGCACCTGTGGGCCAAAGCTTATTTTCATGGCTGATATACACTTGTATTGAATAGTTAATATTTCCAAACTTTTTGTTAAATTTTTTAAAAGATTTTTTTATTTTTAGACAGAGGGGGAGGGAGGGAGAAAAACATCAATGTGTTGTTGTCCCTCATTTTACCCCTACGGGGACCTGGCCTGCAACCCAGGCATGTGCCCTAACTGGGAATCGAACTGGCAACCCTTTGATTCGCAGGCCGGCATTCAACCCAGTGAGCCACACTGGCCAGGGCTTTGTTAAATTTTTAAATTGACAATTATCTTCTTCTAAGGATTACAATTCATAGTTTCTGTGAACATGCTGTCTAAATTGACTTAGTTCAAAGCATCAAATGTTTCTAGATATAAACTGGTTATGGAGTTTAAGACCAAATTCAGACCTACCATTTCTTTTTTTTTTAATACTTAAAAAAATCCTTGCCTGAGGATATATTTATTGATTTTAGAGAGAGAGGAAGTGAGAGAGAGAGAGAGAGAGAGAGAGAGAAACATCAATGTGAGAGAGAAACATTGATCAGTTACCTCCTGTACACACCCTGACCAGGGATCAAACCTGCAACCAGGTTTGTGGTCTGACTGGGAATCGAACTCATAATGTTTTGGTGCACAGGATGACGCTCCAACCAAGTAAGCAGCCCTGCCAGGAAATACCTGCCATTTCTTTGTCACTGGAATTCAGTCGGATGTTAGGGGTCATTTGCTTGTAAGTTTATATTTTGGTTCAGCATTAGCACGTGCAGTAACTGGTTGCTTCAGTCTTGTCACTGTCCACTGTTACTGAGACCAGGCCACACAGTTGGTGCACAGTGAACGCACTGCTCTCGGGGCAGAATAACTGAAGCAGGTACACCTGTAGGACACATCACACAGAGGGGACAGGATGGTCGGTGTGCTGGGGGGGTGGCTAGGTGGCAGCTGGTTGCATGACAGGCTCTGCACCTGCCCCGCAGTGTTTATCCCTTTCCAAGGTCAGCAGGGGTGTGCCGTTCTGGCAAGTGCGCCGTGGCAAGGAGAGAACTTGAGAGGGGCAAGTAGAGAGGAAGACACAGAGTAATTTTCTGGAATTCTCCTACTTGCCTCTGAGACTCTTCCAGGTAAATTCACCAGATTCTCCCTTCAACTAAGAGCTCCTGAGACCTCAGTTTTTCAAAGCCTTCTTGATGATGGTGGACAAGTAATGGTGGTTTTCCCCCAGGACCCACTTCCCACTTCCTAAGTTCCTCTCTGTGCCGGTCTAACTGAGTAGATTTCTCTTGGTCAGTATACTGTTTTACCAGTATCGATAAACATTTCTGTCTAGATTTATTTATTTTTAGAGAGAGGGGAAGGGAGGGAGAAAAAGATGGAGGGAAACATCAACGTGTGGTTGCCTCTCATACATTCCCCCACTGGGGACCTGGCCTGCAACCCAGGCGTGTGCCCTGAGTGGAATTGAACCAGCCACCCTTTGGTTCACAGGCTAGCACTCAATCCACTGAGCCACACCAACCAGGGCATACCTTAAGTGTTTTGAGTGCTTACTATCTACACAGATTATCTAATTTACTTCTCACGCCATTCCTGGGAAGCAGATACTATAATTTCCCCTGTGAGAAACATTGAGATGTGGCAGAACTGGGGCTCAAAGTAGGTCGTTTGGTTCCAGAGCTTGTGCACTTGACCGTGATCCAAACTGTCAGCACCTCGCCCTGAGTGCTCAGTATGCATCAGCTCAGGGTGAGAGACTGTGGGGGCACCAGAAAGATCAAGATGTTCCCGCTGCCCTCAAGGGGTCTTAGGTAAGAAAGACAGAAATATGTGCAACGATGCAGGAGACACTGTGCTGAGTCTGTGACTCGAGTGAAACAAAAACTGCCACAGAGCCCGAGAGAGGGGTTTTCAGTTCTGGTGGGGAGCTGTTTTATCTTTGCAGTCTCGTCTGGCTAACTTGAATTATTGTATATGTTAAAATGACAACCCAGACTTTGAAAACTAGAAAAAAAAAGGTGTCTTTACCAAAAACAAAATGAAACAAAAAATGGTTGTATGGCTTTAAATAAAATTCCAGAACCTATTTCCTTTTTATTCTTTTAAATCTTATTTTTTTAATTACAGTTTACATTCAATATTATTTTGTATTAGTTTCAGGTGTAGAGCATAGTGCCGGGGTGTCAAACTCATCCTCACCAGGGCCCATATCAACCTCGCGGTTGCCTTCAAAGGGCCAAATGTAATTTTAGGACTGTTTGAATGTAACTATTCCTTAACAGTTAAGTGAGGGCTCAGTGCTGCCACTGGGTAGAAACGAGGTGCTGGGCCAGATAAAACCAGGTGGAGGGCTGGATTCATTTGCCACCTGTGGCGTAGTGGTTAGACAATCATATACTTTACAAAGTGTTTCCCCTCATATTTCAAGTACCCACCTGGCACCGTACATATTGAATAATACTGTCATCACAGTATCATCAACTCTATTACCCGTGCCTATTCTGTAACTACCAATTTGTGCTTCTTACTCCTTCACCGTTCTCACCCCACCCTGATGCCCTCCCCTCCGGCACCGGCAGTCTGTTCTCAGGACCTATTTTCTCCTTGTCTTCCGTGGTAGCTGGTTGGCAGGAATGTTTGGAAGCTCTTCTGTTCATTTTAGGTTTTTCGTGTGTTGTCTCTTCTCTTATTCCCTCCAAGGGTGGATCCAGCTTGCTGTGACAGCTAACTTGATTAATTCTCGTGGCTTGAACCTTGATATAAAACCTTTTAAAGTTAACGCTGGGAAGGGCAGGTCCTGGGGCTGACCTTGCCCTCCTACACCTGTTAGACTGCCAGGGCTGCTTGAACCAACAAGCCCAAGAAGCAAACAAAACAAAATCCACCCAATCCTCAAGTTCAGCCCCAAAGAATTGTTGGATTTATGTGTGATGTTCTGACTTGGTTGCCCTGGTTAATGACAATAGTGACACTGTTTTGATCTTGTAGAAAAACCCGAAAGCCTCACTGATGTCTCTAGGTGCCGAAAGTGTTAAAAAGCAAAATTCTGCTGAGTAAATTTGAGTATTAAATTAGCTTTATTCAGTGACTCATGAATTAGGCAGCAGCCTATTTAGGAAACAGAAAAGACTCCAAAGAGCTGCAGGAGAGGTTTTTAAAGGCGGAAATGGGGCAGGACAAGAAAGTCATAAGCAAAGGATTATTTTAGGCAAGGCCACCTTCCTTTGGAGGAAAGCAGGTGCCCTACTAAGTCTAGCGCTGGCCGGGAGAGTCCAGAATAACTGGTTTCGATCACATTCCTGGGAGCAGCTGAAGCTGTGATTACATTAGGTATTAAGTCTTTGTTTGCTGACATGGGGCTTAGCATTTGAGGCCTGTTGTTTCTCTTTAACAAAAGTAACAAAAATCCTTAGGTTAATGTCCTGATCAAAATGCTGATTAAGAGCAGATCAGGGTAGGTTAACTTTTTCTCCAGACAAACTCACTTAAAATGAGGCAGCAGGAAGCCCTAGGGTAAGATGGGCCAGAATAAACCAGAGACGTGTCCTAGGCAATCTCACTCAGCAGCAGGCTGTGGAGGGTGGGGAAACCCCGCAGGGCTCCAGCAGCCCTTATCTTTTCTGGAAAACAGATTGAGAGTTCCGTTCTAATCGCTACGCGATATCCAATACTCTGTAGCTGAGTAAACATATCCACCCTTGGATAACTAAGGCCCTGATTATGCTTAAAAATTTAACTTTCAAGGCTAACAGATATTCCGGGAAGCAGACCTTCTATCTGCGCCAAGGATACCCAGGGGCAGGGCGCACAAGGTCGTGACTTATTCCCTGTTATGAAACAGAGACGTAACTTTACTTTTAAGACGCAACAGTATTTTCCCAAGACTTCAGTTCTGAGCATAACAGCAAGAGAAACAGTATCTTGAATAACGAATTTTTCTTTAGGAACCCAGAGGAAACATTAAAAAAAAAAAAAGATTAACAATGTAAGAAACTTGTTCAGATCAGATGTATCTTTTCCCCTAATTACTAGCAAATCAAAAAGTTAATTATAGTACAGGACTAGTTAAATTACTTAGATGTTTTCTGCAAATCTTTATTTTAAAGGAGCAAATTAGACTAAAACATACTGGGGTCCGGTCCCTGCCTCTTTCAGTGGGCGGAGAGAGAGCCTGTGAGGCCTCCAGGTGCAACTGCCTCAGGCCCCTGCAGAGCCGCTCAGGGGCCTGAATCCTGTCTGGCTGGCTCTAGGGAGTTTACTCAGCTGCTGTCTTGCTGAAACATTGTCTTTTTTGTCATTCTTTTAAAATTAATACTTTATTTTTTTAAGAGCAGTTTTAGGTTTATGGCGAAATTGAATGGAAGGTACAAAGATTTCCCATGCGCTTCCCACACTCCACACATGCACTGCCATCCCCATTATATTCTCCTGGTGGTGTACGTTCTGTGGGTTTGGACGAATGTAAAAGGACATGCGTCCTTTACTAGGGTATCACACAGAGTCCTAAAAGTCCTCTGTGCTTCACCTATTCACAAAAATATGAAAACATGTCCTGGCTGGTGTGGTTCAGTGGATTGAATTCTGGCCTGTGAATCAAAGGGTTGCTGGTTTGATTCCCAGTCAGGGCACATGCTTGGGTAGCAGGCCAGGTCACCAGTAGGGGGTATGTGAGAGCAACCACACATTAATGTTTCTCTCCACCTCTTTCTCTCTCCCTTCCCCTCTCTAAAAATAAATTTAAAAAATCTTAAAAAAATACGAAAATGCTTTTTGCTAACCTTCTATTTTCTACTGTATATACTGCTGAAGAGAGCACTCAACTTCTTTATGTCAGGCAAAATCAAAAAGGCTCTTCTTTGTTGAAAGTCAGCCTGCAGACATGGTCACTGAAGTGGGGCAGCTGCCTCAGGTTGTCTTCACTGGGCCCTGACCGGCACCCCCATCCCTCAGTCCTGGTGGGGAACTACTCTCCACCCTCTGCATGAACCTATGGAGGACTCAGGCTCTGTCAGCAATTTCCAAATTTGAAATTTGATGAACTGGCCATTCCTACAATGCTGAGGACAGGGCCCGTGCTTTTAAAAGAAAATCTTTATTGCTGTAGCTCCAGTTCTAGGCATTGAATTGTCACACAATAAATATTTGTTGAGTTGAGCTAGGGGAAAATATCATTGTTCTTAATAGTAATATCTCTATTAATGAAGCAGATACGTTTGTCCCTATTGCACATTTAACTGCTCTCAGGACTGGGAATAACAGAAGGAGGATGCGTATTCTCTCTTCCCACACCCTGCCGGGACAGGCCTTATCTTCCTCTCCTCCAGACGGGGTGGACAGTACTGCTTTGCCTTATACAAGGGGTTGGATGTTCCTACTATCTGTGTTTTATCTGCAGTGCTCAGAATAGTGCCTGGTACACTGTAGAGGCGCATGGTAGGAGTTCAGTGAATGTGAAATGAGTGAATAAGTGATGACTATGAGACAAGAGGGCCTCATGTAGGGGCAGCCTGCGCAGTGCCCTCCACCATCCTGGACTTAGATACGCGGGAGTCCCGATGTACAGCCTCCCACCCTCCACTAGAGCTGCCACTAGCGCTGGGGCTGCCGCTGCCCTGCTTTGGCTGCTCCACCTCAGTCAGCTGCTGCCTGCAATCGGCATCCTTCTAGACCAGCTTTATTACAATAAAGTATTTGCAAACAAGCATGTGTTGTTCTTCAATACTTCCTTGGAGTTGATGCATCCTGGATTTCAGCCCATTATTATGGCCTTCCTCCTCACTTTCCTAAAAGCACTATATTTGATAATCACTTTTGCAGGGGATGAGCAGAAGAAAGTCTTTGCATGCTACCTACCCCTTTAATCAGTGGCCTACAGTAATACTTTCAATCTCTCTTTTCTCCACCCCATCCCACCCATCGCCACATTTGCAGCCTGTTCGCCACCACATTGTTAATTTGTGCATAGTGGATATTTGCCCTTAGATTCAACATTGGTCCTCCTCTGTTGAGCCCTATGGGGTAGGAAAATGCATTTCTCAGGCTCCTTTGCCCTCCAGCTTCTAAGTTCAGTCATCGGGAAGAGGAACTGGTACAAGACTGGAGGGCAAGAGGAAGGGAGAAGCCAGGGTATTTTTCCCCATCTCCAGCCCTCAGTTTGGTCAGCATGCCCATCGTTGGCCTCTCCTCATCCACGGACCCAGCGAGGTGGTCCTACCCTGGGACCTGGCAGCATCACCTGTTGCCCCTCCATCCCCGGGGAGAGTGGCGGATATCCACTTTGTTCCTCTTTAGATTGCTCCCCTGTGTCCTCTTTGGTTTCTCAGTTCTTTCATTCCTCCTGTAACCGGTTCTCTGGATTAAATCCACTCTGTTTGAGAAACCTAGAGAGATTTCTGGCTTCTGACTAGACTCCAATAGATACAACTTGCAAGTACTGCTGCTGACTTCATGTGAGCTCCTCAGTTTCCTTCTGACGGCCCTGGGGAATGAAGCAACTACCTCATAAGATGCTGTCATAATCACTTTCTTGTGGAAGATCTCTGAAATCCTAGAATGGCTGGTAAGGTATAAGTGCACTATGTCACTAATTAGCATTCATCCAAATACTCTTTGCATGCTAAAGAATGTTTAATTTCTATTTCTTTTGGAGCAATTATTTAAGAAGTCCCTGATTGAAGAGACTGGACTGCCCCCTTGACAATGGTTTTGCTTGCCTTCCAAGTCTGGATATAGCTATGGTACCTGACTTGTCACTTACTCAATGCTAGGCCACCTTGTACCTGTGCCAAAGCCATTTCCCCCTCAGCCATGGATGTCCATGTGCATCCAAAGCCAGGCTCAGGATTGATATCCCCAGACACCTGGCAGATGACTCAGGGCTGCAGGTTTGGGTTGATGAGGCTCATTGGAAAGAGCGTGGCCCTTGGGTTTGAATCCCAGCTTTGCATCTCCTAAGCTGTGTAAGTTTGGGAAAATTATTTCACTTCTTTAATCTTAATTTTTTTCTGACATCAAATGGAAATAAGGCTTTACATGAGGTGGTTGCCTCAGAGAAAAAGGCTTGTCTGTCGGCCCCAGCCAGCATTTACAGATCTGAGACCTGGCTATCGAGAGCTGGCTCTTCTCCTGTCCTGTCAGCTCACTCGTATGTAATGTGACTGCTGTTCTGTAAGGTCTATAAGAGCTCAACACCCATGCCCATCCAGTTCCAGGGATGTTCAGAGGTAACCCAGAACATAAGACATTTACAGGAACACAATAACTCTTTTCTTTTTTTCTAAAATCTTCACCCTGGGACATTTAAAAATTGCTATTAGAGAGAGAGAAAGGGTGAGAAAGGGAAGGAGGGGGGAGAGAGAGAGCGCATGCGAGAGAGAGAAGAGAAGCATTTATCAGTTGCATCTCGCATGTGCCCTGACGAGGAATTGAATGCAAAACCTAGGTATGTGCCCTGACCAGAAATCGAACCCACATCCTTTCAGTGTATGGGGCAATGCTCCAACCAACTGAGCCACCAGGTCAGGGCAGATGTTTCTACTAAAATATGAACCTCCCCAGTTTATTTCTTTTCTGTTTACTTGTCTTGCCTATTTTATTACACACGTTTGATGGCTTAGTCTTTGAAAGTAGGATATGAAAAGGAAGAGGTTGGGAATTCTTACCTTTGCATAGCTCTGAGCTCAGACCTGGCAAATATTGGATGGTGCTGACAGGAGTACAGGTCCTGAATGTCTGACCTCGAGGGTCTAGACAGGTGTTGTCCATTATGAGATGTAGTCTAAGTCCCCGCCTGACCGAACTCTAAGCTGGAGGGCTCCATGTCAACAAACTCTCATCAAAGTGCTGTGAGCTCTGTTGAAAGGAACTGATTTCTGCCATTTGGGGGAATGGACAAACTAAAACTATACCATTAACTTAATTTTATTTAATCATTCTGCTAAATATTTTTAGTCATTGCTTAAACTACTTAACAGGAAAAATGTAAGCCAGTCAATTCACAAGACGATCTTCTAGAAAGCAAACCTTGGAAGATGAATGGGGAGTGTGTGGAGGAGGAGTCGTCATCCTAAACCGCCCTACTGAGTGCTGGTTTACATAGATTTGAAAAACGTGGTTAGAAAAGAATCTGGAGCACAGCTGTTCTAATGAGCTATCTCAGATTTAAGAACTGAGATATTCTGAGATGAAGAGGCACAGAACTTCCTAATGAGAATACCGTGAGGACCCAAGTGAAATCACCCTTATCTGGAATAGATGTGACCAATATACTTAGTGTCTCATTCCAGCTTTCTTCCCTGGTCTGTAGGTTTACCCGTGAGCCTTATAAAGCACGTACGTTTACTTGTTTGCTCTCATGGCCCGTGCTCAAAATGGAAATACAATAGACAGCACTCAGCCGAGCCTTTTTAGTTCCGCAATCTGTCCATCAGGCACTCGTCGTCTCCCGAGTGGACCTTCTTCAGCTCACTGTTTTTCCCTTCTCCACACGAGCAGTCTACACAGCTCTCCAAAGTGTGGGGCTGTGGTTAGCTGATTGGACTTGCAGATTTCAAGTTGGGCATCTTAGCCAGATTAGACCATCATTCTTTGTGCTCACTGTTGAAGAATGTATTGGAAGGCAATGCAAGTTAGTAACACAGAGGGCTCTCAATAGAATGAGTACACTAGTTGGACTTAGTGCATTTGCCACTTGAGTGAGTCTTGTAGCCTTGGAAACACAGTTCATTTATGTGCTTCATTCTATGAATGAATTCCATGCTTTAAAAAATCCCACGAGAGATAACTATCTCCAACCATAAGTCCAATGCACTTACCAGGCTGGAAAAATATAACTTGTAGGCAGACTAGATAATCAAACTGAGCTCACTAGCATGGTCTTTTCCATTGAAAAGTTGCACAGGTGGCCAAAGTATCAACTTACGAATACTGGATTCAGAACCAGGGAACACAGTTCTAGGATGCAGCTGTTGGGTCGCCCAGGCTCCGACAGCTGGATGCATCCGTCTCCACAGCTGGGAATTCTAAGCTGTCATTGGCTTCCAGACCACCACCACTCAGAACACCCTCTAGTGTCGTGGGATGTGCTAAAGTTTGTCTCTGAAACACTTCTTTTCTGCTTCTGTGGGTTATTAGCACATTCCTCCATGAAATATGCTAATACTTCAAGGAAATCTTGCTCTTAAATCATTCTCTTATTGACTCTTAGATTAGACATGCATGCAGAACATGAGTAGATCTTGAGTGTTGACTCCAAGTTTACCTGTACAAATGGCTCCTCTCTGATCACTTGGGTGATTTGACTTGGTAGGGGAGCAGAGCAAAGGGACTCCGTGACCCAAAATTTTGATCCCCAACAATTTGTTTCTTCCTATAAATTAGGAAGAAATTAGCCTTCCTAAAAGGCTGAGTTGCCCTTTAGGTGTGTATGGCCACCCCTGGTGAACTTGAACAATTCAACTTATTCCCCAAGAGTTTGTTCTTTCCCAGGAAATGAGATGTTGGAAAGTCACCTTAGCATTGGGAGAGGTGCGACCTGAGGTAATCACATTAGCAGCTGTCTCTGTGAGGCCTCCCAGCCCATTTCCACACCATAGCCTCACTTGTGTGAGTCCATCGACTTTTGAGCCTCCGAGACCTGGTGCAGTGGATCCACCCAGGAGCTTTCTCTGTCCTGTCTAGGTTTGGGGTCCAACCCAAGACATATTCAAGTTAGGGAGGTGAAAAGATAAATTAGCGAGATACCAGCCAGAATGACCCAGAAAAACCTGTTCTTCTGGAACGTCACTGTTCTTATACCAAGTCGTGAAGAAAGTGTCCCTACGATCTCAGTTGGGAAATTTACCAAGTGCATGTTCTACACCTGTGAAGCTGAGGCCCCCAGGCCAGGGGCCCCTGCAAGGACAAGGCCAGCATGGAAGAACCATCTCACTGTCTTCCCGACCACGGGCTGCTGAGAAGTGTTCAGAATGAAGCTTTAGTGATGCAGAGGCACTGACACATATTAACTGAATTCAGTTACATTAACTATGTTTTGCATATCTTTGTTTATTAAAATCTGAAGACGGACAATACATTTTAGAAAAATTTTCAGTAAGTCTTGAAATAACAAAGGATTTCTTTGTATAATTTTGTTTATAATACTAGTGCTGTCCAATAGAAATAGTGCTTGTCAGCCACAAGTGTGAGTTACCTATGTGATTTAAAATTTTCTAGCAACCACATTTAAAAAAGTAAAAGTAAACAAACTTTTCTGTCTACTTCTGTCATGTTTTAGTAAAATATAAAATATGGAGGAAAACAGGTGAAAAGAAACAGGTGACATTCATTTCAAGAGTACGTTTTTCCAGTCCTGGTGAGCACTTGCCTCCTCCCTGTTGTGAAGATGCCCCCTAGTCCCGATGTCTGGGTTCCATGAACCCTAGGGCGAGCCTGGCCCCGCCATCACAGACAGCACTAAACTCTCCCACAGGGCCCGGGAGCAGCAGGTGGCGGGGACCAGAGGTAGCGGGAGAAAAAGGAAGAGCCTGTTACCAAAGGCTTTGACTTCATTTGGAAAATGTCCTATCTTAAAAGTGTGATTGTTTTCCTTTATCTTTACTTTGCCAAATTAACTCCTTTGAGAAGAGAAGCTATGTTACTGTTTTTATTGCAACTGGTCTATTGGTTTCTCATGAATGATTATATGAACTGGTTCTCAATAATTCTGGGAGCAGCTTGCCAGCAGCTTAGCATTCATGGCCTTCCTTTCAATACAAGGTCAAGCATTTTCAAAGCACATATGGTGTGACTAACAGGCTACTGGGCCCTACAGTGTATAAGGAAAGAACTATAAGCCATGGTCATCTTATTAAAGTTAGGCTTTTGTGGAAAACAATATAATATTGAATAAAATGCACACACATGCTGTGTGTAATAAAAGATCTGAGGAGAGAAAAAGAGTCTGGTTTACCTAGCCTGATATATCAATACATTAGCATTTCAATATAGAATCAGTGTAAAAGTATTAATGATGTATATCACATTCTGGTTTTTGTTTTTAGTACCATGTCCTCAGAACTCAATGGAATTTATACTTATAGAACATCTCAGTTCAGACTACCTGCATTTCAAGTTCTCAAGAGACACCTGTGGCTAGTGGCTGATATACTGGGCAGTGTAGTCGTAAGACTGTTTCATCCCCCACACTTTCTGATTAATTGAAATGCTATGGTTTTATAATTTGACTCAAGGAACTCATCTTTTTTAAAAAAGATCTTATTTATTTATTTCTAGAGAGGGGAAGGGGTGGAGAAAGAGGGGGAGAAACATGAATGTGTGGTTGCCTCTCACCCACCCCCTACTGGGGATCTGGCTTGCAACCCAGGCATGTGCCCTGACTGGAAATCAATCTGACGACCCTTCGGTTTGCAGGCCGGTGCTCAGTCCAGTGAGTTGCACCAGCCAGGGTGATGCAAGGGACTAATTTTTAACTCACCTTGGTCTGGGCTCCCTGGATGGCTGATGAAGCTCATGTTAATTATGTACTAATAGCCCATCACCCTAGTCTCCTCCCGGGGATATTCCAGCTTCCACTCTATTTTGCACACACAGCCAGAGTGATCTCTTTAGAGTCTAAGACACCATCACATCTCTGCTTTCCACAGCTGCCATTCCAGTCCTTTCATAGCCTACAAGGCCCCACTGGATCTGGCCTCTGCCTATATCTCTGGTCCCATTTCCTTCTAATCTCCTCTGCATTTGCTCAGCCATGTGATCTTGTTGCTATTCCTTGTAGTGACAAGCACACTCTTGCCCCAGGGACTTTGCACTCACTCACTTCTCCCCTTCTGCCTATAACCTCTCCCACATCTCCCTGCACTTTCTGCACTAAGGTCACTTATCAGAGTGGCCTTCCTTGACAACTGTATGTAGTAAAAGCCCTTAAATAGGGTTTCTCTTTCCCTATTCTTACCCGTTCTCATCACCCTGCACCTTCATTCCCTATCATCTGCTTTAGTGCTTTCCATAGCACTTGCTTGTTTATTGGTTTATTTCCTGTCTCCCCCAGACCCCTCCTTCCCAACCAGTGCAATGTGAGGTCTATGAGACACTGCCTCCGTCTCCTTCGGAGGCAACTGAAGACCCAGCAGCAATAGTATCTGCCACAGAGTAGATGCTCAACACATTTTGGTGAATGAATAAAGGAAAAATCCAACCTTGGTGTGAAATGCTTTAGGAATTGCAGGCTCTCATAACAATGATAGATTTATATCTAAGGTCCTTGTTTGCATTCCATCTTAGAATCGAGTGATTGTTTTCCCCAGCAGTAGGTAAATAACTTGTCTGAACAGAAATTCAGTGGCCAGTCAGCTGAGTCACTCAGCCCCACTTGGGTTCTCCCTGCCTGACTCCTTTATTGCTTTTCATATCATTTCTCACCTGTTGCAGGCCAGAGTAGGCACACATTGTTTTTATTTGATATATCCTAAATTAATAGTTGTCCAACAATCCTAGTTGTGTTTCTTTGCTAGTGGTTTCTAGTACCTCAAACTGCTTAAAACCAGGTCAGTAATCTGTGTGAAAAACTTCTGTCCTGTGACTATCTGATTGCCCTTCTCTTTATTACTATTTATGCATTTCCTTCAGGAACGCAGGGAGGGACGCCCCATATTTCTTTGTAGGTCAATGGAATTCACGCAACTTCCCTGGCTGGCTGGGCCGGGTGTGCACAGGCACAGCCATCAGCAGCTGCTTTGTGCTTCCTATGCTGATGTGTTTTCTCGTCCTGCTTCTGAGAGGATTAGGATTGCTGTTTCAGAATGAACCATCTAATTGAACTCGTAAGCACTCCTGTAACTACCTCTGTGAGGGCGCGAAGAATCTGCCTTAATTAATCTACATTTTCCTATGGTCTCCTGCAGGGCCTATAGCACTGTGAGGGAACAAATCTGTGAAGTCTCTGGTCCTGGGTGGAGTGAGGCCTGTGGCCCGGGGACTGACGTGGTCACCAGCCTCCACCCTGAACGCCCCCCAGACTTTCCACAGACACCGTGTTCTAACCAGGTGAACTGCTGACCGAAAGGGCTTCTGATGTGAGGCTGTGGGACTGGACCGAAGTGAGCCCACAGAAAGCTGCACACTTGGAACTACTCAGAGGGAACAATGTCATCAGTGAACACAACCACAGATGCTGTCTCGTAACCAGTTAAATGAATGATCAAGAATCTCCTTGGGAAGTACCGTATTTTTTTGGACCATAAGACACACCTAGGTTTTAGAGGAGGAAAACAGGAAAAAAAATTTTTAAGGCAATAAATGTGGTAAAATATTTAATAACATAAATAATGTAATATGACACTAATGTAAGTGTAAACAGAACTCAACGGCAGCATTAACAACCATTATTCCTCCCAAATTTGTGTGTGGGGGGTGCGTCTTATAGTCTGAAAATATGGTATGCTTACTCCACAACAACGTAATACACTATAAACACACAGTGAATGCTAATTAATGGGAGGAAAAAGCTTTTTTATAAGAAAATAGAAAAATGGAACGGCCACAGGAGATTGGAAACCACCTTTTGGAATTGAGTAAATTGTTTAGAATGTGGTAAGGGCTGTGAGATCCATTGCTTCTCTGCACAGCTGAGTCCAGGTTTAAATGTGCTCCCTGACCGAGTTGTGCAAAGTTCTCTGTAATTTGCTCTCCTGGGTGCTGTTTGTTTCTTCAGCAGCAAGTATCATAAGCACTAATTACACATGCATTTGTTTTCTTGTTTCTTACTTGTATCCCTGACAAGACTGTAAACTTCACAAGGGCAACTGAACCGAATGTGTATATTTTATTCTCCCTGGGACCTAGTACACAGAAGTGCCTAACACATTAGTTGTTAATAATATTAATTGAATGGCTAGATCAGTGACAGTCTTATAAAAAACATCTTTAGACAATACTACTAAATCAAGATGAAGCATTTTTCATAAGTCACTGTCATGTCAATATCAATTTCAAAAGTTTAAACTATCGACAATTTTAGTCCAGAAGTTAAAACATGTTCAGTCTTGGGAGGAAAGTTATTCTAACTAGGCAAACAATCATTTGTGTTCAGAATTTTATATTCATGTGACACTGACTTATGAAAGTTTGTGTACTTTGCCCAGTTTTACCCAGAAGCCGACAGGAGCAGCCGCGACGCCAGCTTGACCAAATCCGGGAGTGCGAGCGAGGGCTGGGTTGTGGCGCAGCAGTGGATGAATCCACCTGCCAGATCAGGACATGGAGCTTTCAGTTCCGTTCCACGGGTAGTTTTCACTGATTGACAGCACTCCAGGTAGCCTAACATGGGTTAGGTTGGGTTCTTGTACTGCCTGGGTTCATAATCTTTTGGAGGAAGACAAACTCAACTCTTTGACAAGCACTCAAATAAAAGTATGGATGCTACACTTTAGTCACTCAGAGGAGAGGTGGCCTGCTTCCCTGCTGTGATGGGGAGACTTCCCAAAGGAGGGGCTGTGTGGAGCCAGCCTGTGCAGGGCCCCATGTGAGGGTCCTGCCGGTCCATTCCTGGAACAGACCCCAGATTTTCTAGACCATCTCAGAGCACCTTAGGTTACCCCTGCTGTCTCCCTTTCTTTAAGTTATCTCCTTGGCACTTATCATCATGTGAGCTTACCTTGACATTTGTTTGTTCATTTGTGTAGTGTCTGTCTGGTTCCTCAAGAACGCAGGCTCTGTGAGAGCAGGAACCTGGTGGTCATTGTGCATTAGTGTAGACGCAGGGCTTGCAGGGGTGTCTGAGACGTAGCAGGAGTCCAGCAAATGCTCGCAGAGGAACCGAAGGACTCAGCTGCAGTAGGGAGCCACGGGAGCTCCTTGATGGTGAGGCCATGTGATGGAGTTGTTCTGGAAAAATTATTCTAGAGGTTTAGGGTTTAGGGGTTTAGGATGAATCATGTGGGACAGACTTAGGGCAAGAAGAACAAAGAAAATTCCTAAAAAAACGTAAATGTGAGGGCTACAAGCAAGGATGTGGGATGTGGTGGAAGGCATCGAAGGGCAGGTGAATCCAAGGTGCATGTTGAATGAAGAGCTCGCACTCACACTGGCCTTCTTAAGCACCCTTCAGGCGTAGCCCATTCCCACCTCAGCTTTTGTGGTTGCTCCCTCCTCCCAGAACTCTCCTACTCCGGCCTCTGCATTTTATGTAGGTTTCTGTTCGTGTGACATCCTCCCAGAGCTCTTTCCTGACACCTTTCTTCAAAGCACTGCGCCCTCTAGGATGGTATTGTTTTTCGTCCTTGGACACTCACCCCTGACATCACGTTACCTACCCTACATGTCCGTTCTTGCTTCTGCCGTGTTCCCCACTGTGTCTCCAACACATGGCACAACACACAGGTGCTGAGTGAACAGGTAAGTCAGGCTAGGTGTGAAGATGGTTAGTGGGAGAGACTGTCTGGAGAGACCTGAGTCATTAGGAAATGGAAATGCCTGAAAGAGAGAGAGCTTGCTGGGAGTTACAGGTCCACGAGGGCAGCTTTTCATTAAGGCAGATCCAGCCAAACCTCTGTTTCTCTATTTTGTGACATCAGACAGTGCCTGACACGTAATAGGCCATCCATTAGTCCAGAGTGAGCTGCTGGGCGCTGCTCAGGGTGACCGGAGCCGTCCGGGAACACAGCGGCCTTGCTGGTTTTTCCAGCTACTGGGCGAGGAGGGACCAGTAGAGATAGCATCCTCGGTGAGGACTTTCCTGCCTCAAGGATTTCACTTCCCTCTCCGGTGTGTTTCTCATTTCAGTCAAGAAATGAAACCTCCAGAATTCCTATTTGGTTCTTTTTAAAGATAATTCCTCTTTATTTGATAAGATAGCCGTCTCATAGTTTCCTTTAGTGTTTTAGACATGGTTTTCTCTAGTCCTTTAAACCTATTTAAAATAACTAATTTATTTATTTATTTTTTTGCCTAGTAAGTCACACATCTGGGCTTCCTCAGGGACAATTTCTAGTGACTGATTTTCTCCCCCTGAGTATGGGCCATACCTTCTCGTTTCTCTGCATGTTTCAGAAGTTTTTGCTAAAAACTTGATGTTTAAAAAATATAATGTGATAACCCTAGGAGTTAGATTCTTTCCACTCCCAGGATTTGTTGTTGCTTTTTTTATATAGTGATTTTCTGTAGAGTCTGCATACTTTGTCATGTGTGGCTACTGAAGTCCCTGCTCATTTGGCTTGGTGGGTAGCTAATAAATGGACAGTAATTTCTTTAAAACTTGGTACCAGCGAGCCTCACGGTCCATGCTGCAGAGCTCAGGGCCCCACGCAGCACTTGGGCAGGCGGTCTCCTCCTCTGCCTTCCCTTCCTGCTTGTGCAGAGCCTCAGGGCCGGCCAGAGGTGGGAATTTAGGGCCTTCTCAGGCCTTTCCTGAGCATCTGCACAGTCTTGGGCAGGCATGTAGCCTTCTAGATTCCTAGAAATATGCCAAAGGTTTTCAAAGCTCCCTATGGACACCTCATTTCCCAGCTTTTTCTTTTAGGCTCTTTGGTGAGCCTGATGTTTGACCCAGCTGTGATCCGTCTCCTTAGACAGCTGTGATATATTTGACTCACATCCTGGGGAAAGGCTCTCTGCAGGGGGTGAGCACCGAGTCAGTTCGAATAAAGATCGCTTTGTGAATGGGGTGTTCAAGAACCACCAGATATATCATATAACGACAGTTCCCTGGGAAGAAGGCTTTGAAGGAGCCCCAGTCCCAGCGTGCCCCCTCCAGTGGCTGCCAGGCTGCTGGATTTCACTGTGCTTATTGGTCACCAAGGCTACCGCTCAGTGGGGCAGGGGAAAAGGAGATGGAGCAAGTCACAGTGTCACACATCTTGCTGCTCTCACTGGGATTCAGCTTTTTTTCTTGAACGAACTCTTCTCAGATGGCCACATGCCTTTGATCCATCTCCAGATTCTGAAAAAATTGACTCTGACAAGTTTTGCCAGCATTCTGGTTTTAGGGGGAAGGTTTTCAGAGGTCCTTCCTTTGCCATTTCAGTGGAATTTAACCTTTCCTTGACATAAGCTATTATTTTCAAAACATTGACAATCTGAAGCCCCAAATAGTTTAGATTATATGTTTTTAAGTGACGAGTTTTCTGAGACAAATGTTTGTTCATATAAAACCAACCACCAAGGAAACAGGGCAATTAAAACACGTAAGTCACAGAAAAAAACTGTCCGTGGCTATCTACAACTCTCTTCATTATTTATCTTGTTTTGCTCATTTGTTTCGGCATGGGCCTGCTTAATGTAAAAATGCTGGTTAAGGTTCAACTCTGTGTCAGCTCCCACTGTCCTCCCTGAGCACAGGCAAGCCTGGGGCCATTGGGACTGAGGTGCAAGGGGTCTTCAGCAGCCCCCTCACTGCTGGCCCTCCTTGTATCTGTTAGCTCTCACTGCCATACAAAATACCACAGAATGGGTGGCTTAAATCCAAGAAATTTATTCTCTCATAGTTCTGGTGCTGAAGTCAAAGATCAAGACACCAGCAGGTTTGGTTCTTCCTGTGGCTTCTCCCCTCAGCTTGTAGATAGTTGCTGTGTCCTGACACGGCTTTTCTTCCGGGCAAGCCTGCTCTCGTTGCTTCTTCCCCTTCTAATAGAAACACCAGCTCTACTGGTGAGTCTAACACACAGTGAGGGGGTTCTTCGTAAACATTTTCATTGACAATGTACATATTCCTGTTCCTTGCCCTTTATGCTCCTGTACTGTCATAAACCCTCTGTAAGCACCTCCTACAACAGGCTCTGTGGCTTCTGGCCCGTTGGGAGAGCAGCCCTGTATGGAGCTGCCAGGCTAATCTTGATGCCAGAGTTCAAATCCCCATGCTGGTACCAAAGCATGTGTGTGACCTTGATTTTAGCACAGGCTGCTCTAGCTGGAAAGGTGGAAGGAGAGAGGTACATAGACATGGTAAAAGTTTTGGGGGGAAAATTAATCTACAGTTCACTCAGAAATCTTGGACATGAACCTTTCGAGGAAACAAATATTTGCACTCTTATACGGCCCTTTGATGGTGTTATTCATGAACACCTCACATGTGGTAGGAAAGAACTCACTTTAGCATTTTAGTCAAAGAGGGGTCCACTGTGGACCCCTAACCAGATTGACCAGGTGTTCACCTGAAATGCAGACTCATGGGGCAAAACCACCATCTGCCCCATGTCACAGACACAGTCCCCTCGTGCTTATGTGTTTTGATGTAGGAACTGCATTTTGTTATCTTCCTCCTTCCTAGCACCTAGAAGCACAGGCGCACCTTCCACAGACATAACAGTCCTGTTCTCTAAGTGAAATTATCTTCACGTTAGCTGCTTAAAAAATGAGGCAAAGCCAAATCCAAATTTTAATACTGACATTGTCACTGAATTGTTGGAGAACTAGATTACACTATTTTCAGTGAATCCAATGGGAATTATCCTGACCTTTGGAGTTAGCAGGCTAGCCCTTTGGCTGTCCTGGGCCTGGTGGGGCCTCTGTGTTCGCAGGCAGCGTGTATGGCGAGGGTGGTGGAAAAGAGCAGTGAGCGAGACCTGGGCTGCAGGCCACAGCTAGATTCAAGTTCTAGCTGTCACTCACCACCTTGGAACTTTGGCAAGGTTCTAACCTCTCTAAGTTCAGTTTTCTCATCTGTAAAATGGGGAGAATGCTATTACCTACCTCGTAGAGTCATTGTGAAGATTAATTTTGAAAATGCATTAATCAAAGTTGCAGTGACTGACAACATAGTGAACTGGAAATGTTGGCTTGGAGAACCAACCTCTTGGGCAGGAAGGAGGGGTCTCTGTTTCTTTCATTTTTTTTCAGAATTCACAGAGTACAATATAATTATTATTATATTTTAAAAATTATTTTTAACACTAAAATTATTTTAAATATTACTATCACATTTTTTGTTCTTTAAGCCTCCTTATGAAACTTTATCAGGAGAGCAGGATGTTCTTGAACCTGGACACAGGTCATTAATTTGTCTTCCAGATGTGCTTTTAGAAACAAAACCACCTTAGTTTATAGATAGAGGGCTGCCTTCTTGTTGTGTGGTGGGATTTGAATGCTTTTGTAAGAACAAAAAGATATTTGTAGTCAAAGCAGAAAAAATAAAAAATATAATTAAAAGCTTCAATTCTTTAAAAAAATGCTTAGTCATCATCGTGTACATTGTGTTTATTAGCAGTAGTATATTCTTTATAAAATAATACCTAAAGTCTTCAAGAATATACATATAATTTCTTCAAAGCCATGCCGAAAAATGAAACACAAATTGGTTCTTGATACTGATAGAAATATTTGCAAAGTCTTTGCAAACCAATGAGTCTAAATATTATACTTCCTTCTCTTTTTGCAGCCTCCCTCCTTCAAGTGAGCACTCCTGTTTTCTCAGATCCCAAAGGGACTTTGAATTTATGTACTGGTCATCGGAGAGTAACATTTCAAGAGTTTCCTTTCGCATTTAGAAAATTTTTAAACCATTACACCCAGATAAACAGACTGTATGGAACTAAGCCAGCTTTGCCTTGAGTTATTGGAACCCTAGTGAGCTGTCAGCATTTCCGAGTTCCAAAAAGAGACCTTAAGCAGGGTCGTTGCTGTGTCCTTGGAGAAAGGGAACAGGGGTGAGCTATGTGCTAGAGAGGGTCTTGATTACAGTTATATTGGAAATAGGAGGGTGAATTGGCCAGGACCTGATAAGTTTTCTTGAGAAGCGGGGCTGAGAGGTGGTCGGGTAGTCACACTTGTTGAGTTGCTAGAGACTGAAGTCACAATAACTTGGAGTTCAGTGAGGCATCCCAGCTGCTTTGAAATATGTACAGAGGATGTTCCGATAACCAGAGGCATTTCTGAAGTTTATACACATGTGCAAATTCCTGTGTCCACACCTGCAGACCCCAGGTTCTCCCTCATGTTCTGGAACTGTTGTAACAGTTACACTCTCAGTATTTTTTCCTGAGTCTGGGGGGCAGGTGGGGGAAGCAGAATAGAACAAAGTTAGAAATCTAAGTAAGTGAAATGACCCCTCCCTTTTCTTCATCTAGGTTAGCATAAAAATACTCTGAGTTTGCCTCTCAAATGCGTGATATTTTTTTAAACAACTTCCCAAACCAGAGAATAACCTTTGGTTCACTCTGCATAGACGAAATGTCCATCAGTAATAGAACGAATAATCTGAGCTGTATTCAACACAGTGGAATGCATGGCGACAGAAGGAATGGCCTACTGCTGATGAAACAACACGGTGACGTTCATAAACATGCTGAGGGAAGGCTGCTAAATCATAGACACTATAGGCTTCCTTTGATATAGAACACAGAAACAGGCAAACTAGTCAGGTAGCTTCCTTTTGCAGGAGGAGGCTTAAAAGGGTCTTCTGGTGATATTCTCAGTTTTTGTTTGTTTGTTTTAAGTGCAGTTTACACAGCTGTGTTCTTTGTAAAAATTCATTAACCTGTATACCAACAATAATAAGTACCCTTTCTGTATACTTCATTTCATTAAAATAGCCCACCTTAAAAAATAATACATGGAAAGCAAGAAACTCAAGCCATTGGCCAAAATCTTTCCTGATTTCAGTCTGATTCTGTCACTTAGGTTTTGGCCCTTTCTGCATTTGCAACTCGTGGGGAGAAAGCTCTTTAAGCCTTTTCAGAATTCTCCGTGATGATGTCCCTGGTCGACACCACCAGCGTCTGTGATTTTTGGAAGCCTTGTGATTTATGGCTTTCGTACAGGGATTCTGGACGCTTTTGACAGACAAGTTATTACAGTTGCCTGGGGTACTCTTGCTGGGATCATGTAAGCTGCCAGCTAAACTGTTCTTTTGTTGATAAAGATTTCAGGGAGATACAGGTTCTTTTATGACAAGTTGCAGTGGTAATGGTCAGCAGGCATGGGTTTTGTTTATTTTCTCAGCCGTGTGAGATTATGAGATTTCTTAAGCATCCTCAGTGTCATCTAATCTTAGGGAGAGAGTGCAATGATTCAGGTGCAAAGAGGCTGGAACTCAAGCCTCAGAAGGGCCTTCTGAGCACCGAAACGTAGCAGTTTTTTAAGTATTGTATTTCTTCTTTATTTTTGTACTGATTGGTTAATGACCAAAGATTTTCCATGATTTTTAATAAGAAAGGAAAGCAAATATGTTAATTGATTTGCTTTGATAATTTCTTCGATGAAAGAACAAAATTGGCTTTAAAGTTGTTTTAAGCTAGTAATGACATGGGAGCCTGGACATATCTTGAACTCATCCGAAGAAATATATGAAAGCAGTTTTAAATGCTTCAGTCTTTAAAAATGTCCAAATGAAGTTAGCTGTGTATTTTTTCTTGATTAAAATTATTTTTAAGGAAATACTGAATCTATGTATTTTTTTAAGTAACAGTGAAAGTTACTCCCCCCCCCAGGTAGTGCAGTTGGCCAGAGCGTCGTCCCGATACACCGGCATTGTGGGTTGGGTCCCTGGCCAGGGCACGCACACGAATCAGCCCATGGGGGCATAAATGTGCGGAGCACCAAATCAATGTTGTGTTTTTCCCATCTCTCTCTAAAGTCAATAAATAAAAAAATTTTAAAAAGAAAGTTACTAAAACATAATTTGAGGCACTATTATATATCCAAGAAATGTCGTAAAACTTTAACGAACATCTTTTTAAAATTCCTTCAAATAAAACACTATATTTGTGCCAAGAAGTTTCTTGAGTTTAACCTGAACTCCTTAAACAGATGACTGTGTGTACCACAGTTACCCACTCTTCACAGAGCAGGTCTCATGTTCTGATATAGAAGAGGTAAGAAGCTCTTCTATGCACTTTTTAAAATTTTATAGCATCATTTAATGATGCATTAACAGTCAAAAGAAGTATTCCTTTTAGATTTAAATAAAACTGTTATCAGCCTTGCTTTTAGCTTCAACTTATGTAACGAAGTATTAGGCACCAGATAAAATGGAGGTAGAAGAGGATAGTTGTGTAGCCCTGGACCTTAACTCAGGATTCTATGAGGTGCTAGATGTGGGATGACGGGGTTCAGGACGCACTGCCCTGCAATGTGACACCTTTGTACCGGGCACCATGGCGTGGCGAATGTTCTAAGGAATCTGAGAGAATGGCAGAAATAAGAAGACAGTCTCTCTGATTTTTCTTCTGTCTTTCTCCCCTGAGGCAGGCTGTGAAACCCTCATGGGAGGCTTGACCCAAAGGAAGCGGGCATCCTCATTTCCAGGATGAAGGAACACCAAGAAAAATCTGCACAAACAGGCCTTGTTAAGTTCCCCCAATTTACTACACTTATTTGTGCCATCGTAGTTCTCCATATTGTTCGCTCTTCGCCAACACTAGCATGAAACACTCAAGTTTAACCGTTTCTTCACAGATTTTTCATGTCACCTAAAACTTAGGTTAAATAAAGTTGAGTATTTTTCTCCTTAGTTGTCTTTGTCAGTTTAATATTCAGACCCAACCAGGAACCCTGAGAGAGTCAAATAAAACTTTTTTCCTCTCTTAGACTAGCTCTTAGTCTCTCTGAGCCTCAGTTTCCAAATCTGCAAACCAGAGTTAGTAACTCTGGCCGTGGCGAAATGGTAAGGCTGTTGTATCACTTGAGCTCATTTAGTTATGAATGTTTTAAAAATTAATTTTCTGAACAGGAGGTTTAAACGGGGCTCTGATCATTTTAAATAATAGAAACAGTAATAATAATAAAATAGATAGGAGCCACTCCTACATGAAAGGCCCTTCAGTTAGAAGGAGCCGGCTCCCTGAGGCAGTGGGACTTCCTGTTATCAGCTCCTGCGGGCAGAAGCCCAGTCCCTCCTCGAGCCAGCTGGGGTCTGGCCCACCGCCTCTATCCCAGGAAGGAGGACTCTGTGGGGTCAGGACTCTCGGTCCCCCAGCAGTGGCAGTCCCTACAGTTCGTCCATCTCGCTCTTCTGCCCGGATGTGTGTGCGATTGTGTTATATATATTTTGGTGTTTGTTCACAGTTCCTGGCTCACAGCTCCTAAATCTCTTGTAATTTCTTAATTGATTAGACCATAAAGGCATTTTTTGTTATTATATTTGGGTTTTGTCCTCAGTTTCTGAAGCAGCTTCAGAGTGATAAGTGGGAAATGGCTGTCTTCTGTTGTTCATTACAAACCCTTTTGACTATGTCTGAGTTTATGTTAGTGGGATGACTTTTGGAAAGCCCCTAGATAACCACAACAGGGGCTGGTTGTCAAGAGAACCAATCATGTGATTAGCAGGTTGGAATTTTCAGTCCCTCTCCTACCGTTTTAGGGAAGGGGAGGGGCTGGAGGTGAATTAATCACCAATGGCTAATGATTGTCTCCATCATGCCTATGGAACGAAGCCTCCTAAAAACCCAGAAGGATGGGGTTGGAGAGCTTCCAGGCTGGTGAGCTCAGGGAGATGCTGGGAGGCAGGATGCACCTGGAGAGCTCGTGGAAGCTCCGTGCCTCTTCCCACGTACTTGGCCCTACACATTTCTTCCATTTGGGTGTTCAGGAGATACAGCTTTTTATAATAAATTGTTATCATAGAAAGCAAATTGTTTTCCTGAGTTCTGTAAGCTGCTCTAACCAATGACTGAACCCAAGGAGAGTGCTGTGGAAATTGCTGATTTATATATAGCTAGTTGGTCAGAAGCACAATGTGAGATAATAGAAAAAAATATATGTTGGTGTCTTCTCCTGGGTTCCTGCAAAGAGCTCCTAAAACTCTTGTACTTTCCTTCTGAGAGATGAGAGCCCTAGGAACATTTTTTTAAAATCTACTTTTGGGTCCTTGACCCAGGTTCCTGACACAGAGTTTCTATGTCCTTTGGAATTTCCTGGGTGGTAGGAGCATTTTTTGTTCTAATGAGGCTCCTAAATGAGTGCTGGTCACTAGCAAGACCCAGCCATGATTGCAAACTTGGAATCTTTAGCTCACCCCACCCCCATTCTCCAGAGAGGGGAGAGAGGCTGGAAATACAGTTAATGACTGATCATGCCTACATGATGAAGCTTTCATACAAATCCCCAAAGTACAAGGTTTGGAGAGTTTCCAGGCTGCTGAACACGTGGAGGTTCTGGGAGAGTGGTGAGCTCAGAGAGGCTATGGAAGCTGCGCGTCCCTTCCCACGCACCTCGTTCTTACACATCTCTTCCATCTGGGTGTTAATCTGTACCTGTTATCATAAATCTGTACCTTTTATAATAAACCAGTAAACTCTTAACTAAGGAAACTGTTGTCCTGAGTTCTGTGAGCCACCCTAGCAACTTTATTGAATCTGAGGAGGGGATTGTGGGAACTTGTGATTTATAGCTTATTGGTCTTGAGACTGGTATCTGGACTTGAAACTGGCATCTGCTGTGTGAGACAGAGCTCTTCAACTGTGGGGTCTGACACGATCTCCAGGTAGTGCACATCGGAATTAAATTGTAGGACACCCAACTGGTGTCTGAAAATTTCTTGTTGTCTGGGGGAAAAACCCACACACATTTGGTGCCCAGAACGGAAGTGTCTGAGTGACGGAAGTGAAGAGTGGAGAGTGGGGGGTTGAGAGGGGAAATGCAAGAGGTTTTTCTCCTTTACAAAAGCACAGCGATCCTTTCTAGGGTCAAGCTGAGGATTGTGAGTGTAATTTTTACAGGGAGATTGGGACTTAAAGTCTCCAAATGTGATTTTTCTAAAAGGACAAATAGTCACAATAAAACTTTCCTTCAGGATCAGAAGAAGTAACCTGAGGAAGGAGTTGGCAGGGACCGACGGGTGGGAGGAGTGGCAGGGTGGAGAGGGCCTCTAGCCCCCTCTCAGCGGGCGCCAGCCGTCCAGCACAACAGCGGGCTGTGTGGGAGCCCTGCCTTTGAGAGCCCGTCTCCCTTGACCCTGGCCCAAAGACAGCTCTTCTTTATTTATTTTTAATTTAAGTTTATTGGGGGCGACATTGGTTAATAAAATTATATAGGTTTCAACAGTAGAAATCTGTAACACGTCATCTGCATATTGCACTGAGTGGTCTTCACCCAAAGTCAAGTTTCCTTCTGTCACCATATATTTGATGCCCTCTACCCTCTTCTAGCTCCTCCCCACTTTCCCTCCCCAGCCACCACGCTGTTGTCTGTGTCTATGACTTTTTATTGTTTGCTTGTTTGTCTTGCTTGTTCATTTGTTGCTTTCAGTTTTATACCACATATGAGTGAAATCATATGGTTCTTAACTTTTTCCATCTAACTTATCTCGCTTAGCATGGTATTCACAAGATCCATCCACGTTGTTGCAAACGGCAGTGTTTCATCTTATGGCTGAGTAGTATTCCATAGTATACATAGTATTCCATAGTATACACATACCACAGCTTCTCTATCCAGTTATCTATTGAAGGACACCGGTTGTTTCCATGTCTTGTCCACTGTGATACTGTTTCAGTGAACATAAGGGTACATAGATCATTACAAATAAACGTTCTCACTTTTTTTTCCTCAGGTAGATACCCAGAAGAGGGGTTGGTGGGCCATGTGGTAGCTCTCTTCCGAATTTTCTGAGAAGCCTCCATATTGTTTTCCATAATGGCTGTCCCAGTTTACATTCCTACCAGCAATATATGAGAGAGAGTTCCTTTTTCCAGAGAGAGCTCTTCTTAGTTACCCGAAGTTCCTTGGATTCAAAGGAGAACTAGAGAATTCTTTCACATAGGACCAGGATGCCTGCATCAAAAGCCGAAACCCTCTAAGCCTATTCATTTTGTGTCATCTCCCAAACCAGCATGTTGCTCAGGTTTGGCTCCTCACAAATACCTGCAACTCACTGAATACTGAAATCACTTCCCAGTTTGTCTGTGTCTGTCTCCTTGAACATGAAACAGATGTCATACAAAATAGAATAATTTCCCAGGATGCTTGCCTATCCAATCCAGATGGCCAAAGACCAGTCAGCCAGAGCCAACATGTGACCTACATTAAACACCGTGCCCTCAGGTACTTGCACTGAAGGGCCTGCCTTAGCCAGGCAGGATCCTCCTTCTCTCCCCCCTTCCTCATCCTGCTGTAGGAAACGCCTGGGCTGGGCCGTTGACCCAGGGTCATGTAGAGTCTGTCTGGCGGTGTCTGACGCGACCAGGCTCAAAGTGATGAGCTCACCCAGGATTCTCAACTAAAAATATTGAGAGGATGAGTTAGCGCCAGGGGCTGAGCCCAAAAGGGGCACATTCAGAAAGAGATGAAGCTGGGTCCATGCAGGGTCCGTGGTCATGGCATCCAAAATTAAGGGTGACAGGAGATAAAACCCGAAGTAAGCACTAGATGGAGGCAAAAATAAGACTGGGCCGAGGAAAAGTGCATGATAGAAGGGAAAACAACAGAGAGAGTTGCTGAGAACATCTCCTAAACATTCTGTTTCTTTTCCTGGGTTTTTCTGTACTCTCGATAATGAACCTCTATTCTTTTGATTTGACCTGAATAAATATCTACCTCTTGCACCCTAAAACCAGAAGTTTTATACCACATATGAGTGAAATCAGAGCAGATGCCTGCATTCCTCCCTTCCTCCCCCCAGTGATTGGGGCTGGTGTGGGGGAGATCTCGTTATGGATTCTGAGGGCTAACAGGGTTTGCTAACTCAACAGTGGGCCTACAAACCTTCCACACCTCAAATTGATACATGTCTAAATTTTGAGGCTAAATAATTCTACCTCACCCTCCTCATTTCCAGTTCCCTTAGCAGTATGATGACAGGGCTCTCCTGGCTGAGAGAGAGAGAGAGAGAGAGAGAGAGAGAGAAGTCTTTGGCTCCCATGGCTTTCTTTCCGAGGAGGGGAGGAGGGACTTCCACGAAGAGGCATTTTGGATTTCTGTACTGCAGTTTTTCCTGAGAAGGAAACTAGAAAAGGCCCATCACTCTGTGACACAGACTATTTTGTATATTGGGCTGTTGGGCATTAAAAGTTAGAAAAAAGGCTCAAGCAGCAACTGTGACCTTTAGAGCGGTTGCAGCAGCTCACCCGGTGCTGAGTGACTAGACTGGTATCTGTGAGGGACAGTCCTCTGTGGGAGGATGTAAACCCCTCAGGTGCCCACGCCTGCTGGAGAGCCCAGCGGCTGGGACCAGGCCAACTCTCCCAGGGTGCTTTGCATCTTTCTGTCTTTAGCGCAGGGCTTTGTTGCACGATCAAATGCTTTATGGTGTTTTTGCACCTAGAAGTTCACTGAAAGTTGATTTCTTCTGTTAGTTGCTATTAAAAAGAGTTATCTGATTGTAAACCTGCACTGTGAATGAATTTAAAACTGGCCAGGCTGATCCAGCTGGCTGTACTTCTTTCATTGTTTTTCACCTTGAAAAGTATTTGAAGCTACTTACCGAAGAAACCCTGCTTTCTTAAAATGGTGTAGCTCGTTCCTTTCAGTCTCAGGGAAAATCTGACTGTTGAGGCCTCACTGCAAAAGCAATCAGAATAAATGGTGTGTCCCCTTCTTGGAGTGGAGGGGACCAGACAGTTTGGGAGGCCAGCTCAACAGAAACAAATTCCTTACTCACAGGTCATTGCAGGTGTCACCCTCTTCAAGGAGCTCTGACTCATCCCCTCGCCCCCACTTCGGAGGGGCCCAGGAGCCCAGCTCCCTGTCCTGGGTACAGCACAATAGCTGGGACTGAGAGAGACTTAAAAAGAGAAAAAGAAGTCCCAGGCTCTTCCTGCCAAGCATGAAACAGAGGCCTGTTTGTGGGGCTTCTCTTTCGTCATCCTGCCTCTGTTCCATAATAATTCAGTCCATGAAAAGAGTGGGCAGGAGCCCCAAGTTGCTGCCGCTGTCAATCCCCCCCGCAAGGTTCTTCTTTCATCTGAGTGGTAATTCCCATCAGAGGAATGTCCCCAGTTTACCTCAGAATAAAACCCCTTTTAGGAACAAGCGTCCAAACCATCCTTAAAGACAAAAGCTCTGACTAGCATGGTGGTGGTGGTGTTCCTTCACGGGTGGGAAGGGGGTCCTAGGGCCTCGTGGCTCCACAGATGAATCAACACTGTTGCTAAGCAACCACCTCTCACCCCAGTTCAGGACTAACAAGAAAAGAAAAGACTGAGGCCACTTATTCCTCAGTCCTTGTTCATTGCCAGTCACAGCTTTGTCTGAACAGACTGAACACATACAGGTGACCTTGGCTTTGCTCTAGTGGTAACCCTGTCTTTCATGAAAGAGTGAGGAAGATCAGCTATGGCCTTAAAGCAGGTGGGGTCACCTCCTGCAGCCCCAGTGAGTTATACAAGGCAGCAAAGTGGTACCAGGGCTCACCATGTACAGCACAGTTTTACTGCATTAGTTCACTAGGCCACACAGTCCTGGGAAGGGGGCATTAGCTCTGCCTTATAGATGATGGACTTGAAGCTCCGAGAGGTGAAGTGACAGGGCTAAGGTCACACAGAAAAGGAGCAGCTCAGGTGCGGCTAGGTTCAGCTCTGTCTGGTCTAAAACATGACCCCCCCACCCCTTACACTGCAGCCTCACTGGTGTGGAAGGAAGGAAGTGAGGCAGCCAGGTACGGGTGTTTATTCATAGACTAAATATTTGCTGATTAAAAGGCTGTATTGGATTGCTCACCAGATGATCATGATTTGACCTCTTTCTGGCCACATTAGTTTACTGCTTATCTACATATTTATGCTCTTGTGGTGTTCATGGAATGAGCTGGAGCTCCCTGGCTTCACACACAGGGGAGGAAGTGGGGCCTTCATGATGGTGAGGAGGGAATCACGTTCTTTCACTGGCCCCACAGCACGCTCTCCCCAGCCCGCCAGGCAAGAGTGCCCCATAGGCACTGTAGCTCAAGGAAACGTGCTGCCCGAACTCTCTTCTCATCCTCTCAGACTCTTTTCAGTGAAGCCCTCATGGTTCTTCCGGGCAGTTCCTTGCTGCCCTCCCTGCTCCCAGAGCACTTGGGGTGATGTGGTGGGCACTGCAGCACACCACCCAGATACCCTAATTGGAAGTTTGTCCCACAAGCTGGGGTGCCATCCAGCTACCCAGGAAGTGCCCCCACTGCCCAAATCCCCCTTCCCCTCCCCACACCCCATCACTGGTCAGCGCAGCAGGTGACATTATCTCACTTCACTCGGAAAGGCCTTTCTAGCACCAGAGCTCCCTGTGTGTCCCTGAGGCCATCATCAGGTCTGCATTGCAGCTCGCCGTCTCCTTCTGTCCACAGCGCTTCCTCCCGTCCCTCCACAGATGTCCCAGGGGCACTCTGCATGCTCAGCTCTGTCTCAGGGGCTGCTTCCTGGGGCGGACGGCAACTGCCACATTCCCCCTTAGAACTTCTCTGTATGTGACTGTCTTGTCCTTTAGAGTCTAAGCAGGTGCTGAGACATTTCCAAACCCACAGTGTCCACCCCAGGCCCGGGCATCCAGTAGGTGCTCAGGAGGTGTCTGCGGAATGAATGAATGCTATTGTGAGATGAGAGGAGTTGAGAGACTGACACTGCGCCTGGGATGCCTCTGCCAGTGTCTTTGGGTTAGTGTCGCCTTTCCAGAAGACTTTGCATTTCTATTATCTCCCAAGCAATCCTATTGTCCATCCTTCTGGACTAAAACCTGAGCTTTGGGGTGTGGCCCCACAGGAGCTATTACAGTAAAATGAGGAGCTCGGATGAGAAGCCATGTTAGCAGCCCAGCCATGTGCAGCTAGCTAGAGGCTGGTTTTTCCAGAAAAACGACCTTGTTTTCTGTAGCTCCCTCCATGTGTAGATATTTTCTCTTAGTTGATTTCTTTTTATTCTAACTTTTGTAATTTTTAAACATACCCTGTTTCAGATAAGATAAACAAACGTGTTACTAACACTGGCCCGGTAAGTACCAGGGTAGGGGTAAGTCCCAGGGTAAGTGCCTGGTAGGGTAGCCGTAATGCAGTCCAGAGGTGCAGAGGTGCAGGGAAGGAATGTCCTGTGGTCTTGGGGCAGAGTTAGCAATCAAGGCGAGGAACTTGAGAAGAGCAGCCATTTCTCCATGCTCCTTCCTTGAAGGCAGCTCAGAAGCAGGGGTTCCCATCTCCATTACCCCTGACAGAGTCAGGAGCAGATGCCGACCTCCAAGGTGAAAAGCTCTCCACAGTTTTACATGAGGGACTCTAGGGAGCACTTTGAAGTTCTGTAAATCTCAGGCTGTCACCCTTAATGATCTCAGGATTACTACGTCAGGGGCTTCAGGATGATTGTCCCATGTCTACTTTGGAAGTAGCCTGGGCCCAGCCACCACCAGCTGTAGAAGTTGTTTGCTGGACTTGTTGCGGAATTGGAAGGAACTTGATCCAAAGGAAAAATTGGCAGAGTTGTGTTCCCCCAGGGAGGATCTGCTTCCTCCCCTGAGAATGTGCCAGGCACATTTCTTGTGTCATCTCAGACTCAGAGTGACTCCCTCTGACATGACGCTGGGGCCCTTCCTGAGAGCGGCTGTGCCTCTGATTTGCTGCCATGCAGCTCTGCTTGTGAGACCATCAACACACAAACAAGAGTGTCCTGTGTGCTGCCCAGCAGACTCGTAAGATAATCTAAACACATCTTTATTTGTGTTCTCTCAGCTTTCTTTGTGATCCGTTTGCTCTTGGCAATCCTTTGCTGCCCCTGGACAAGAACTCCGTGTCAAGCCCCAAGAACATTTTGCTTACTTTCAGGTAAGGGACAACCCTAGGGTCCTTTTAAGCAGCAGGTACTGACTCCATCCAGCAATGAGCATGTCCCCTCCACGAGAACAATGAGAACTCTGAGCCTGATGAGATGTCGGACCCTGTCTGCTTCCCCACTCAGCCTCTGCGGGCTGGAGGCAGCTGTGGAGAACCGGGTGCTGGTCGAGTTGACTTCTCCAGGTGAGGAAAAGTCTCACTGCAACAGGGATTGTCATAAGCTGGCCTCACCTTTCAAGGCCTGCCAGTCATCTAAAGCTGGCTGTCCATCTCTTGGGATGGATGCTTAGCTGAGCAATTTGTAGGTTGCCCACCAGGCACCCCTCCCTGGTAGTGACCTTGTTCCCGAGTCAGGGCATCTCTATTTTGGGGGATTACTGGCACTCCTTCAGCTCCTGGTCGTTTACCTCCAGCTTCTCACTGCTGCAGTCTTTCCTCCAAGAAGCCCTTAGGCCAAGATCCTGGATGACTCTCTATGAGATCTCTCTGCTTTCAGTTTGTGGTACCAACACTATACAACTCTCACCCCAAAAAACTTGGAGTGCAGGCAACCCTGCCACAGCAGTAGGCTCCTGGCTCAGCTTCCAAAGCAGGTGGCCTGTCCTTTGGTCTCCCAGACCCTGGTCCCCGGTTATAGGGGTCACATATGATGCTCTTTGGAGGATGAGGAGGCAGAATCTTTCCTCCTTCAGGGAAGAGAGGGGATGGGCACATAGTACAACATCCTCCTCAGAATCCTCTCTCCTCCCCCTTTGTGTTCTCCAAGTGGTGAGGAAGTTGGAGAGTTATGGAAGAGGCTCTCAGATGTTTCTGTTGAAACTGTGCACTTGGAGGTTTGACACCTTAACCTGAGATTGTGAACATACTGAGTTTGGGTGCCTCGTCAGAGCTTCCATTCAATATCTTGCTACATAAAATTTATAGATATTGTGTATTCATCCAAATGTTGATCCTTAGATTATAGTAGTGGCTAGGTACTTAAAATAAGAACGATATGGCTCACAGGTAAGACACTACAAATAAACTTGCTGTTTACCTGGAGTCAAAAATCACTAGAAAGAGGACAGAGTCCCAGATTCAGTTATGAGGAAAAAGGCCTTTTTTTGCAACACTTTTTACAAAATTCAAGGACTTAAGGAATGCAAATGTGTGACCACAGCCTCTGCCCGGCTGGAGAGAGGGAGATAAAGAAGACCCGGAAACAGATCCAGGTGTTGGTCTGGGTGATGGCAGAGCTGGAAGCAGGTGAATAGCAGGGAAATCCTTTCACTTTCCCAGGCTCCTGCAATTGGAGCAGCAGTGGGGTCAAGGGCGTGGATTCCAGAGCCAGCCTGCTCTGGATTTGAATCCCAGCATTGCCACTGATGATCCAGGTAACTTCCGGCAAGTGTTTCACTTCCTTGACTCTTAGGTTCTTCAGTAAAGTGAGAATGTTGCTTGCCTCACATGAGGCATTTGTGAGTAAGTCACAGATGTTGTTATTTCCACTTTACCAGGTGCTGTGTGTTAGTTAGACTGAATCAGGAGCAGAACTCTGGGGAAGACATCCATGTTAAAGCACCTGGTAAAACTCACAGGAAAACCTCTCAACTCTGAGCTGGAAAAGAAGGAAGTAGGAAAGGGTACTTACTGATCACTTCTATGGGTCAAACTGAGACCTTAAAAGAGTCTTTTTTTGTTAAGATTTTACTTATTTATTTTTAGAGAGAGGGAAAAGGAGGGAGAGAAACTTCAATGTGTGAGAGAAACATCCTTTGGTTGCCTCTGACTCGCATCCCAACCACGGACTGGGCTTGCAACCCAGGAATGTACCCTGACTGGGGATCGAACCCATGAAGTCTCGCTTTGCGTGACAATACTCAACCAGCTGAGCCACACCAGTCAGGGCTTCTTGAAGAGCACTTTAAAAGACCTTCCTCGTTTAATATTCAGAGTAACTCTATGACATTGATAGTTTTTATAGAAAGACATGAAGGCTCAGAAATGTCCCAGTTTAGTTTAGCTTTTGATGCATGTTGCAGAAAAATCCAGAGTAATAATGACTTAAGTAGGATAGAGAAAGTCTTCTCTCACATCTGAAGGAAGTGTGGAGATGGAAAATCCAGAATTTATAAGGTATTACATAGTGTCAGGACCCCCGCTTCTTCTATCTTGTTGCTCTGCCATCCTCAGCATTAGCTTCCATTTCATGGTCCAAGTCAGCTGCTTAAGCTTCAGCCGAGCCCTCGGCATTCCAGCCCGAGGGAAGGAGGAAGAGGCAAAGAAGGATACACCCTCCTGTTTTAAAGACACTTTCTGGAAATTTCACACGCACCACTTCCACTTACAACTGATTGGCCAAAACTTAGTTATATGCAAGGAAGGTTGGGGTATGTAGTCTTTATTCTGGATAGCCAATTAAAAAACACAGCTTCTGTTACCAAGGGAGTGAAGAATGGATATTGAGCTAAACAGTGGGCAATTTCTGCCATGAGTATTACATAGCTTCCCCCCAATTTTTCAGTTGAACCCTGTCTACAGAAGATGCCGGCCACACCGGTGGGAAGAAGCAGTAAAGGAGGAAGGTGTGTGGGAGGTGGAAGCTTACTTAGTATAATGTTTGTGCTGAGGTCTGGAAAATGGCTCTGGAGTCTCCTACCTGTTTTACTGAAATTCTATTTGCTTTGCCAGGAATCTAGTGGCCTTAGCTAGCCACCTGAATTAAATCTTCACTGCCATCTGACTTTGGCCAGAGGATACTGGTGCTGAAGCCTGCATGGCAGAGCAGTGAGGAAAAATGTCAAGGTCAGTGTTGAAAGGGTGAGAAGGGGTAAAAAGTAGAGAAATTTTCATTTTCCTCCAGCTTTCTGCTCCCTGGATTTTCTTTGAGAATTGTAGACTTGTGGTTCCATTCTAGTTATGCTAATATGTAGTGAGTTTTGTGCTATACCCAAGACAGGCCCTGGGGGATACAGAGGGGAGTGGGCAGGGTTCCTTCAGGAGGACAGATAGGTACACAGATAAATAACCTTAAGGGAAGGACTTTGGAGAGATAAAGTGAGCTGAGAGGTTAGGGTAAGGATTTGGGGGAAATATTCAGGGAAGAGAAGGCATTTGAATTTGACTTTGAGAAACGGAATATTCATCAAAGTAGCTGGGAATGTGGCCACCCCAGAGAGAGAAAGCAATGTGAGCAAGAAAGAGCAGAGAGAGCCTAAGGAAAAAGAATGAATGTAGAACCGTCGGAGTTTAGGGAGAGTGTTGGGGGAAGGAGATTCGAGGATAGACATGGGCCTGGGGTGTGGTGGGATGGGGGAGAGTTAATATGGGGCAGGTAGGCTTGAACTAGCTCATGGCAGACTTCATATATGACAGTGAGGCTTTATTATGGAGAAAACAGTCATCAAAAGGTTTTGATGAGGGCTGACACAATGGGCTCCCCTTTCTGACCTATTTCTTTTAACAGTATTAAAAAGCAGGCATTCCCTAAGGAGGCCCAAGACCAATAGAAGTCTTCAATGGTGAGGGCTTAGAGGTCTTTTCAGTTTCCACATGGAGACATTTTGTAGTTCGGTGATGAAAACTGCCCATGGAAAAAGCCCCAAAGTGGGCAATGAGCGCTGTTCTGTTCTCTTCCAAGGAGGTCGGCAATGGACAGGGTCACTGGGGGAAGGCTCTAGTGATGTGCGAAGATACAGCCTCCCTCACTGTGGGTTAGACACAGCCTGGCTACCCAGGAGCATGGCAGCTGCACTCAACAGTGGCTGAGCAAGGTGAGTGGCCGGGGGAGGCAAGAGCTTCTTCTGCCAGGGCTCAGGGCATCTGGAAGGCGGGTGTCTCCTGGAGGGAGTGAGGGGGTAGGGTGGGTGATGGACACACACATCCCTCTTGTCCTCTGCTGTTTACACCTGTAGTGTTCTGGAGTCTGATAGTGGGTTAGTCAGCAGGATTTCTCCCGTCATTTAAATAGTGTTTAATCCTTTCAGGAGCCCTGAGACTTGGGAATATGCTTTATTTTACTCCATAAAATATGTTTAATTCTTTGGCACTCACTGAAAATATGGTGCATGAAGATCAAAACCACAGGTGCTTTGTCCTGGCCCAGTGGCTTATTTGATTGGAGTGTCATCCTGTGCACCAAAATGTTGCAGGTTTAAATCTTGGTCAAGACACATTACGTAGGTTGCTGGTTCGATATCCCCAGTTGGGGTGCGTAAAGGGGGCAACCAATCAATGTTTTTCTTTTACATCAGTGTTTCTCTCTCTCTCTCTCACTTCTCCCTTCCTCTCTCTCTCTCTCTCTCAAATTAATAAACATATCCTTGGGTGAGGATTAAAAAAAACAAACACAGGTGCTTTGAGCCCATGAAAGTCAAAGGTCACAGCAATATTTCATTTATTGCCAATGATGTGAGAATTTTGGAGGCTCACTGGGCAAGGCTTATTTATTTATTTTTTTTAAATTTTCATAGACTAAAACACTATAGGGTCATAGGAAGCTTGTAAATTTTTTCATTGTTTGAAGTGGCAACTTTGAACAGATATTTTTTAAGAAAGTATGCTGGAACTTAGGTTTGAGAGGTGAGTAATGTGTACAGTAACATCCTATTTATCTGGGACCATCAGGTAAAGAGGTATTGCAGAGGAAAAAAATATTCAAGTATTTTAGTTGTATTCTGTGAGGGACTCAGTGCTTGTGTTAAATATTTTGGATGGAAGGTTCCCCCAAATCTCTTGGGTACTCGCTGTTTTCCAAAACAATAGTGTAGTCACTGTCAAATCCCATTTGCCATGCTGACTTAAGATTGTCCCTTTGAAAGCACATGGGATCAGGGGCGGGGTCATTCCGAACTCTGCACCATGAAACTTGTTGGCTGCGTGCCTGCCCTCAGAGGGCCCAGTGGTTGTGATGCAGTAATGCTCCTGTTAGCCATTAGTACCCCGGTATCACTGCCTGGACGAGGGCCCAAGGGTGTCTTATAAACCGTAGAGTGTGGTACCCATGTCTGGGGTTGACATTAGGGGTCTCCGCCCCAGAGAGAGCTGGGTTTCCTTAGGTTGCTTTCATTACTCTTGCTTGCTTGTAGTGTGAAGTCAAAAGATCAGATTTCGAATGCCAGTCTTCTTTTTCTTGCTACGCGACCCAGGACAAGTTATCGACTCCTTTGTGCCTTCGTCCCCCCACTAACCAAAATGGTAGCAACAACACTGTGTCCAAGGTTGAGGATTAAACTCTGTCCTAAGCTATGATATGATATGAAAATGTTAGCTTATTTAACTAAAAACACCCGCTAGGCAGATATTTAATCAACTTAGAAACACCCGGGCTCCACATCCATAAAAACTGACAAAACAATTTATGGAGGAGCTGCACAGGTGTCCAGTGAATTGAATCAATTCTGGTAAACCATGGGGGAAGTTCTAAAAGCTAAGTTGAAGGAACAGAGGATAGTAGAAATAAACATTTTATCTTGAAGCTATAGAAAAAATAAACACAATAAATTAAACGGCCTAGAGGATTCATAAAGCAGAATCATAAAAAAATAAATAAAATAAACACAAAATCTTGTGGTTTGAGCTCCATAAAGATAAGCAATTTGAAGTCTGTTTCTTTCATGGCAGGCTTTTTCCTGTTAGTACAGGCAACAGGTACACATTTGTAAGTCGATGTAAGTGTGCTTCTGGCCATTATTCTCATATTTCCCCATTGTCGCTAAAGTGCTTCTTGGGATGTGAGGGTTAAGTGAGATGCTACTAATCTGACAACCAGGAAAAACTGAGTATAGCTAAAATAGAATCTGAGTAATGCTTTTTTCTTTCTCCTTCTTCCTTCTGCTTTTTCCATCTTCCTCTGTTCCGTTGGTTTCTATTGAAAACTGTCTGTGTGCCCTGGGCGGGAGCTGAGGAGGCCCTGTTCTGCAGAGGCTTGGCTCATTCATTCACTCAACCAGTATTTCTCGAACTCCAGCTACGTACCAGGCTCTTCTCACAGCCCTGGGGACTCAGCATTAAGGGTGACAAAATCCCTGTTTACTTCTAGGGGCTAATAAACCAGGTGAATAAATCTATGATATACTTTTAAGTACTGTTAGGTGCTGTGAAGAAAGACAAAGGAGGGAAATGGGAAAGCGATCAGCAGGTGAGGGTCTGAGGCTGTTTTATGTGAAAAAATCAAGGACGCCTCTCTGGAGCAGATGGCATTTGAGCAGAGTCCTGAATAAGGGGTAGGTGTAAACCCATAGGAGGTCTGGGCAAAGCATGTGGCGGAGGCAAAAGAAAGAACATGTACAAAGGTCCTGTGGTAGAACAGCTTGGCAAGAACTTAGGAAAAGGCCAGTGTGGCTGGAGCAGAGTGAGCTGGGAAGATGAGTCTGAAGACTTGTTCAGGTGCCAGATCACACAGGGCCTTGTGGAACCTGCTGAGGAGTTTGTTCAGATTGTATTCCAGGAATGATAGGAAGTCTTTGGTGGGTTTTGAGTCATATCATTTATTTTTTTTTTTAAACACTCTGGCTACTAGAGAGTGTAAAGGGCAAGAGCAGAAGCAGAGATGGCCATTAGGGTGCTCCTGAAGCTGTGGGACCAGATGACTGGGGTTCGAAGGGTGGTTCTCCACTACTGAGCAGTATGAGTGAGTGTGGACAAGTTGAAGAACTCTGCTCCTCGGCTTTCTCACCGATGAAAGGGAAGTGAGAACAGTCAGGGCTACCACCTCGTGCAAACCCGGCTGGGCCAGGTCCTGGAGCCGGTGACCTCAGTGTGCAGGGCTCCCCTTGGAGCGGTGCAGTGCAGGGTCCGAGTCAGATTCCTACCTCGTCCCACCTCGCCGGGCGAAACCGTCGAACATAAGGGAAGTGCTTAGAACAATGCCTGGCACCCAAGGAGAGCTTAAGTAATATAAGCAGTTATTTCTAGTTGAAATGAGAGATGATGGTAGCTTTGATTAAAGTGGCATCAGTGGAGGTGGTGGTTAGGTGCTGAAGTTTGAAACGAAATTTGAAGAAACAGCCTGCACTGGCTCCCCAGGGTGCAACCGGCGGTGACACTCACCGGCACAGTCTGCAGGACCTGGAGGTGGGTTTTCCCAGTCTGATTTACCTTGGAGCTGAGTTTTTCAGCATCTTTCCCACCAGTATGTTTCCCCCCTAAAATGACAATTGTGTGTAGTACATATTTTATAGAGTGATCGTGAGGTTTAAACAAGATACTGCATGTGAGTCCCCTAGCTTAGTGCCGAGTACATTTTGAGTTCTAATAAGCGTTAGCTAATACCATCATCACCGTTGCCCTCATCCGAGCAGCTGGATGTTCCTGAAGAATAGCTGTGCACACCTATGACTCCACAGCAGAACTCAGCAGCTTTCCCCTCTTCTGGGGGCAGCTAAAGAGCACAGATGCCTTTGGCAAGTACTGTCCTAAGGCCACAGTGTCCCTGAGGAGCTTTGGGTCATTTCTGAGAGGCCTGTCCTTTTGCCTTCAGACAGTCTCCATGGCTCCCTAAGAGCTCAGGTAAGAACCAGCCGGACAAAGAAGAGAATCACCAGAACAAAAACAAAGATACAATTCAAAAGGTGTGATTGATTTTTATTTCATTAATTTTACCACATATATAATAGAACTCAAGTCAATCTATGATCAAAACATTTGTTTATGTTCTTTCCTCCTCTTTACCCACTGGCTCTAATGAATCTCAGACATGAATGGAGGAGGTGGCAGGGTACCCGACCGGCCCAGGAGCTGTAGACACCTAACTCCTCCCAGGCCCTTCTCACGCCCCGCCTGGATAGCTTCTCTGTCCCCCGAGGCCATAGGTGCCAGTCACAATGCTGTCTGGTTACTCATGCACCTGAGGTAACCTCCCCATTTTGTTTGTTCTTGCAGGTATGAACGATATTATTTCTTCAGAAGTTGTAAAGGTGAGACTCCAGCCAATAACAACATAAAAAACGTCACAATTTTCTCTTTCTCTGGCGTGGCAATGACTACTGCCTTGAGCCCATCATTATGGAAATGACTCAGCCGTTCTCTCCTGCATTAATAAGGTTTTACTGTTTCTGGTGCTCACTCCCTCCTTGGAGCAATGTGGGTATGATAGAAGCCGCAGCCAAATGTGTCACTATGTACATGTTTGCTTGACTTACCCAGATCCTAAGCACACAGGGTCCCTTCCAGCCCATTGCCCTCCTTCCAGGACGGCTGCCATCTCAGCCCAGTTCACACAGTGGGTGCCTGCCACCTTTATCCTCACCTGCCAGGAAGCTGAGGCCGAAGTTCTGTTTACTGAGGGCTAATCAGGCTCTCAGAGATGGTTAGTGGACAGCACTTGAAATAAGCACCTGAGCTCTCTTTGCATCCCTATCATCAACGATGCTTAGTGTCTTCTTGGGCGGGGTGGGGGGGTCTCAGGTCTCAACCAAAATCTCATAGAAGGGTTACTGGGGTCTCTCTGTTTTGTCGTTGTCATTGAAATGATCACTCTGGAGCACATCTGGGGACCTGGCAATTTAGAAGTGAGCCAGAGTTCACTCATTTATTCAACACCCATTACCAATTACCTACCCAGTGCCCAGTGTTGCTAGGCATTAAGGATGAAGGGACAAAGAGCACAGTCCCTAATGTCAGGGACCTTGAGGTCTAGTGTGGGGGACTGATGAGAAAATAATTGTAGAGCAGTGTGAGTGGTATAACAGATTTTCGAGTGCTACAGAGACATTCAGTGGGTATCTAACCCACATGGGTGGCCAAGAAAAAATTCCTAAAGGAAGTCATATTTAAATGACTGTGGGAGTGTGCACAGAAGCTGTCTAATCAGAGATGGGCCAAGAAGGAGGCAGAGGGAATTCCCTAAAGAGAAAGGGAACAGTGTATAAAGCACATGAGACAAGGCCCGCAAGCGGTGACCACCAACATCCATTTTCTCCTCCTTCCTGGGCACACAGTGGACTATAATTCCAAGCCTCCCTTGCGGGTAAGTGTGGCCATATGCCTGAGTTCTGGCCATTGGAAGGTGTGCAGAGGTGATGGGCAGGCCTGGCCCAGAAGCCCTTCTCATATGAGCTTCCCCACTTCAGCTAGTTGGGAGCAGGCAGGAATCAGGCCCTGGGTGCCACTTGAGGGACTCCAGAGTTACAGGTAATAAGCACAGAGGAGAAATCACATTTAGTTTTTAGAGTAATTGAGGTGACACAATCAATATTAGTGACAAAGTTGAACTTCATCTGAATCCTGTGCTCTGGAAACAGCAATGCTTAAGAAATCCCCTACATTTTTGTTTTCCCAAATCCCCCATCCTCCTGTGTTCCAAGACCAAATCTCAAAACACCACCTACCCTCAAATATTTTTCAGTAAGACCCATCTCTATCCTTCTTCAAGGCTCCTGGAAGACTCAAGGATGGCTCGCCTGTCCACCTACCCATTTAAGCCAAAGGGTCCCTTCCTTTTCTTTGAGACGTGTTTCTTTCATGAACATTTTCCTTATTGTAATAACCTGACTCAAAGCATTGCCTTAATTGTCTGGTATGTTTTGCTTTCACATTAACACAACAGTGCTGAACTAGGAGCCAGAACCTTCTGAGAGAAACTTGCTTCTACTTGACAGGAGACAGTCATCTGCTTTACTTTTCTGTAACAACTTTTATTAAATATTAGTTTGTCATCAGTCATTCATGAGAATATAAACTTCTAAAGGAGAGAGAGAGCTTGTCTTCTTGACCACCTTCTCCCCAAAAGCCTAGAACAGAACCTGGCACACAGTAGGCCCTCAATAATTAGGACAGATTGTGGCCGGGCTTTCTCTCTGTGTCTCTGTGTCTCATCTGTTCTAGTCTCCCTCTGCTGACCTGCCTGACTGCCTGCCTCTCTCCTCTTCCTCTTTTTGCATCTGTTTCCTAATCCCTCCCTTCATCATTTCCCTGTCTCCTCCTTAAGCCTGAAAGGTCCCTCTTAGCCCTTCTGCCCCCATAACGTTGCTTATGGGGAAGGGTACAGGGCTGGGTGAGAGGGCCCTGGCTACAGAGGAGGAGTGGGCAACTCAGTCCGTGTCTGCCTCTGCTGGAGCAGTACCATTCTGGCCACTTTGGACATGCATTTGGCCTACGGGTCCTTGAAAGTTAAAGATTCACTCAGAATTGGCCAAGTCAGCCTTTCAGAATAATCAACAAGAAGTACTTAAACCCTGCTCCACGCAGGGTGCTAAGAACTGGGGAAGAAAAAGATCCCAGATAAGACCCCTGCCTTCTAGGAGCTCCTGGTCTAGCTGGCCAAGGAAACAAGAATGCGGCATACAGGTGGTGCCCACCAGTGAGTTCGGGAAGGGATCGGCACTGTTGACATTGGGGCATGTGGTCTGTGTGTGATTGATGACACCCAGACAAAAGAAGAGACCAGGAATTCGACTGCAGAAGTGAAAAGCATCCTATCTTTGGCTGCATCTCCTAGGCCCACCTGGGTCTAAGCTTGGCTGAGGAGCCTCATCTCTTGTCAAGACCCTACCTACACTGCTCCCCCTCCTTGCCCCTGCCCTGGCCCCTTGCTAAGACCGAGGAAAGGGTCCCAAGCCAGTGCCTGCAGGTTTCCTTAGAGTTCGAATCGATTTGGTGGCCACTGGGGTATGGCTGCATAAAACGTCGTCAAGATATAGTGTCCTGGAGCTGGCTGACCTACTCTAAGTTTCTGAATGGGAAATCAGTGTCTTAGCAGAGTGTGGCTCAAGCCCTCCCTCTAAAACCAGCTGGATTGATTTAGATACTGGGAAACTATCAGGACATTGTGATGAACAAAACCTGTAGTTTGAGGCTGCTTCCTCTGCAGGCTTGGGTAGTTGCACAAGTTCCTCTGGAGGCCCAGAGTGAGGTGGGAGCCAGCATGCGGCAAGGAGAGGAGGAAGATGGCTCACTTGTGCTGGTAGGGAAACCCAGGGCAGTTGAGGATCCAACCAGCATGAGAACGGTTTATAAAATTCCTTTTGTGACCGCTTTATGAACAGGATGGGTCAGGATGTTTCCGGGACGTGCCTGGGAGAATTGCGTGGACTCCTAACGTGGGTCCGTGCAGTTCTGTAACTGTGGTGGCGGGGGTGGGGGGGGGTGGGCAGAGAAGGGAGATGACCTCTTCCTGAGTCCTAGTTTTTATAAACTGGGGCTTGGGGAAGAAAAAAACAGAAAGGAGTGTAGCAGGAATAAGTAAAGTGAGTACTGGTAAATGTTTCCTCAGGAGGATAATTTTCAAGCAAAGGGACCTGAGGGCAGAAGGAAGGGGTTAGGGGAGAGGGGTGCGTGGGTGTCTTGGAGCACTTCCTGAGTGCCTTCAGGAAGAAAGATCCCTTTTATTGTCTTGATGCCTCCTTCCTCTCTCCCCAATAATTTGCAGAAAACACCCACCGAAACTATCCCTAGGAAGGCTTGTTTATTTAGTCATTCCCTCCTTATCAATGACGTCTCCCTACTCAGTTTTCACTTCCGATGCTGACTCACAGGTTGTCTTAAAATCTGCAGGTCTGCACCTTGGAAAGATAATTTGATAACATCAAGGCTGCTCGCTGGCCTGTGTGCTGTTTGAGTTGGTGAGTTATGAGAGCAATAACACTATCTGGAACAAAAGTTCAAAGCCCAGGTAAATGGATATTTGGGGCAAAGTCCCCAGTTCCATTTGCAGATCTCCCTCCCCTGTCAGTTAGGATATTTAGAAAACATCTAAATAACAATGCCAAAAAGATGAACTTAACTTACTCTGTCTCTATAAAAAATAGTATTTTCCAGGTTCCAAATTTCAATATTTAGATGTCTTAGGTTATTGAAGTTTATTTTTTAAAATATATTTTACTGATTATGCTCTTACAGTTGTCCCATTTCTCCCCCTTTATTCCCCTCCACCCTGCACCCCTTTCCAAGCACATTCCCCCCTGCCCCTTTGTTCATGTCTGTGGGTCATATATATAAGTTCTTTGGCTTCTCCATTTCCTATACTATTCTTAACCTCCTCCTGTCTATTTTGTACCCACTACTTACGCTTCTTATCCCCTGTACCTTATCCCGCATTCTCCCTATTCCCCCTCCCTGCTGATAACCCTCCATGTGATCTCCATTTCTGTGATTCTGTTCCTCTTCTAGTTGTTAGCTTAGTTTGCTTTAGTTTGTGGTTTTTTTTTAGGTTCAGTTGTTGATAGTTGTGAGTTTTTTTTGTCATTTTACTGTTCATATTTTTGATCTTCTTTTTATTAGATAAGTCCCTTTAACATTTCATATAATAAGGGCTTGGTGATGATGAACTCCTTTAACTTTAACTTGATCTTATCTGGGAAGCACTTTATCTGCCCTTCCATTCTAAATGACAGCTTTGCCGGACAGAGTAATCTTGGATGGAGGTCCTTGCTTTTCACAACTTTGAATACTTCTTTCCAGCCCCTTCAAATTTACCTACAAAGGAGTGCCCATAAGACTAGGTAACTATCTCCTTTTCTCTTGCTGCTGTTAAGATTCTGCCCTTATCTTTAATCTTGGGTAACTTAATGATGATGTGCCTTGGTGTGTGCCTCCTTGGGTTCAACCTCTTTGGGACTCTCTGAGCTTCTTGGACTTCTTGGAAGTCTACTGAAATTTAAATAGCAATAAAGCAACATGAGTCCTGGAGGCAGGGGAAAGAGAAGGGGTAAACATTCTTTTATCTATTGACTATTTGTGTTGTGCCTGGCACCATGGGTGCTTTGTATACATTTTCACTCTCCCCAAAATGGGGTATTAAGAAGTGTGATTAACCTCACTTCACAGCTGAAGAAAGTAGGACTCAGAAAGGCTAAGTGCCATGAGTAAGTTCACATGGTCAATAGAAGACGTAGCCAAGACTAGAATCGCCATCTGCGTGACTTCAGAGCCAAGACCCTTCCCACACACCAGCCTCTCCACAAAACCCAGAGTGCCTTCCTCTGCCACCAGAGTCCCTTCTGATCATCCAGCTACACAGTGACTGTTGCTTTTGGTTGTAGTGTCAATGCAATCTGTCAGTGGTCTTGTGTGGATAAGCAGAATTATCTGTTTAATAATAAAAACATCTTTTAGATATAATTGCTTTATGATTTATGAATGTCTTGAACCCATATGATTTAACTCTTATCACAACCCTGTGGGGTAGGTTTCATTGCTAGGGATTATGGTAAACACCTGTTGTTTTGGCTACCACAGTATCCATTCCTTTTTTCTGGGACCAATATGATGGCTTCCTTAGGGGATCACTCTTCTTCCACCTCAGTCTATGTAGTTTGTGTGGGGCCAACCCCACCACTGTCTGTAGGGGTCTAGCCAAGCCTGGCCAATGAGAGCACCTCATTGCTGTGATTGGTTTAGGGATGGGCACATGACCAAGCTGAGTTGATCAGAGAAAATGGGAGTCAACTCCTGAACTTCGGCTGGAACCATGGGAAAATGATTCTTTCTTTCTGTTGGTGGTGTAGAGCTGTAGAAGAGCTGGTGGTTATCTTTGCCTTACCCGGGGAGAGCCTGTCTGAGAAGGAATCTGATACGGAGGAAAGCAGAGCCGAGGAGGAGGGAGGGAGCAGGCCCCTGATGGCGGTGTGGGGACCCGGTCCCATGGCGCTCATAGTCCAGGGCAGTGTGGGCTGTTCAGTTCGCTGTGCTGATACGTTTCTTTTTGCTTCATGGAGTTTGAACTGAGTGTCTGGCCCTTCATTATGTATTATTCAAGTCATTGGTCCTGCCCTCGGAGGAAATTTGATTGAGGTCATGTTCATCGTTGTCAGCCTTATTGACCACTTACTAGTTGTAGATTCTGAGGACACGGAAAACATCTAGCCCCAGAAATGTCTCATGTTTCATTACGCAGTGAGGAAGGTAATGGCGGCGCTAACACTGACAGCGCACGGCGCTGTAGACTAGAATTTGCACTAAATCCACTCTCACCCTTCCTTCCTTCTCCTCAATCTCTCTCATTTAAAGGGTGCGAGAGAGCCAGAGGAACTGACCGCCGGGAAGCAGGAGGAAGAAGTGGTCTTTGGGGACATCGTCCGTGAGAAGGGAAGCAGACCTTCCATGTGAAATACACATTAGACAATATTAAATGTGGCACTAGGTATTTGATGAAAAACAATGAGAAATAAAAATGCAGCTTCAGGCCCTGGCTGGTGTGGCTCGGTGGGCGGAGTGCCGACCCAACAACTGAAAGGTCACCAGTTCTGTTCCTAGTCAGGGCTCAGTTGGGGGTGTGCGAGAGGCAACTGACTGATGTTTCTCTCCTTCTCTTTCTCTCTCCCTGCCCCTCTCTCTAAAAGTAAATAAATAAATAATTTTAAAAAGTTCAGCATTAAGAGCCGCACATGATGTGTAAGGTGAAGTTTCCGCGGAGAGGAGTGTCCAGGACTAGCACCGAGCCGTGGAGGAGATGATTGGTTAGCACCAGTGTCATTCCAGGGGACACTCGTGCATGAAGGTTCACTTTAGAAGACAGAGCAGGTGTGTCTTCAGATATATACATATACATTGATTTTCAGAAAACACAGACTCTTGCTTGAGTCATAAAATCTATTGTCCTTTCATAAGGCATTAATTTCTTGGCAACTGAATAAAATGTGAGTATTTAGAGGAAAATGCCTTCAGCTAATTTAACCATATTATATAGTTTTCATTTTGTAAAAAATTTCAGAATGTCTAAGAATTAAATACTTTTATGTATTTGGAATTGAAACAAAACAAAATGCCTACCAAATGATAAGGCTGAAATATCGGCTTAGAGCAGAGCCTTGCCAGCCTTTGGTGTAAATCTAGGTTCTTTTATTTATTTTGAGAAGTCTGCAGTCTTGAAAGTGCATCATCTGAGAAGATTGTGCTGTGATTGCAAGTAGAACTTTGTATGTAAAGATTTTGCTTTTCCTGGCTTCAAGGAGCAAACCCTCGTTTATCTAGAATCAGAGAGAAAAAAGAGGCATGGGACATTCCTCATTACATACAAACATCTCATATACTTGGAATAGACTGAGAGTTGTGTTATTGAGTTTACTTGACTTTTTTAAAACATTTCACTACTTTTCATTAGGTAGCCCCTGCCTTCCAGGCCACGAGTGCCCCATGCACATTTGTTTAGGGTGATGCTGATGACGACACCGGTCCTTTTTTGATGGAGTCCCATGAAGATACAGCTCATATGGGCTGCGTAGATCCAGACTTGAGGACCAGTCTGAGGGCAGAGCCCATCCGGGGGCTGTTGACATTTGAGGTGGGATGCTCTGCAGCATGTTCAGCGTTCCTGGCCTCCTCCTTACATACTTGCAACACCCCTCAGTCATTGCAACAACCACAACAGCATCCCATTTTTAAGTGCCCTCTAAGATGTCCTGTCTACCACCCACCTACACCTCCCCACCCCCCTTAGTTGATAACCTTTAGAGAATCGTCTCTTTGCATCTGAAGATGTTAGCTTTGGGGACCTCAGAGGGTTAAGTGTTAAAGATAAACTGAAGCATAGTAAAAAAAAAAAATTAAGAGTTTATTTGAGCAAAAATTAATTGGAATGGGGCAACACCAAACTGGAAACGGTTTCAAGCGCTGTGAGGACAAGAGGGGGCGGAGGGGGAGGAAAATTTATATAGAGTTAAGTACAGAGGCAAAGAAAGAAAATTATCTGATTGGCTAGAGCTTAATGACCAGTCGGCTGTTTGTGCTTGGCTGCCTTTAAAGTTTTGATTTTGTAACCATGAGGCATTTACAGGCTTAGATTTTGTTTACTTATGTAGACTAACATGGCATTAGAGCCATGTTAATCTAACCTAACCCAACCTAATCCGCCACTCCTTTCTGTGTGGACGTGCCCCTTTCATCTCTTTGGCTGTCAGGCCTAAGTAACAGATCCTGAGGTCTTGTTCACAATCGCCATCCAACCCTTGATTTTCCCACTAAATTGCACACAAATGCTATAGACCTGGTGCACCAGAAGACTTTGGAGTTATTCTCTGGGAAAGAAATATTTCAGAAATTTAGGAAGTAGTGTGGAGCCAAAAAGACAGAGAGGGCAGCAGCCCAGAGCAACATGCAGTTTCTGAAACCCTTCTCCTGGGTGTAGCTGTGGCTGCAAGATGATCTCAGATGGTGCAATGCCTTTGTATTGCCCTCGACTCTGAAGAGCTCACCCTGTACCTTTCCATCAGACGCCTGCCACTCCAGCGGCACCTCCGCCCTGACTCTGCTCCCAGTTGTGGTGTCTTATTTCTTGTTGATCCCTATGTTTGGGGCCCTGAACACATGGAAACTTTTATAGCTGGGCTATTATTGTATTATTGTCAGAAATCATCTAAAGGGTTTTTTAGAGAGGTTACAGAACTTGGTTTCAATGAGGGAATACCTGGGACATCCCCTTGTAGGTCTGCTGTCCCGAGAGTACTAAGCTGTAGTCCCCACGATATTTGTAAGGCAACATAGCTGACCATTCCACTGCTGACCTAGATCAGAAAGCCAGTTGGGGAAGCTGCTTTAAGGTGGGTTGTAAATGCTTCCTTGGAAACAGTAATTTATCTAGAATGGAGTCACTGCTCATTCCACAGGAATATAGATATCTTGACCACTAAAACAATGCAGAGGATTCGTGAAGGTCTCTAGAAATTTGGAGAAAATAGTGTAGTGGTGAAGAGGAGAATAGTTGTTGGTATTCTGAATTCAAGTCCTAGACTGGTTCTATTGACTGTGTGACTTTGAGAAAGTTACTTAACCTCTCTGAGAATCCTATGATTCTCAGCTGTTATATAGAAATAATAATTTAACAGGGGATGATGGCAGGGGGTTGTTTAGAGGATTACATGAAATAAAATAGGTGTGAAATTTTGCTAATTCCTGGCTGTGATAAGGATTCAGTACATTGTGATTATGATGATTATCTCAGTGGAAAGAACAGACACTTGAGAAAATAGAGCTTTTGTGGGAGAAAGTAGAGGAAAGGAGAGTTGAGGCAAAGGAAATACAAACCTTTTCTATAATTATGAATTTAATAACTCAAAATATTTTAAGGTTTCAGAGAAACATAGGAGCACAGGAAAAGAAAAGCAAAAAAATACAGATGTGTATGGGATTAATTAATGGAATAGATTTAAGAAGGAAGAATTTTGAAGCCTTTGAGTTAAGATGCTAGGATTTATAGTGGGTCTCCTTGCCCACCAAAGCCTGTTAATCTGATTCTCTGGAGATCAAAGGGATTTCTTACATTCTTCTGGGGGCAGTAGAGTGGCCCCATTTACTGGTGGAGCCTCGAGGCCCCCAGACTGAATTGTGGGTGACAAAGCCGCCTCCAGGTTGGCACAAGGAGGTCCGGGACTGCCCCTTCCAAAGAGCAGCAGAGGGGCGGCTCATGAGGTGGCATGGCGTGCGGTTAATGCACAAAGAACTGTATGAGTGCTGAACTTGATTTTAATTTCAGGGGGAAAAAGGAGTCTGCTGACTGTTGGATTTTTGTTAGGAAGCCTTGTGGAAGGGTAAGTCTAAGGGTTCTGGGGAATGAATGAGAGACTTGTGAGTAGCTGCCTTGGGACATGGGTGCGGGTGTGAGGAACATAGGCATTAGGGAGGGATAGGGTTCTCTGAAACTCACTACCATGCTCTGAGCCCCACTCTGCCTCCTGGGCCTCTCGGGTCTCCTCTCTTCTGAGAGCATTGTAGCCCTCGCCCAGACTGATGATAATGGTAAGAGCAACTATAGTAATTGCCACTCATGTAATGTATACCAGGTGCTAGGCACTGTGCTGGGAGCTCAGCATATAATATGTATTTCTTAACAGCAGTTCAATCCTAGGAACAATGCGACAAGCTCCACACATATTATCTCTGATTCCTATTACAAGTGAAGGGGGTTTGATTTTCCTTGTTTCACGGACAAAGAAATAGACTTATTTAGAGAGGTTGTAGTGTGTGCAAGGCCACACAGCCTGCTGTGACAGAGCCAGCCTTTGGGCCCTAACCTTCTTTAGGGCAAAGGTCTTGTGTCCATTTTTCATACCCTTCACAGCACAGCCCTCAGCTCATTGTTCTGCAGAAGGCCTGCAGCAAATACTAATTTATGAAATGATTTAAACGAATATTTTCCACTTGCACCCAGAGGCAGTATTGCGGTATGTGCCTTTGTGTGTACATCCTAGGGGTGGAGGAAAGGATGTGGACGTGATCTCTGAAAGACCCCTGGGTGTCAGCGCCCACCCTCCCTGAGCTTCCAGGTGCCATGCTGCCTCCCCGCAACTGTACTCGTCCACAGCTCAGAGGATCCAGGACTTAGAGCTGGAACTGGCCTCGCACTCCATCTGGCCCAACCCCCTTCATTGTATAGGTGTCCCAACTATACACCTAGAGGTCTATGGCCTTTTGGAGAGATGCTCACAGGGGCTGAGTCAACCAAGGTCATGCAACTAGTGAGTGGCAGGGCTGGAACGTAAATGCAGACCACCTCCTAAATCCTCATCCAGCCCTTTTTTAAAATTATATAATAGCAAGGCAGGGAGTGAGGGGATGTTAGAGCGGAAGGGACCTTGCCCTTCCTCAGTCAGTCACGGCGATGCCTAGTCTTGCTGCGGGTCTGAGGTGGAGTGACCCAGATCACCTGCTTGTCCATCATGGCCGCTGAGGCATCACTTAGCAGCCCAGGTGCATGCCCCTGGCAGGCAGGCTGTCAGCGCCATTCGGTCTGCCAAGAGCGATCGGCGATGTGGAGAAGGAGAAAAGTTTGCCTCCGAAAGCCGACGTCTGCATACTTCTCTACAGACTGATGGTGGTGTTCATCCCAACAAGCTACACATATGTATGCATTTCTCATTTGTATTTGTCTTGCCCTGCTTCTTTAAGCTTTCTGCTGCTATCCCTGTCTAACCATTCCAGGATAAACTACATATAAGGAAATCTCAGTTAATAATTTAAAAATATGAATAAATGCAGTTGAAAACACTTTTACTGGACAAAGTAACTTTTTCAAAGTCTGCACTAGGTTTCGGGACTTCACTGCTGGGAAACTGTCCTACACAATACAACCCTTCTCGTGTTGCATCTTCCCCTCAAATAGAACAGCACCCTCTTGGGCATATGTTATATGGAAGGCCCCACGGGAGAAAACAAAGAGCTGTGAAAATTCCCCTCTGTCCTTGTAGGGGACTCACGGAGATGCACTATGGCTCCAGCAGCAAGGGCATCTGGGAGCTGTTGGACTTTTAACTCCCTGTGGTTGCAGGCTTGGTGGACTACCCTGAAAACCAGAATGCCCCCAGAAAGGGGGTTAGTGAATGTACAGAGTATGATAACTGTCGGATGTAATCCGTTAACTCAGGGCTGCACTGTGTTTTCTGGTGGCCCGCGCGACTGCCCACCGAATGGTTTACTGGGAACTCCCACAATGAGAAAGAGGCCCTGCTCGGGAAGCCGTGTGGGTTTTTCCCGGCCAGTCACCCCGGAGCAGTAGCTGCCTTGCCTGTGGAAGTCTCTCCCATTAAAGCTCTTATGAATTTGAATAACGCTACATGTCAGTTCTTTGGAATCATTCTTGAATTTAGACTTTTGGGCCTTTCCCCCAACAGTCCTCAAGAGACATGCAGTTTAGGTGTAGAAAGATGACGACAGCTGACAGGCACTGAACCCTTCCCGCCAGCCATGCCCTCCTGTGCCAAGCACATGCCATCTCGTTTACCCCTCCTAACACACCTGGTGAGGGGGCCACCCACGGCCACACCTCTGGAAGTGGCAGAGCTGGGATATTTACCTTGCCTTGACTGCTAGCAGGCGTCACACTTAATAGTCACAGCTGTGCATGTGGTAGTTCCCCAGCAAGGGAGCAAACGTGTGATGAGCCCAATAGCTTACACATTTTGCATCCTAACAGTCCCATTCATGGGCCAGGCTTAATAAATGTTCTGTGGTTGATTGCTCAGGATCGGGGAGCTACAATGCCTGTGGTGCTCTGAGCATTGAAATACACCTTGTAAGTAGTAAACCCTTTGTACAGCTCGGGTGAACTTGGGCTCAAGAACAGTTTAAGATGGAGCCTGGGCAAGCCCAGCGCATGGGCGTGTGGGCATCTGCTTGTCCCAAGCCGCCCAGAGCCCATAACTTAGGCATCACCACGCCCCATTTTCTCGAGCAACTTTACCTGTGGTACTGGAGAGTCAATGTTAAGTTCCGGGGTCAGGAGCCCCATGTACGGGTTAAGAGCTGTGTGGTGTCATTAAGGAGAACGAAGCTCAGAGCTGAGCCTGTCCTCCAGTGCTGCACGTGAAGCTCTGAGCTGCGGTATTGCCTTGGTCCTGGGATCAGAGGAAATGTGTGTATGTGTGTCTGTGTGTATCAATCTATCTCTTTGTTTTTTTGTTTAAGTTTTAAATTTGGATGATGAATCCATAAGACTCTGCTTTCATGGGAGGAAAGCCTTCATCTGGGCTCCATTGCAAACATCAAAGTGTAAAAGTTGTGCTGCTGAGGGTTGGGTCTGGGGAGCAGCAAGAATCAAAAGAGAGGGGCTCAGTCCAGTGGGGCCTGGGTCCTTCCTGGAATATATTGCCTGTGTCATTTAAAGCCATCAGAGGCATTTCCCAGCCATATTCACTCCCGGACACAGGGACCTGGAAAAATGCTCGTGTTTACCCTCCCTCTGCCTCCCCTTCCACTTTGGTGCTTTCTTTTCTGAGAGCACAAGGGCGCTGCCTGTGTGAGTTGGCCAGGCCACTCTGTAGCCGGAGACTCTGAAGGCTGGCTAGGTCCCAGCGATGCCACACCCAGGACTCCGCGCCCTGGGGAGGAGAGGTGAGCTGGTGACTCAGGCCAAGGAAGTGTGAAGCCCAGACGCTCCTGTTCATCGGTTCCTCCCAGGCCTTAGCCCAGGCTTGCTAATCGGGCAGTATAGACAGACACGAGAGCCCAGCCGATTACTGGGATTCCCTGGTAACCAGCAGTCCAGGACCTGTGGGTGACAAAAACAACTTGATCCAATCTTCATTTCAAGTGCCAACAGCTTTTTTATCTATTCTTTTTTTTTTCCTTTCTTTAACTTATTTGGGAATTTTTCAGTGAAGTTATATGAAACAGACTATTCGAGCTTGTTCCCAAACTCAGATCTAACCAAGATTCTTCAGCATCCTTCTTGTTCCCTGCCCTCCAACTGCATACAATAAATAAATGCTATGGCCAAATATTACATCGTGGGAGTGAAGTTCAGGCTGAGCCTTGCAGAAACTACATGCAAAGGAGCCCTGGACATCCTGGTCACGGTTCTGGGGACAGGGCAATAATTAGGGTTTGGCCTTCTGCCTGAGAGAGCAGGCCCAGCTCTAGGCATTCCACCTCTGAAGACCACCTCAGAATCTTTAAGCAAGGAGCCCTGGGCTGGCTCATCACATCCAGTGGAAGCTGACTGCTTCAGTGCTGGAGAAAAACGGAATGTTATGAGGCCCCAATTATTGCTCCAGTACAGCTTCGGATGCACAGTCAGAAAGCCCTTCTCTCCCACCCCGAAAGTCTTCGAAGAGCCCCTTTCATCTGTTTCCCTGGAGTGAGCTCCAGTTAGTTTGGCATTTTCTTGAGGACCTACTAAGTGCCATACCTGTGCCCGGCACCACGGAAAAAAAGATGAAGATCCACATTTTGTGTCCTCCGTGTTCTCAAAGGGCATTTGACCCGGTGGTTCTGAGACAGATGTAATAATGGCCCCAAAGGTGGTGATAAGAGCCCACTGCTCACGTCAGGTGTTCAATAGGAGCTGCCCTTCCCTGGGATTGGAGCTTGATGGAATCCTACAGGAGACACTTTCTGACATTTACTTTTTTTCTAATGCTTCCTACCACTGGTTTAATGGGCTTATAAAGGAAGGAAGTAAATATACAGTGTGTTGAATGAGCAGGTTCCTGTGTGCTCGCCTTTCCACTGGGGATGCCGGGAGATGATGTAGAGCTTGCCTGGCCTCATCCCCCACCTGCGGGCCCAGGATGCTGGGGGATATGTCTGCAGTTTTCTCTGTTTTCAGTGGAGGTTATTAACTACTGGCAAGTCTGTCCTGACTGGCGGCAAAGCATTTTCCTGAGGACAGAGACATCCTGAAAAATCCCTCCGGCAGAGTTGCAGAATACACAGGCCCATGGATAGGTGAACACGAGTGAATGTGGGCATCACAACACCTACCTGGTACACCCAGGGCTGGTCCTGAAGGAGCAACACGAGGGAGGAGGCAAACCTCCCGAGGACAAGCAGAGAAGCAGCAGGCCTTGTGGGAATGGCACAATTAAGGCCCAACCCAGGGAAGAGGAATGCAACCCCATGGGTGTTACGGTCAGTTTCTCTGCTTCCCACGTGTGGAAGGGGCGGTAGGTTCAGAGGTGTTGTTTCATAAAGCTCTCTCTTGAGAGAATTTTCCTTGTGAAATTAAGTATGTGCTTGGGGCAATACATTTGAACTAACCTTACACACATGTAATGAAGGTTCCTCAGCCTACTGAGGGCCTGAGTACAAGCTCTGAGTATCGCCTGTACAATTCTTACACCAGCTTACATACAGCTTCAGCAGGTGGCAGGGGCTGCTAGGAAGGAACCTCTTTGTGATCCCTGCTGTTCATCCTCATGTAAATGTTCTCTGAGACCAGGGGCCCACCTTGGATGTTCTGGAAACTGCTCCACCTCTGGGTATCGGGGAGGGTTTCAATGTTTAAGCTAGTCTGTCAGATGGAAGTTTCTGTGACCTAGAAACAGGTCTGTGGGAGGTCCCATTTGGCTGCAATGAGCCAGCTTTCCTGGAACAGAGGCGAGTCTCCCTGCCCAACTCATGGTACCCAGACTCGACAATCAAGAAATCCTGCAATGGCAGTGGGGTCGAGACTTGGTCCAAATTCTTGTTGGAAGTTCCTCTGCCTGGCTCCTAGGTGCCAAGGAGTTTGTTAGTACTTATGAGCTGTTCATTAGCATTGGAGGCCATCAGCCGGAACTGGCAGGAAGGGAGGGCTGGGAGGGAGGCTGCCTGAGCCCTGCGCATTTGTTGGCCTAGATAGTTGGGCGCTTGGTCAGCCCCTCTCCCGCTGGCAGAGCCTGTGGCGCTGCTCACCACAGCCTGGGACGAGCCAGTGGCCGCCTCTCCCGCCCCATCCCCAAAAGTTCCGAATGCAGCAAAGAGAACTCTCTGGTGTAAGCCCCCTTTTATCCTCATATGGAGAGTAGATAGAAGCTCCTGAGGAGTCTTTCAACTCTCAGTTTTCTACTGCCCCACATCTGAATTTTCCAGTCAGGCGAGAGGAGGGCAATGGAAAAATGGAAATTCCCATCTTGACTAAGAGCACTCTCTGTGGTTGAGCATGCTCCCTGAGCAGATCTCCCAGCAGTAATGGTCTCTTCCAGCTCAGCGATCACACAGTTATTTCCAGCCCTGGACTACTGGGCCTGTGTGCTTTCTCTTGCCTTTCTTTTTCAGGGCAATGTCTCACCTCTTGAGGGGAGAAGGAGCAGCATGTGGCCAGAAGAAATAGTCATGCTCTAAAGATTCTGCCTGAGAAGAAAGCAATTAGAGCTAGACCCCCCAGTTCTGTACCAGACCGGGGGGACCTCACCCATCTCAGCCAGAGCCCCAGCTCTTCTGTCCTCTGCTGAGAGTTTGGGCCTCTGACACTTCGTGCTCCTCCTGACAGTGGTTTGTCTGTGAGGGGCATAGGAACCTCCTAGGGCACGACTTGGTCCAGGGAGAGAGACAGGTGTAGTGGGCCAAGCTGGGAGGAAAGTGTTGACTGTTGAAGGCCGGGCGGGATGCTGACTTTAGCCCAGGTGAGCCTGTCCTCACTCTGGCCCCTTGGACACAGGGAGCAGAAGGAGTGCCAGTAAAATATATGCATAAAATAACACCTATTTTTAAGAGGCCTGCTTTGTCCTTCACTTACTGACTGAGTGCCTTTGGGCAAGCTGCCAAAACTCAGTGCTGGGTTTCCTCATTATCAGTAATGATACATGGTTCCCACCTCACAGGGCTTCGAGGTCCTATGAAAATGTTTGTAAACCGCTTAGAACAGTGTACATGCCAAGTGTTTATTAAACAAATGAAACCCAGAACATCCATAAGATGTAGGGGTATAAGGGGCATAACTTTGGGACCCTTTAACAATGCACAAGGAGGGGAAGGAAGCACCCTCTTCTGCAGACAATACAAGGCTCTAGTGTATCAGACATCAGCATCCTGCATGGTGACTAGGGTGTCCAGGGTCTCCCACAGGCAGAGGGACGCTCTGGGGACACAGAGACACCTGGGACTGGGGGCTGGGCACTGGGGTGAAGCCCTGCACAGGCAGTGAGAGGTGGTACAAGTGGGTGCACATTACTGTCGATGCGGCCTCGTACCGGCTAACTGTTGAGGCCCCAGTTCCTTTCCGTTTCTACTTCTATGAGGCTGGGCTCTTTCCCTCCTTACACTCCTGAACTTTAATCCTTATGGACCTTGCTCACAGAAAACCTAATTTCAAATCTTCTGTCTTACCAGTTATGGTGGTTGTTAAAACTGACCATGAAGACTTCTGGAAAAGGCAACACCAAAAAATTGACTTTCTGGAAAGTGGCTGGAGGGGTCATTGCAGGGGAATGGGGGGCCCGTGCTGCCTTTGACAGAGTGTTAGGAGCCCTCATTCTGCAGAAAGAAGGGCCAGACTCTCACTCCAGGCTTGTAAGAGGCTTCAGAATAGGCCTGCTGGCTCCCCACAGCCCCCACCCCAGTTCACTTCTGCAACATCTGCAGAGGCCCCAGGGAGGAGGAGGAAGAGGATGGGTTTCTTCAGTGCTGAGTTCACAGAGAGAGGTTACTTCCTCCACGAAGCAGGTGGGAGCTGAATGTTCTGAGACTGAGGAGACATCTGAGTGGAGCAGATGTGGTAAGACCTCGGAGCTCCTGGGGAGCCTGATGTGTGTGCCTGGAGTTTGGAGGCACCCATGAACTTTGAGGCCCAAACCTGGAGATTTCTGAGGACAGAGGCCTGCAGGGACAGCCTGCGCACAGGGGTGGGAGGGCTGTCCCCTACTTGCTTGGCAATAAACTGGTCAACTATTGCCAAGTGAGGCAATACCCACCCAGAGAGGAGGTCAAAGGCACAGTCCAATGCTGGCCAAAAGGAGATGTGGCTGTCCTTAGGAGGCCTCAGGACAGGGGTGTGCCTAGATGTGGCCTGGAGAAAACCTTGTCCCCCACTTATGCTGAGACCAGCACTCCAGCTGAAGTTTCCAGTATCACACAGATCCCAGCTGAGCCAGGACAAGACTAGTGGTGCCTCCCCAGCACAGGCAGGTGACCAGTCGTATCAGAGGCCCCCGGTCCCTGTCCCTTCTCTTCTTTGCCTCACCCCAAACTAGAGCAACTTGACCTGCGAAAGGGAAGAGGAGGAAAGAAAGGGCAGACTGCACGCCTCTCTTCCTGAAGCCTAACTTTGCCAGGGAGAAAGGGAAGATAAGATTGAAATGGGATCTGAGATTGGAGACTTGGTCTAGACTGGACTGGCTACTGAATGTGGCTGGTGAGGCAGAGAATTTCCTTAAGGCAGCATTAGACGATGGGCACAGGAGGTCACTGGGGGACCTAGTACTTTATTATACTTGTTCTCCACTCAGTTGAAACTCTTCAAACTGTTTTTGCATCCATGTGTACTGAGAACTTCAAAGAAAATATTTTCCTCTTGAAACACAAGATCTAGAGAAACCTATACAATGGAGTCAGAGTGGTTGCCCTGCTTGAAGCAGAGAGCTGAAATCTTGAAACATTCTTTAATTCCTGGAGAGGTCTTTTTCAAAGATTGGTTAATATATAGTGTGTTAGTTTCCTATGGTTGTCGTGACAAGTTACCACAGACTTAGTGGCTTCATACCACACAACTCTATTCTGTAGGTTAGAAGACCGACACGGCCCCTCCGGACTGAAATCAAGGGGTTGGCAGGGTTGCGTGGAGTGCTCACATCACATCACTGCAGCCTGCTCTCTTGCATCCCTCTTGCACATTTAAGGACCCTTGTTATTGCATGAGGCTCACCTGGACAACCCAGGGTACTCTCCCAGCCTTAAAGTCACTTGGTTAGCAACCTCAATTTCTCCTGTAATCTTGATTCCCTTTGCCATGCAACCTAACATAGTCACAGGTCTTGGGGATTAGGACAGAGATAACTTTAAGGGGCCATTATTCTTCTACCACACATGCTTACATGTCAGTGAATTCGATGCAGTTAAACAAAATTGCATGTGACCCTCACTATACATAGCCAAAATTCTATCACATTCCATCACCTCGCCCCACAGGGGTGTAGGGAGACAGGTTCACTGTGAACTCTGAGAGGCAGTAGTCAAGAGACTGCCAGACATTCGTCATGTCTGGAGGGCCACTCAAAAGCCATTCAGTCTCACTTAGGCCCCTGAGCAGAAGTGACTGAAGGGGCATGTGTTGTGCACTCACCCTCAGAAGTGAGTGCCCCCCACGCCCCAGCTGCTGCTCTGTGGCACTCACAGCTCTGCTGGTGCCAGGTCTTGCCCTGTCCACTGTTAAGCATCTTCTGCTGCAAGTACTTGAATTTCAAGGTCCCAGGTGGCCTTCACCAGTGTCAGGTGCTCAAGATGCTGCTGACTGAGGGAACAGAGACGGTGGTGAAGTGCCCTGTCACTAGCACTCCTGAGTGTTGAGTCTCACCTTTCTCCAGGGCAAAATCTTCTGCTTAAAAGCTGCACCTGCACAAGTGTCACAACCTGTTTTGGAGGGAGAGGTGGAGCCCACCCCTCCTGATCTGCAGGGAGATTGGTGGGGAGGGGAGGGCTCTGTGGAGTGTGGAGACTGGGCTTGGGCCCTGTTACCTGCACTTGCTGGGATGGGGAAGCATGCAGGATCCGTGCAACTTCTCTGGGTGTTGCAACACTGGCACCAGTCCCCTCATCTCCCAGCTCAGGGTGCACTGGCAGTTCTGGTCTGGCTTCCTGATACGGAAATGTAAACTGTGTCCCCCTGCTAGGACTGGGTTCCCAGGACACCCATCAGTATCCTGCGGTATTGAGGAAAAAATGAAGAGCAAGGCTTCTATGAAGCTTTTCTCCCTCACCCTTGACCAATCAATGAGGCTCTCTGGGTTTGCGGGGCCTTGCCATCCTCACTAGTGGGTCTCAGCAGGTTAGGTTGGCCCGGGTCCAGCATGGGTCCTGGACGTTGGAATGTTTCCCCTAGGACTCTCTCCCCTGTCCTGCCATCCGGGTGCTTTGAGGACAACAAAGCCACGTTCAGACCACCCTGAGTGATGGAATCCTGGCCACTGAGCCATCCATAGAGGCCCCCTGCTCCCTGGGGCACTGCCCTCCCACACCCCAGGTCTCTTACACAAAAGCCCTCATTCTCTTCTTTGCTTTACACAACTAGGATTAACAGCTTGTTGGAAAGGACATGATGCCCCTACAAACTGGAACCTCAATCCCTTAGCAACACAAGACTGTATTTACTCTCCTGGAGAGTGAAAAGGGCCCAGTCCTCCCTTAGAGACACATGACCACCAGGACGTTGGACACAGAGAGTGCCAGGAGCTCTCATGCCTCTAGGATGAGGTCACCTTCCCCCAAGAATGGCCCCATAGCTTTTTTTCTGGAGCACAAATATCCACCAATCCACTCTCTAAGCACACTTTCTATAGTGAGCATTATTACTATCCTAATGAAAAAAATAATCTCCTGTATTTTAAAATGTTTATATAGCAAGGCCATACAGATAGCCACCAAATACAACCATGCTTCCAGGTGGAAGATGCAGTTTCTCTTGTTCAGGTGGGAAACTGTAGCCTTACACAATGATTTTGTCACAGTTACTTTAGGGGTGTGGAGACTAGGATGTTTTTTAGCCCAGACAGAGCTCTAGAATACTTCTGAAGACCTGGTTGCCAACCCCAGCTCTTATGCAGACTTGACCTTGAGCCCTCCATTTCTTCTTCCGTCCATAACACTGCCTGCCTGCTGGGGGCGCTGTGAGAGGCTGATGAGGTGAGGCGGTGCAAGCACATTGGAGGCTGCACAGTGCAGTGTCCTGGAAAGGAGACAAACTGGAGAATCTGCTGTGGTTTTGGTGATTTTATCTGGCAAGGGTGGCAGAGCATCCTCCCCAAAGCTCCAGCCTCCCCCACGCACCGTGAAGGAGAGAACAGGACAGCTGTCACAGTGCCGGGATGAGCCAGGGGCCGTGAGAGGCCGGACTTGCTGACTTCGTTTCTGGCCTCAGTGAGAGATGCCCAACCTGGCAGCCAGGCAGGAGAGGAAACACTCCAGGGCATGCTTCCCGCAGAGGAGTCATTTACAGAACATCACCACGGGGACCCCCACTCTCTGAGGCCTGTCCCGTGGGCTCCAGGGTGCCATGACCTGCTGACAGCCAGGGAAGCAACCACACCCTGCGCTCCAAGACATGCCCCTCTAGTCTTGCTCCTTCTGGAAGATGGAAAGTGTGTGTTGTTTCCCTGTGCTGCAGAAATCACCGGTCCCTGGACTGCGTGTCGCTGGCTTCCTAGAATACTGCTTTTATTAGGTTAGTAAAATTACGCTGAAGGTGTGAACAAAAACCATTTCCACCCACACAGTTTACTGCAACATTAACACCACTTGCTCAGAAAGATTTCAGTTGCAAATGACCCTGCCCACCTCGAAATGTTCCCTTCAAAGCCATTTAAACAAACCTGATGGTTCAACTTTTTAATAATCAACACCAAACAAATATTTACTTTCCAAGACCCTGAATTCCTTACCTTTTTGTGTTCCCCAGTCTTTATTATATTGTGATCCTTACTCAGTTCCAATCAGGCTTCTGCACAGAAAGACTTGCTTTAAACCAGACCTCAACCCCCGCCCCGCCGCCCCCAAACCTCTCACCTTTGAGATGCCGTCAGTGTGTGATCTCACTTATCAGGATGAGCAGGCACCTGTCTTGCCTTTTTAGAAGGTAGTTTGGGTGCTGCTTTTGGAGAGCCAGTGTTTGACAAAGGAAGAAAGTCTGTTTTCTGGGTCTGTTAGAGGAGTACTCATTGCCTTACCAAAGGGACTTACCACATTTTTCGGATCATAAGACGCACCTAAGTTTTAGAGGAAAATAGGGAAAAAAAATTTGAGGCAAAAAATGTGGCAAAATATTTAATAACATAAATAACATAATATTTCACCAATGTAAATGTAAACAGAACTCAACGGCAGCATTAACAACCATTATTCCTCCCAAATTTGGGGGGGAGGTTGTGTCTTATTGTCCAAAAACACGGTATTTTCCTTTTATTTTTTCTCTTCACCTTAATTTATGGCATCGTGATGCATTTTGTGTATTCTTGCACGCCCTCTCCATGTGGAAGGGGGAAGGCATTGGAGCTGATGCCGTCAGTCTCCCACCCGTGTCCCTTGGACCTGAGGCCCTGCCAATTCCCAATGGTCAGAATCTACGCATGTGCTTGAGGGTTCTCCCTCTCCCAATTCAGATCTGGGAAGGCTGCAAAATCTGTGCTTTCTTCCACAGCCAGAGGTGCTAAGAAACAGACAGATCCCCAGAGTGAGCAGGTCAACCAGAGATGCAGAAATTAGTGTGTAATTACCTCAGCTTCCTGGCCATCGGATGGAAGGAATGCTTTTCAGCCCTGTGTTTTACGCTCTTTCCCACGGTTCCCCTTAAGGCTAAACTTCAGTTGCTCACTGTGGTAGTTGACTTCTAAAACCTCCTTTCTTTCCCTGGACCTCTTTCCCATTTGTCTGCAAGTGTTACCCGTACTTCCCAAACAAACTGTTTCCACTTGAGTTTGGGAGCATTCTGGGAAAATCCAGACTAAAAGAGGTATAAATAACCAAAAATGAATAGAAACCAGTAAAGTATCTTACATATTAAAATATTCGAATAAATGTTTATTACAGTAAAGAGACAGCAACATAAACTGGATTCTTGAAGCTTAGCCCAGGGCTGAGCACGTAGCACTGTTCAACAAACACTCGGAGAGGAGGAAAAAGTAGCTTGTGGAGTGTGGGCTAGCTGGTCACCCAGTGGGAATGTTAGGGAGGGGTTGATGAGTCATTGACTAAGGGGACAGACGACCTTCCAGGATCCCCACAGACCGCGAGTTCTGTGGGCTGCCTGTTACCACAGAGTGGGTGAAGAGCCTCTGGTTGCTAAGAGGGAGAGAGCTGGCCTAGGAGTTTTAGTTCACCTCTTACATTTTCCTATTAAATTTCTTTGATCTCACAACATTTAATTTACATAGCTGTACTGAGCTATAATTTTTATACCATAATATTTGCCATTTGAAAGTGTAAAACTCAGTGGCTTTTAGTATTTTCCTGGAATTGCACAATTCCTACCACTATTCAATTCCAGAATGGTTTCCATCACCACCTCCCACCAAAAAACCTGTACCTATTAGCGGGCATCCCCATCCCCACTCCCCCAAGCAAGCACTCTTCCATTTTCTGTTTCTGTGGATTTGCCTATTAGGGACATTTCATAGAAACGGCATTATTACCGGACAAAACCAGCTCTGAAGTGTCCATGGTCGCCAGCTGAAAGACAACTCCGAGATGACTCATGAGAAGGGAGCTTACTGCCAGCGGGCACTCATGGGCACACTGGGGATTGTTCCCAGAGCAGTGTGTCCCCAAACAAAGAATCTAAACCACTTTTATAGGGGGAAATCATGCATAAACATCAAGGTAGACTTTGTCATTGCATTTATAGGTGGCAACATTCCAATACATGCAAGTCAGGAAACAGGGCTGTAGGTACGTTGCATGTTGAAGATTTTAGTAGTATAATGAGGAAGGTCACGAGGAGGTCACTGGAAATTTTTTCAGGCTTCTCCAGCAGCTGCAGGTGGTTCAGTTGGGTCACCGCCACCCGGCCCGCTCCCCCTCCTCCCGAGTCTAGCAATCATCACATTAGGGACTGTGTAGGTATGAATAAACATCTAAGTCTTAGTCTTTCTGTGAAACTTTCAACAAATTACAAGATGGCAAACCTTATGATTTTAGAGTGAGCTAAGTGGAGTTATAGGTGAATCAAGGGAAAATTATAAACTCTAAACAAAGGTTAATCTATGCTAGGTTACCTGGTAGGCTGCATGTGTAGGTTGGGTTACAGAATCATACAGTATGCAGCCTCGTTGTGACTGTATGCTTTTGCTGGGCAGAATGTTTTCACAGTTCACCTGTATTATGGCATGAATCATTGCTTCATCCCTGTGTGTCTCCAAATAATTTTCCATCTCGTGGCCATACCATACTTTGTTTATTGATCACTTGATTGACATTTGGTCTATTTCTACTTTCTTACTGTTAGGAATAACACTGCTATGAAAATTCATGTACAAGTGTTTATGTGGACAAATGTTTTCATTTGTATATCTATATCTAGGAGTGGGACTACTGGGTCAAATGGTGACCCCATATAAAACTTTTTGAGGAACTTCTAAGTTGTTTTGCAAAGTAACTGCACTATTTTGCATTCCCACCAGCAGTGAAGGAGGGTTCCAGTTTCTTCTCATCCTCACTACTGTTACTGTCTGTCTTTGCGACAGCCATCCCAGTGTGTGTGAAGCAGCACCTTGTAGTTTGATTATGTTCCCCAATGACTAATGATGTTAAGTACCTTTTCATGTGCTTATTAGGCATTTGCATTCTTCTTATGAGAAACGTCTATTCAAATTCTTTGCCAATTTTTAAATTGTAGTTTCTGTTTCTCTATTGCTGATTTATAAGGGCTCTTTATATATTTTGGATACTAGACCCTTATCAGATATGTGATTTGCAAATATTTTCTCCCATTCTGTGACTTGTTTTTTCACTTTCTTCATAGTGTCTTTTGAAGCACAAACGTTTTCGACTTTGATGAAGACCAACTTTACTTTTTGCCTTTGGCTGCTTGTGTGTTTGGTGTCCCATATGAGAAGTCATTGCCCAATCCAAGGTCATGAAGATTTACATCTATGTTTTCTTCAAAAATTTTTACAGTGTTAGTTCTTAGTTTCAAGGCTTTGGTCCGTTATGAATGAAGGCTTGGTGTCAGCTAGAAGTCTAACTTCATCATTTTGCATGCGGATATCCACTCGCCCGGCACCAATTGTAAAAAGACAACTCTTTCCCCCATTGAATTTCCCCCATTGAATTGTCCTGGCGCCATTGCCAAAACTAACTGTTAAAGTTTATTTTTACACTCTTAATGCTGCCCCGTCATCCGTGTGTCTATTTTGATTCTAGTGCCACACTATCTTGACTGCTGCAGCTTCGTAGTTTTGAGTCAGAAAGTATAAGTGTCTTAACTTTGTTCTTTTTTTTTTTCAAGATTGTTTTGGCTATTCTGGGTCCCTCACATTTCCATGTGAGTTTTAATATCCTTTTGTCAATTTCTGTGAAAAAGCCACCTGGGATGTTGACAGGGACTGTGTTGAACCTGTAAACAATTTGGGGAGTGTGGTCATCTTCACAATATTAAGTTATCCAGTCCACAAAGATGGGATGCCTTTCCATGTATTTGGTTCTTCAATTTTCTTCAAGAATGTTTTTTGATTTTCACTGTATCAGTCTTGGACTTCTTTTGTAATATTTGTTCCTATGTGTTTTATTCTTTTTGATGCTATTATAAATAGAATTTTCTTAATTTTATTCTTCATTGTTAGTGTATAGAAATACAACTGATTGTTTTATCATCCCACAAAATTTTAAAGTTTGTGTTTTTACCTTCAAAATCAAAAATCATTATTTCCAAGAAATATTTTCCTAATCTTAAGGCGTGAGACCCTTTGAGGCCTGCTACAGAGTACCCAAAGCTTGCTGCTGTCCTAGAGAGAAAACAGAAAGTAAAAATTTTAGGTGTTGGGAAGTGAAGTATGTGGTTTACTTAGTCCAGATAAAGCAGGCTTACAGAGAGTCAGTTTTGAAAATTAAGAAGTCCTTGAGCATAGAACACAGATTTAGGGGTGCTACGAAGGAGTTACAAAATAAATTATTAAGCTCAAAGAACTAGCAGATAACGGGTGCAGGATAATGTGTATTAAAAACGAAACAGAACAAAGCACAAAAGCACCCTCCCCTGACCCCCCCACCCCCACCCCAGGGCCCTGGCTGGCTTTCTCAGTTGGTTAGCATGTCATCCTGACACACTGAAGTTGTGGGTTTGATTTCTCGTCAGGGCACATACAAGTATCAACCAATGAATGCATAAATAAGTGGAACAACATATCGATCTCCCCCCCCACCCTTCCTCCCTCTCTGAAATCAATAAATAAAAAATTAAAAAAGAGAAAAGAGCCTCCCAGGGGAACGGCACACGCATTCTAGTACTAACTCCGGGCCCCGGCTGTGGGATGTAGAGCTGGAAGGAATCAATGATCACCCACGCTGCTTCTCAGGATTCAGATGAGGAGGTAGAACTAGAAAGTTGAAGTGGCATGGGTGCTGTACACGAGAAAAAGCAAGAGGTTTGGAAACAAACAACTTACGTCATCACTACTAGGAGACCGTGGGGAAAGCGGAGCATTTCGGGAGGAGGTGCTGACCTGTGTGCAGCTTGGCATGAGGCCAGGTCCTGGGCCGAAGCAAAAGGCAAAATTTTCAGCTGAGCCAGGTTTATTTTATTTTATTTTTTCAAAGAAAGGTTATTTCTTGATAAATTGAAACAAAACCAAAAACCATTTCTGGTCCCTTTTGCTTCTAGTGACATCTCTGTAGGAATGTTTTATCTTACCAAATCAGTTATTCTCAGTCAGGAGGACAGGTTTTACAATAGAAAGTAAATGGAATTTGTGTCAACATCACTCAAAGAAAAATAAAAGCAAATCTGTGGACACCATCCCAAACTGGGACGATAAGAATGATAAGGACAACGTAATTATAGGGAGGAGAGAATAGCCTCAAGCCCTGGATCTGAGGTCCAGGCCCCTGGGTGTCATTACAGGTTTCTGCCTGGGGAGGATCTCTCTGTCCTGCTGGGACCACAATAATGCGGGGCCTGCAGTCCCGCCAGGAGCAGGCAGTGGGCAAAGAGCCAGGCTGGAACCGCGGAGCAGCTGGTCACCATGAACCGGGTGTCAGGCAGTACGTGGAGCCAGCCCTCTCCGGACCTTGTGATTGAGGGCAACAGTGAGCTGACGTCGAAAACAGTACCCACTCTCCCTGCGCAGTTGCCCTGGCTTTCCGCCCCTGCCCTGGGTGCTGGAGGGACCACGGCCAGTCCTCCATCCTCATGTGTAAATCAAGATCGAAACTGTTATGGTGAAGTAATCGGCCAAAAAAACAAAAAACAAAAAACACAAAACAGTATATGAAAAGGAAGCAAAACAACAAGAAGAAAAGATTGAAGAAAACCAAAGCTGCAAATGGAGAAAATTATGCCTTTAAAAAGCAGGCAGAGATCCTGCAAGTGTCCCATATGATGATCCCAGATGTCAGCGCAGGTTGGAATCTGCATATATTGACCTTCTGCACATATTAGAGAGTGAAAAAAGAGTTGGAAGAAGCTGAGGAATGAATACAAGGAAGCATGATTAGTATTGGATTCACTGAGGTTAGAAGCCTAAAGTTTTCCTGTACAAGGATTTTTTTGCAATGAATCCTGGGATTCATTCCACATTCATTATTTTTGACCACTGCTATATGTTCAAGTAGTGTGAGAATGTGATTCTTTTTATGTAGTTACACATATTTCTCTTTGCCTAACTTAAGCTGTCAAATATATGAATTCTTCTAAAAAGGGGAAGGAAAGGAAGGAAGGAAGGAAGGAAGGAAGGAAGGAGAAGAGGAGGAAGAAGAAGGAGAAAGGAAGGGAAGAAGGGAGTGAGGGAGGGGTGGAGGGAGGGAGGAAACAGTGCTCAGGGTGAGATCTAAAGGGCCGGATTCCAGGTCCAGCTCTGCTTCTCACAGGAGGTGTGATCTTCATGGAGTCAGTTCCCTCATTTGAATAATGAGAAGCTGGAACTAGATCAGGCACGGTAAACACCCAAGCGGAGTGCCCCTCTACCACATCTCACCAATGACAGACATTGCTAAAAATCATCCACAACTTTCTTTCCCAACCAGCTGCCCGAGACGCCTTCAGAGGTCAGTGTTACGTGGGGTCAACACCAAGCATTTGGAACAAGCGCAGGATACAAGCTATTTGCTGTCCTTGACCAGACTGTCTGCTATAGTGTTTTACCCTGACATGTGATTCTAAGTCATTTTTTGTAGGTTTGTCCAGGCTTCTACTAAAGTTGTCATGAGGCAGAATATTGATAACTTCAAAAAGAAACAGCCCATGGCGGCTCTATGTAGATGCAAGCTGTCGTGAATGCTATACTTTATGCAATGTACTTTCAACACTGCTATCACACAGAGCTTCCAAGCTGCTGAAGGAAGGGGCCCTCTGCTTAGCTTGGTTAATGGTGGTTCCCCGGGGCTGGTGATTGGGCAGCAAGGGAGAAAAAGAGAAAGAATTTCGACATTTTTTTTTTCTCCTGAAACATAAATGTTTATTTCTGTGCCAGGATTAACTTCATTCCACACAAGAATAGTTAGAGCCGTGTTGCTAGGAAATCAGCAGACTTCGGTCTGGATGAGCTTGGATAGGAGTGTACCGTTCATGCGGTGCAAACAGGGAAGGGGTCTGAGGTTGAAGACACGGTTCTCTGTCAGCGCTGTTCAAGGAGGCAGACACAGCACACAGGGTCTAAGGTGGGGATCCCTCCCAAGGTGATCTAATTCCCAGGACTGGGTCACCTGGAGCTATCCCAGGGTCCCCTCCCATCTGCCTGGTTTGTCACCATCACTCACACAGTGCTGCCTGGCTTCTGACCCTGAGCCTGGCTGCTGGGAGCCTGGGACCAGAGTGACCCCTGAGCTGGGAGGAAGATGACACTTCTTTAGAAATGAGTCCTGGAGAGCTACTCACTTCCAGAGAATTCAGGCTTTGGAACAGCAAACTGGAGTCCTTAAGAATACTCCTACCCTTCCCTGGCCTCACCTCACCCCTGCCACTCCTCAGCCTCTTTCCCTGCTTTATTTTTCTCTGTGGCAGTTACCACTGGATAACATTTAATGCCTTTTGATGACTAAGAGTCTCTCTCCTTTCTTGCGTGGAAGCTCCACGAGAGGCATGGCGGTTTGTCTGTTTCGTGCACAGCAGTTTCCCTGGTGCCTAGCACAGTCTCTGAAACATGGTAGGCACCTAACAAGTATTTATTAAGTGACCAAATCTATGCATCTATTTGACATTTTGTTTATCCAGAAAGCTGGATTTGTTTCATCTAAGAAAGCTTTGTTGAATACCTTCTGAATGCCTGGAATTATTCCCCAAGTTCGGGATTGGAGTCTGGGAAAAATTTGAGAAGAAAAAAACAGCTCCCACTGAGGTTTGAAGGGGAAGGCCCACATAACAATAACCTCCCTTATGCATCACTTCTTAATACACCTTTGAGTGCTCTCCTATTGTTCACTTCTGTCTCAAATCAGCCGTTTGAGGTAAATAACTTTATCCTAGTTTTTTTCAGAGGAAGAACTGGAGGTTCATAGACAGTAAGCAATTTGCCCATGTTGACAAAATCCAGCCCACAGAAAAGCTTTATGAGTTTATTTGACCCAGAATTTAGAGGACATGCCTAGGAGCAAAATCTCAACAAATTGAGAAAATGCTCCAGGGAATGGCAGTTTCTGCAGTTTATTTAATGCGTTAGCACTGAAGGAGAGGACATAAAGAGGGCACGTGAACGCCGTTGGTGGTAGATTAAGAAGTGCGAGAAAGCAAAGTGGGGAAATCTGTAGGATCGGACAAAAAGCAAACTGAGGAGCACACTTCTTCTACGTGGTGGGTGCAGGACAGTTACAGATTACAGGATGGAGATGGTATGCGGGGAGCCAGATAACAATGAGGGGTTCTGCGATCTCCTGCTCTGGTGGTCCTGTGCCCGGTGCCTGCAGTTGTGCCTTTGAGGGCTCTAGAAAAGAAAATCACTCGACATCTCTCAGATATGTTATTCCAGACGCGTAAGACAGTGGACAGAGCTCACTTACGGTAAAGATTAACCTTGGCTGAGGAAGCTGTAGGCCCGGATGTGACCACCCACTGCGGCCTGCCCGGTGAGGAATTCATGGTTAGACCATCTGTGTGGTTATTTTTGGTCACAGAGTTTGTAAGTCTTGCCTGGTGCGACCCCCTGAGCTTGTCAGATTTAGTGTATGGCCCCTTTTTTGTTCACACTCAAAACCACATATCTGCTAAGTGGTGAAGCCAGGCACTGGCTTTACAAAATACACAGGTGCGCTTCAGCACTGGGCCACTGGCCCTGCTTTGTCCTCCGCACCTGTCTTCCCAGCTAGCTGCTGTCCGGGGGGCAGCGGGCAAAAGCCGTTCTCACAGTCTGACAGAAATCCCTCAGAGAAGAGAATATCATGTCAATGATCGCAACATTTGTGTTTAAAAGTCTGCCTTGGTGTGAGATTCCTACTACTATAAGCTCTAAAGATCAGAGCAATTCGTCATGATACTTTCAGGAGGAGAGAACGTGCGGGGAGAAAAGATATTCCAGTTTGGAATCAGATTTCCCGAACAACTAAGCATTTGGAACCTCCCAGAATATCCTCAGTAGGATTCCCATGGGATTAGCAGTCTCATTTTTAGGGAAGTCCTGGCTTGCACTATAAGTAACAATCAAATCCATTTCCAATCAAGTTCAGGCTTAGAGACTCCTAGTGATATACGCCCCCTTCCAGGCCCTGGGAACCTAGCCCCTAATTCCCAGACTGCAAACTGGGGACACTTTGAAATTCTTGGGATTGAGCACCTGGGACTTGAGCTCAACCCCCAGCTGTCAGGAAGCTCCCGTGTGTGGGTCGTCCTGAGACCTCTCTGAAGGAAGTTCCAGTTTTGGTACTGAGAGTGCCCGTGTATCCGTGTATTGAGGGGTTCAGACAAGCCTCCCCAGAATCTGCCACTTTGACACGCAGACTATTTTGAGCTAAAGATGATCAAGGCCCCAGAGACTCAGGAAGAGCTTATTACCTCCCTTTAAGTGCCGAAAAGAATTTTTAGATAGAGGTTCTGGCCCAGAAAGAGGTAAAACTACAAAGAGTACGGGCTAGCGTGGTGGGCTGGGGGTCCCCATGGGACGGAGAAATCAAAGTCCTTTCTGTCCCCTCTGTGTCTCTAAAGGCATTTGCTCCTCCCCTCTTCCCGCAAATGGTCTTCCTTTTCTTTGACGCAGGACCCCTATCCTGTTATTGGCTCAAGATGGCACATAAGCCTTTTTTCCCCTGACTGCATGTGGGGCTCATATTCTTATGGGGCCCCGGTATGGGCATAATTAAACTTGTTTTTCCTCCTGCTAACCTGTCTTACGCTAATGTAATTATTATACCAGCCAGAAGACCTTAGAAAGGTAGAGAAATTTTTTTTTCTTCCCTAGAGTGTGTTACAGAATCACTGGCTGCCTGGGACAGGGGTGCTGGCTTGCCTGGCATAGGTGTGTTAGAGGGTCAATGGGTTTCACTCAAATAAATCCCTTTCAAACAAGTACTTAATAAAACTCCTTCCAATGGAGTTTCTCTTATATTTTATTTGTATTAGTTTCTTTTCTTCAACTACCTACTTAGTTTGTGAAATAATTTAAAAATGTTTTAGTTAATTAGTCATGTGGAAAACACAGAGCAAATCATCATGGGACAGCGCTTCAAGCACACGAGTGTGGCTAGAAGTAAAGGACAGAGAATAACACGTGTTGGTGCAAATCTGAAGAGCTTGAAATGCTCATACTTTGCTGGTGGGAGTATAAAATGGTGCAGCTGCTTTGAAAACCAGTTCTTCAAAAAATTTGACATCGAGTTACCCTATGACTGAGCAGTTTTACTCCTAGGATATATTCAAGAGAAATGAAAGCATCCATCTATGCAAACATGTGCACACAAATTTCATTGCAGCGTGATTCATAATAGTTAAAAAATGGAAAACATCCAGATGTCTGTCAACTGCTGAATGGATAAACGAAATGTAATACAGCCATACAATGGAATATTACTTAGTCATAAAAATGAAAAAAGTACTGATACATGCTATAGCATGGGTGAACCTTGAAAGAATGCCAAGTGAAGGAAGCTGATCACAAAAGGCCATATATTGTGAGATTCCATTTCTATGAAATGTCCAGGAGAGGCCAATCCACTGAAACAGACGGCAGACTAGTGGTTGCCTGGGGCTGGGGTGGGGGAGGAATAGGGTGTGACTGCTGATGAGTATATTTTTGTTCCTCCAGGTAGGTAGTGAGGAGAGTACTCTGGAATTAGGTAGTGGTGATTGTACAACTTTGCCAGTATACTAAGAACCACTGAATTGTATGCTTTAAAACGCTGAATTTGATGGTATGTGAATTATACCTCAATAACAGAATCTAGTAGAAAGACATATATAAAAATAAAATAATATGAAAAATTAATAATACAGTTAAATTACTCTCTTTGGAAACCATCTTTGTATGCATTGCAAGACCTCATTGGGTTCTATTCTAAACCCACTACTTTGAAGAGCATGAAATGATAAGTTGGGGAAGTGTACACTATTCTTCATTCCTTCCTCCTTGCGGTACCTACCACCCAGCCTTGTTTCTAGATGCTCACTTTTGCCTGATAGTCCAGGGGTTCTCAAAGAGTCATTTTGGTCCAATTGCAACAGGAATCTGTGGTAGTGCTTGTGAAAAATTCTTGGGCCCACTGAAACAGAAACTCTATGTGTGTGACTCTGGACTTGGCATTTTTAACAAGTCACCTAGCTGGGAAAATAATATTATTATTAATAATTATAGCTTCTACCTGTAGAATACCATGTGAAGGCACTACTCCAAGAGCTTTATATTAATAAAGTCATTTAACGCTCAGTACAACTCATCATTGGGTAATGTTATTATCCCCATTTTGCCAATGGATACTGAGAGATTAAGAAACCTTTCCAAGTTTATGGAACTAGTAATCAGTAGAGCCTGGAGTCAAACACAGGCAGTCTGGCTTCAGACTTCAAGCTCTTACCCTTTGCACAGTGCCATTTACTGTGGTTCAAAAATTTGTATGCCCCCAAATTAATTGTTGAAATCTTAATCCCCCAAATGTTGGCATTAGGATATGGGGCCTTTGAGAAGAGCTTAAGTCATGAGGGTGGAAACCTCATGAGTGGGATGGCTGCCCTTATGAAAGAGGCTCCAGAGAGCTCCCCGACCCCTTTCACCGTGTGAGGGCACATGCAGAAGGTGCCAGTTATGAGGAGGGGTCTAGTCATGCTCCTTAATGCTGGATTCCCCAGCTTTCAGGACTGTGAGAAATAAATTTATGGTGTTTATAACCTGTCAGGTCTGCAGTATTGTTATAGCAGTTCGAATGGACTAAGATAAAATCTGTCCTCCTCATTGATTTTTATGCTTAAGTTTGAGACTCACTGTTATGATTGCTATTTAATATATTACTTGTATCTGCAAAAATAAGTATCTATGTTCTACCTTTGATCTGATAATCTACAAAAATAAATTTTCTCAAGGGGAATGTGCCAAGCCGGGTTGGAAACAGGGCTGTGAAAAGCGTACACCCTTGGGTAGGTGGCCATGCCCCTTCCACTGCCTCTTCATTAACTAACTCTGGTGAAGCCAACCACCCAGAGCGAGGCCTGTCTCTTGCAGGAGAATCCTGGCCCGGGTTCCATTCCAAAGTCTGGTCCAACCTTCCCTCCAGTGTTTCTGACTCACAAAGGCAAGTAGAGAACCCTTGTCTGTGGGTGTCACAGAGCTCAACCAGACCGTTTTGGATGTTGTGGCCAGCTCTGGGCTGCCTACTGATGGCCCAAGCCACTTTGGGGCTGAAACAGGCTCCCACACCATCTGGCTGGCCAGAGTCACCACAGCCCCAAGGGCCAGGCTTGGTTCTATGTCACATGGAGACCTCTCAAAGCAGCTCTTTCAGGGACCTGCAGCACCTTGATAAGAGCTAGGCATGGGATGGAAGAAAGAGCAAAGGTACAAGGCCTGGGTGGACCCCTGGGAGGTGGGCTCATCGGGCAGGTCATGTAGTACCCCCAGCCTCAGACGTATCACTGTAGAAGACAGTCTTTCCCAACCCAGGGCCTCCGCAGGCAGCTAAGACCATTGGTCACAATAGCATCAGTGAAACTGCTCCCTGTGATGTTAGCATCACTGTTCTGAACTGCCAATCTTTAATTCTGAGTTTGGCCTCTCTCATTCAAAAAGAACTGGTATCCATTCATTTAACAAACACTAATGGAAGGAATGAGTGATTTTCTTCGCAGAATCCATGCAGAAGTGTAAAGTGACTAATAGGCATCTCAAATTTAACTGAGTTGGAATGGAACTCAACTTCCCCGTAAAACCTGCTCCTTCTCAGTTTGGTCTAACTTGTAATAGCGCCAACATCCATCCAGTTGCTCTAGCCCAAACCCAGGAGTCATCTTTGACTTTTCTCTTCTGTCATTCAGTGCATCAGCAAGGTCAACACACACTTGAGCCCCTCTCCCACTTGCACACTTTCCATCCTTGTCCAGCCCCCATCACCTCACTCATTCACTGCAGCCTCCTGACCCTTCACAGGCCATGTGACACTCAGCAGTCAGGGTAAATCACCTGCTGTCATTCCCCTGCTAGGAAATCTGCAATGACTTCCAGTGCACTTAAAATAAAACCCAAAGTTCTTGCCATATAGGCACGTCTTAACAGGAGCTGCTCCCTCCCTCCTCTCTGTCCTTGCCTCCTCACCACTCCCCCTTTCACTGCATTCCAGCCACATGGCCAACCCACTTTCTGTCTTCTCAACACGCTGGCTCATTCCTATCTCAGGTCTCTGCCTGGCCTGCTCTCTTGGCCTGGAATGCCCTTCCTCCAGAACCTGGCATGGCTCCTTCTCATCATCTTGATTTTAGTTCAAATAGCACATCCTCAGTGAAGCCACAACTCCTGTTCTGAGTTATCCTTTCTACTTTTATCTGTTCTGCTTTCTTCATTGCACCTGTTATGATCTGAAATTATCTTAATTGTGTGTTTATTGACATGTCAACTCCGGTGGTTCCTTTCAACTGTAACCAGGCTTCACGAGGCCAGAGACTTTGTCTGGTTATCCCCAGCTCCTACTGCCTGACACATAACTGACTCTTGAATAGTTCTTAAATGAATTATGTGATGTCACTATGAGAGCACAGGCCTCAACTATATTTGTCTTGTTCTAAAAAGAAACTAAAGAGGTTTATAGGAGTGAATATTATAAGGTTTGTAAATACCAGACTAGGACAGTAGATTTTTAAAAAATCTAGGGTAAGATGCTTAGGTGAACTCTGAGTTTTGCATTGTCCCAGGACTCTGTTCTTCAAACGAGCATGTCCGAACCCACTGTCCCATATTCTACTCTTGGGGATGTGTGTAGCTCAGGACAGCCACAGCCTTCCAAAAGCTTGAGTCATCCTTGACTCATCCCTTTCTTTCATACACACAGTGCCTTTCTCAACAAATCCCATCAGCTCTACCCACAGGTATCCAGAATGTGATCCTTTCTCTCTTGCCCCTGCTACCAAGCTGGCTCAAGGCACTGCCTCCTTTGAACTCCTGCAATGTGTCCCAGTTAATCTCCTGCTTCTACTTTTGTTTCCTCTGATCTCCACTCATTAGCTAGAGTGATCCTGTGGAACTGTCTTCCCTTTGCTCAGAACCCTTAAATGGCTTCACATCTTATGATGTGTGAGGTCTGAACTTATCAAAGGACTCCAAGGCCTGACATTGTTCTGCTTCTGATACGTATGACCATGCCACTGCCTCACTCAGGCCGCTTTGGCCACACCAAACTCCTTGTTATTTCTTCAAAGTGCTGTGCACACTTCTGCCTCAGGGATTCTGAACTTGCTGTTCCCTCTGCCTAGAATGTTCTTCCCCCAAGGATCCACATGCCAACTACCTCAGCATTTTCAGGCTCCAGGCTTTGCTCTTTTGGCATCTCAGAAAGTCACTGCAGACTTTTAAAATATACCTCTTCCCATCCTAATCCTTTTCCCTAATTTATTACACTTGGTCTTAGCCAAAAGGCCCAGAAGTGATTCCCCTAATTTATTTTATACTACTTTATCACCAGTAACATAGTATTACACATATTTACATGTAATACATTTTATATATAATATAATACATTTTTAATACTTTAAAGTATATTTTAACATATGTATGTGCATATATATGTAATTTTACCATATATTTTCCCACTAGAATGTAAGCTTCCTGGGGTAGGAACTTTTGTCTGTTTTGTTCAGGGTAGTATCTAGCAGAGTGCTTGGCTTGTAGTAGGCACCCTGTAACTATCTGTGGAATTAATTAATGCACATGAACCTAGGAAGGAGGCAATGACATAACACACATGCTTCAAGGTCTTTATACCAGTCAGCAGGGAGCCCCTATCTTATCTCTCAGCTTTTGGAAAGTTAATGCACACATGAAAGCAGCTGCTGTTATGTGAGTCAGAACAAATGAAACTGTTTGTTCAAGAAAAATGTAACTCTTCCTGCTACCAAGAGCAGAGAAAAATGTCTCTCCCTTGAGCCCTGCCAAAGAACCTGGATATTGCGAGCAAGGTCCTAACCAGAGTGTTTAGGGAACTGTGGACAGCATCATAGTGGTTCTCATTACATTCTTGGATGTGGCTGATGCCAGATGCAGACCACAATTGTGTAAAAGCATTTGCATATAGAGGTGGAGCACTCTGATCCAGAGACACAGCTTGCTATCAGGCTGGACTGTTATAAGAACAGACCTCTAATACTCAGGAATGGGCAGAGTTCATGGCTGTTGGGCCTGCTTCTCTCAATCAAGCTTTTGCTGAATATCAAATGGCAGAGAGTTGAAGTATACATTTGCTGAGAAGAGGGCCTTCCAGGAGTACTGTGGAGGTTGCACCAACAGTTTCAGAGGCACCACTGTGGTCCTGCCCTTGAAGACATACCAGTGGCTAACAAGTACACAAAGAGACATTTGACATCACTAGTTATTAGGGACCTGTAAATCAAACTACAATGCAGTATCGCCTTGGACCCATTAGAATGGTTATTACCTTCAAAAACAAAAACCAAACAAACAAATAAAAAAATGAAGCCATTTTGAAATGGATCTGGAGCTTCCACGCCAGAGGTACTGCTTTGCTTTGCACTTATGTCTTGTGTCTCCAGTCTTTGCAATGTTAACACAGCAACCTTGCACCCCAAAGAACTATTTGCAAAGATAATAAAAAGTAGTTATTATGACTACCAGACCAAAAAATATACACTGTTTAGAATTGGCAGCGCTCCTCTGTAACCTCTGCACTGGTAGAAACGCCTCCCTTCTGTTGGGACAGTGCCCCTTCTCTTTCTCGTGGGCACCCTTTGCGTTTGTCTCCTGCTCAGAATGCGATTTGACTTCTGCCTGAATCAGTGCATCCCAAATAGCTGTTCTTTTAAATCTTAAATAAATGCTTGTTGCCTTTTACTTTGAAAGGCCTTTTAACTTTTAAGTTGACATGTCAAAAAGACAAGCAATAACAAGGGTTGATGAGGCTGTGGAGAAAAGGGAACCCTCATACACTGTTGGTGGGATCGTAAATTGGCGCAGCCACTGTGGAAAACAGCATATGGATGTTCCTTTAAAAATTAAAAATAGAACTATCCTATGATTCAGCAATTCCTTTTCTAGGTATTTATCCAAAGAATATGAAAACACTAATTTGTAAAGATAAAAGAATCCCCATGTTTATTGCAGCATTATTTACAATAGTCAAGATATGGAAACAACCTAAGAGTCCATTGACTGATAAACGGATAAAGAAGATGTGATACACACACACACACACACACACACACACACACACACTGGAGTATTATTCAGACATAAAAATGGTGAAATATTGTCATTTGTGACAATGTGGGTGGATCTTGAGGGTATTATGCTAAGTTAAATAAGTCAGATAGAAAAAGACAAAAACAGTATGATTTCATCCCTGTGTGGAATATAAAAAAGGTGACAAACAAATAGAACAAAACAAAAACAAACTCATAGACACAGACAAAAGTACGGGGGCTACCAGAGGGGATGGAGGGTGTGTGCGGGGCACAAATTGGGTAAAGGGAGTCAAATATACGGTAACGAAGGAACCGAAATTTTGGTGAACACACAGTAGGATATAGAGATATCAAATTATAATGTGTAAGCCTGACATTTATATAGTTGAACTGACCAATGTTACTTCAATAAATATAATTTAAATAAATGGGCGGCACCCCTTGGAACGAGGCCGCGCACAACCAGCGCAGCTGCAGGAAGCATCCCGGTTCCGGAGACCAGACCCCTGTGGGGTGCCACAGACGGGGAAAGTCCCGGGGTCGTAAAGAGACATGATATTTCACTTTGTGCAGAAGTGGGTTAACGGAGCAGCAGCAGGCAGGACAGTGCACTCCCTAAGAAAGAATTTGGAGTTAGATCTGACACGGAGAGTGGCCCTGAAAGTGCCTGTATGAAAATTTTCAAAGCAGATGAAAATAATCTGCCTTCCCCACACAAGCCAGCTACAAAACCTCCCCGGGGAGCTCCCATTGACTGGCTCACTGGAGTAGTGCGGTTTTTCCCTTCAATGACCAATTGTGAAATAAACATGGAGATAGATGATGTATTGCATTGCTATTTTGGATTGCCAGCCATAAGGCAGTGCAATTGGGGCAGTTACCAAAACTAATGGCTGCTGGAAGTTTTTCCATTAAGAAATTCAATTCTGTAAAATTTCCAGTAATACAGCTATTCACTCCGCCAGGCATCCTGGTCAACACTGCGCCCAAGGGCCCTTCACTTCCACATGGCAGGGAATCCGCGTTTCCTTGTGTCTGTGTATAGGAAGTGCATTTCTTGAATTTTTGTGGTAAGTCGAGAGCTTTCCTGAGAATGAATTTTCACATATGCTCACCAAAGGTATACATTTTTTCCTTTCATTTGTGGAAGATACAAAGAAATTGCTTGGTAGTTAAGGTGAACAATGGGCGAGATGGTGATGACTAAGTAAACATGCCAGCTAGGTGATCACAGTTGGCTGAGGTCTCCAGGAATGCATTCACTCAGAGTGAAACCCTCCAGGAGGGCTCACCTTGTGCCAGGCACCATGCTAGGCACTTCTCCGAGACTGGGTGGGCTTGGGGAGACAAAGGTCATGGTCCTTGATCTTAAGGAGCAACCAGCCTGGTGGAGGAGTCATGACTTTCTTACCTGCAAAGTTATCTCGCACTGTAAGGCAGTGTGTACTGAGTGTCCACTGAGGGGAGCTGACCACGGGTGGTCCCTGTGGATAGGAGGGACCTGAGGTCTCCAAGGGAGCTGGGCTCTGAGCTGGTCTTGAAGAAGAGCATCAAGACCATCAAGAGCTGGTCTTGATGTAGGAAAGTGGGGTCTGAGAGAGGATTGCTGCTCACCAACCTCCTACCTCTGATGGTCTTATGATCTCTGTGAATAAGCAATAAAAGAGAAATTACATTTGAACACATTTGGGCCACTGTATTTGGGGATCTCTTTGCTACAGCCTGTAGCTTAACCAGTACATTTGTGGAACAGTTCCTGAGCTGACCCCCTAAGTCAGCAAGACAAAAGGAAGGGAGCCAATGACAAGGAATCCTTGTGATGAGACAGGCATTATTCTAAAAAAAAGGGAAAAAAGAAATATATCAACTCTGATGTCCCTCTGTGCCAGGTGGGAGTGATCACTCACTTCTAGTGGTAAAAGAGAAGAGGTGCAAAGATTTTCCAAGGTTTCACAGAGCCAGGAAGCAGCAGAGACCAGAACCCAGAGACGTCTGATGTTTCCTGTATATTGAAGTATAATCAATATATACAGAAGGAGTCCCTCGAAGGACCATGTTAGGTGTCCTCCTGGGTCTCTATTTTCCCCAGGAGGGCAAGGAAAAGAATCCCTGATGTTCTACTGAACCCAAACAGGGACAGGTGACCTGGGAGACTCAGGAGCAGAAGAACTAGAAAGGAACTTGAAACATTTCCGGTTTAACCACCTCATTTTACAGATGAAGAAATAAGGCCTGGCGGCCTGAAGAGGTAAAGGGGTTTGTCTAGCGTTAAATGATGCTGACATAGTCCGTGGTTCTGCTCGGCACCGCACACGGCAGACCTTACTGCCCTGGCCTTCATGCACAAAAGACAAATTAGAGTGTGTGTTGTCTTGCAGACCTTTTTCGCATCTTTTTTGGCTCAAGAAGCAGATAATGATGGAAAATGCTTTATGTTGATGGGGGAGGCCAAGGGCAGACGTGTGCTTCAGTTGCTGTGACCCAGAGCTGATCCTTAACCCAGTTCTGTCTTTGTCCCCAAGTTTCCCTTTCTGGACCCTTTGTTCTCCTCTAAGTCACGCCCTCAACCCAGATTCCCCCCATCACTCCACTCTCCATTCAGGAGTGTCAAGTGATAGCTTGGTAGGAATTTAAGCTGAACCTGAGGTATGTATGTTCATTTGGGTGGTTTCTCCAACCATCAGTGAAAAACTCTGTCTTCATCAAAGAGACTTCAGGCTGCCTTGACTCTAGGGAAGGGGGAGGAGATGGTTCCAAGTACGTTTTCTGAGAGTCCCTAGGATCAGACACAAACTAAAAAATCCTGCGCTGTTGCAAGGGCTTGTCAGCATCCTCATAGCTGCCTATGTGAAGTGCTGGCATATTTACCCTGTGTAATCATGGCTCCGGTGGAACCATGATTAATGATTTTTCCTGGGAGAAAGAAAACCTGATTTTAGCTACTTGAGGAGAGAGAAAGAGCCACAACCTTTCTGTGGAATGGATAACTTGCTCCTTATAAGGAGCGAACAAACAAAAAGCCCCGCGCTCACAGCTCAGGAATGTGAGCCTCTGTGTGTGTTCTTGTGAACAGTACCTGGTGATGGGGCTTCACGCCTGAGCCCAGGATACCCACAGTCTCCAGACTGGGGTGGCTACCCCTCCCACTGAACCAAGAGAGCATTAATTGTTTGAGATAATTCCAGCTATAAAGTGGAATCAGTGCTGTAATTGGATTCAATGAGGCCAACGTGTTAAAGAAAAAAATTGTTTTCCATTATTTGAGAAATAAACTTCCTAACAACTATGTAAATGCCTGCCTCAAAATGGGCTATTATATAACCCTTTGTAACAAGAAGGGTCAAAATCCACAGTGGTCAGAGCCAAAAGTCTGCCCAGGAGCTAACAGAGCGATAAGCCATCAGCTATTCTAGCTATCCTTTACTTACAGTGCCTCCTCCAGGTCAACTGCTTTACTTAACTGTTAATTCCTATAGTGATCCGGTAATTACACCAATTTTGTTTAAAAAAAGGATTTTGAAGTTCAAGGACAGGTTAAGTCACCTGGCTCATTCACACAACTAACAAGTGGAAACACAGAGATTCAACTCCAACTCTTTCATACTCCAAAGCTGGCGGAGTTCCTTCAACAGGTGCTACCAACACCTGCATCGCTTTTTTAATGCCCACTGAGAAGACCAAGGTCCTTTGATTTTGGCCAATCCAACTTGTCTTGTTCCTTGTGAGGATTTCCCAGACCATCAAAGAATGAATGAATGTCATGTTTCTTCCAAAACTGTTTTTCCTTCCAATCTTATGTGGCTCAGAAAAACATGGGACCAAACATTCAAGTCCCAGAGTTCTCTCTCTTGTCAACACTGAAGGAGTCCCTCCAACAGGGCTGTCCAAGGCCTTGTGGAATGTGACATGGCTGAGCCTCCTCACCCAAGTTGGCCCACAAGCTTGTCCTCTGACCGTCCCCACCACCCACCCAGGGCACATCTCTCTGGCTTCCAGAACTAGTCAGCTGAGCCAAACCCACTCCCACATTCAGTGTGGCTGCCCAGATGTTCTGCCCCCATGACCCCTATTATTCATTCAAATAAATATTTGTACCCATCATTTATGCAATGCACAGTCCTTAGGTCTCTCGGAATAAATCAGAGATGGTTTCCACTCTCTGGGAGCTGACATTCAGCAATGTGGAGTTAATAGCCTACTAGTTAATTGCTTGACTACCATTACAAAAGTCCTGCAGCGACTGCTAAATTGGCAAGGGAGTGCATAACTGGGGTGTGGATAGGGGGCCTGGCAAGGAACTGAGGGATCAGGGCAGGTCCCCCTACTCCCCAGAGGAAGAAGCCAAGGTGGCTGGATGCACACAAAGAGGGGCCAGTGGACAAGGTGAGGCCAGAGAGGTAAGCAGGTTCTGGTCTTGAGGGCTCTTTGTAGACCTAGACTTTATCTCTGGAGCAATGAGACTCCTTTGTAGGGTTTGGGTGGTGAATTATATGTGTATTTATACCAGGGAAGAAAGGAAGGATGTGTATGCCAACAAATTCTAACTTGTGCCAAGAATTAACAACTGCCTTTCTGCTCTTGGCCCCTCTGAAACAGTAAATTTCCTGTCATTCAAAAAGGTCATGATAAATGTTTGTTCTTGACAATGATGATTTAAACTTAGGTAATCCTCTCCAAGTGGAAGAATTCACCCACCCTTGCCAGCAGTTGGGACCTGAAATGGTCTCCCTGCAAGGCTGCACTGCACCCGTCCTTGGAATGCAACGAAGGCCTTGCCTCAGGGGTCCACCAGAGTCACTTCTCACCAAACATCCTGACATTCCCAGCTGACTCCCTAGGAGGGAAGTTTTACTGTGAACAACTCTGAGAGCCATCTGGGGCCTAGAGAGGGGATGGAAAGGAAGAGGGCAAGTGTGGAGTATCAGCAAGGACTTTGTAGCAATCGAATGGTGAGAAGGCAGCACAGTAGAGAACAACTGATAATGCTGGTCTGATTTCACCCAAAGACATTTCTGCTTTTGACAACTTGACTTGTCCCAAAGTGGGTGAGGGAGACTTAAACACATACATACACGTAAACATACATGCACATATCCCATGTGCTTCTTATCTAAGGGCATGTTGACATGTCTTTAGAATGTTATTCTTAAAATAACATTGGGAGATGACATTTAAAAATTTTTTGAGATGATAGCTCCCAAAATTGCAATAAAATGTAATTTTAAATAATGTCCTCTAAGTTCTGGCCAAGAGGGTGGTATAGGTAGAAACACTTCGCTTCTTTGCACAACCAAAAGGAGGATAACAATCTAAAATCAATAAACAACCAAAATTGCCAGGAAATCAAACAGAATGGAACTCTGACAACCAAGGAATTAAAGAAAAAAATCAGCTAGAACAACCAGACCGGCAGTGAAGCAAAGAGGGTTGCCCTGTCTGGGTGAATACCCAAGGCCCTGCCCCTTTACAACCTATCAGCTGTGCGGAAACAAAGAAATAAGGTCCAAATGAAAGAACACAGCAAAACCTCAGAAAGAGAACTAAGTGATGAGGAGGTTGCCAACCTATCTGATGGGGAATTTAAAGCCCTGTTAATGAAAATGCTCACAGAACTGATTGAGCTTGGTCAAAAAATGAAAGAACAAATGAAAATTACCCAAAATGAAATAAAGCAAAATGTTCAGGGAACCAACAGTGACAAGAAGGAATTCTGGATTCAAAGCAATGTTTTGGAACAAAAAGAAGAAATAAACATCCAACTGGATCAGAACAAAGAAACAAGAATCCAGAAAAAATGAAGAGAGGCTGAGGATTCTCTGGGACAACCTGAAACATTCCAATATCCGAATTATAGGGGTGCCAGAAGGAGAAGAACAACAGCAAGAAATTGAAAACTTATTTGAACAAATAATGAAGAAAAACTCCCTCAATCTGGAGAAGTAAATAGACTTCCAGGAAGTCCAGGAAGCTCAGAGAATCCCAAAGAAGTTGGATCCAAAGAGGAACACACCAAGGCACATCATCATTAAGTTACCCAAGATAAAAGATAAAGAGAAAATCCTAAAAGCAGCAAGAGATAAGGAGACAGTTACCTACAAAGTAGTTCCCATAAGGCTATCAGGTGATTTCTCAAAAGAAATCTTACAGGCAAGAAGAGGCTGGAAAGAAGTATTTGAAGTCATGAAAGGCGAGGACCTACATCCAAGATTACTCTATCCAGCAAAGATTTCATTTAGAATGGAAGGGCAGATCAAGTGCTTCCCAGATGAGGTAAAGTTAAAGGAGTTCATCATCACCAAGCCCTTATTATATGAAGTGTTAAAGGGACTTATCTAAGAAAAAGAAGATAAAAAATATGAACGATAAAATGACAACAAACTCAAAACTATCAACAAATGAACCTAAAAGAAAAGTAAAACAATGAAAACAAAAACTAAGCAAACAGTCAGAACAGGAACAGAACCAGAGAAATGGACATCACACAGAGGGAGTTCAGTGGGGAGGGGGAAGGGAGGAATAGGGGGAAAAATGTACAGGGAAGAAGAAGCATAATTGGTAGGAATTAAATAGATGGGGATAGGTCAAAAATGGTATAGGAAACAGAGGACTCAAAGAACTTATATGTACGACCCATGGACATGAACTGAAGGCAGGAGAATGCTGAAGGGTTGGGGAGCAGGGTGGAGGGGAGAAAATTTGGGAAAACTGTACTAGCATAATCAATAAAAAATACTTTAAAAGAAGAAATTCATTTTTTAAAAAAAGTCCTTCGTACCATGGCTAAATTTAACGTCAGTGGTCAAAGCACGCTAACCTGCATCGCGTGCGGCACAGCTGCAGTACCTGTTCGCCGAGTCCCGCTCCCTAGGGTTTCCTACATTAGCACTCACTTGCGAATGGCCCACTGAGCATGTCCCCCAGAGGAATGGTGGAAGGGAGTTCCCGGGAGGCGCCCCTTACAAACACGAGTGTCTAGGGCTGCTATCAGGTGTTGAAAACAATGTGAGGGAACAAAGAGATAATGTCTGAAATGAAAATAAAAAGGGGGGGATTTCTAAACCAAATGATCAATTGTTGCCAGTTCTGCTCCCCAGCTATCAGGAATCGATAATAAATCAACCAAAAAACAAATTTCCGTGTGTGTGGCGTTGCCCTGGGCAGTGGCCTGATCCAAGAATAACATGTGTCTCGTTATCTTGCAGCTCTGTGGTACACAATCCTGGGCTTTGCAGTCCTGGCCTCGTGATGGGGCTTTGTTTTTGGTGGAGTAGGAGGTAACATTTCCATGCACTCAGTTTGGAACAGTGGCTTGTTCCCTGGCCAGTATATCGGAAAAGAATTATTATAGTGTGGTGTAAATTTCTAGAACCAGCCAGCTCTGCTCATTAGTATTTGTGTGCTTTGGCCAAGTTTCCTAACCCATTAGAGTCTTCTTTATCTTGAAAATGGCAGCAACAACTCAACACCCTGCCACTGAGGACAGACTGCAGGCTAGGCTGAGCCGTGTGTGAGTCAGGATGTAGCCGTCACCTCAGTGACCATGAACTAGCGTATGTGAGACCGCATGTGAGGTGACTCTGTGTGTTGCAGCGCCCTCATCTAGCCAATGAGCATTTCAGAAAGGCTTTGGTTGAGATGAACATAAAAAGGTGTCAGGATGTGAATGAAATAGACTAATTATCTGTGTGTAATAGTAGACGTATTGTTTCAATTACTATATATACTTAAAACCCCATATGATATTTGTTAGTTTATAAATACTGATTATTATGTTAATGGTTTAAGTGATATGTTTATAAGTCATATCACATTTATAGTTTGAAACATTGCCTTTACGCACTCACAGTGCAGAGCCTTTAATCAAGCTCTTCCAATGTGCCTTTGACATCAGGGTCTCGTTCCAACTACAGTCGGTCTTCCAGCCTGTTTTCCAGGCACACCGTCTGTATACCCATCTAGGCTGGTGGAGATTTGGCACTTCCTGCATCTAAGTATGACATCATTGGAAATTTACCCCACAAGACAATAATTATTTTCTTCTTTGTGATCCACTAAGATAACCAGTTGTCTTTAAAATATAATATATAATAACAATGGTTTTTAACATAATCCTTATATGGCTTTTTTACTGTGGTCTCCAACATTAATAACTAAGGGGTCAGATCTGCAGGAATAATGGGGAAACATATGTTAGATTTCTCTGCCCGCTACTTTTCTGTATTGCCAGGAGTCCCATAAGATCCCACTTTGGTATTGCTTTAGGTGGCTTAAGATAATATGTCTTTATCATTTTGTTGTGCAGATTAAAGAGATTGAAGGAAGTACCCTGAAATGATTCTATGTCAAATTCTAATATAAGACAATTCCAAGGGAAACTTTCAAGGGGGAGAAGCATGTCCATATATGGTATTTGCAGTAAAGGTTAGAAAGTATTAGAAGCTCTAAATGAAAAATATTTAGAGATAAGAGAGGGTATAGAGTAGGTATATGCTAAGTCATTGGGCTGTTATTTTTCTTAGTCCCCTGACCTAGGAAGAAAGGTCAATCAACAATACCCAGACGTTGCTGGGAGAAGCAAATGTGTTCATACGTTCTAGCAGTGGCATAGCACTTGGCTCACAGGTGCCGTCAGGGGCAAGCCCCATCCTTCCCTAAGTCCTTCCAGCTCTGCTCCCACAGTTGACTCCACGGAACATGTTGAGTGAAAAGTAGCACGTGGCACTGCTGGCATCCAGTCCACGGCCCTGTTCCCTCTTTCTATGGTTTTTCTTTCTTTTTCCCCCTCTCCACTGAGCTGCCAATTTCCTCACAAGGCATTAACAAAATATCCTTGCCTTTTGTTCAGATTAGAGTTTTTCCAAAGGACTAAGAACTATAGACATAAAACCTGCAGTTGCGGAGTCCCTGCACAGATTTCAGTGTCATTGTTCCTTTCTGCACTCTTGCACGTAGGCATTTTCCTCTCCAAGACTCAGCTTCGTTCCCCTCTACATGTGGCCAGGATGGGATGGAGGGGTTGGGGTTTGATAGGCAATAATAGAAAGCCACTGGGATTTGGAAGAGGGAAAACTGAGTTCAAATGAACCTCTACCTCTCACTGGCTTTAAGACTCTGAACACATCTCTTCACCTCTTCAAGCCTTAGTTTTTCATCCATATAATGGAGACAAATCCCTTGGAGACTCTTTAAGGATGATATGATATAGTATATCTAAGGTACAAGACACAGAGCCCATCTGTGTTAAGAGCTGTTGGGCCAGTTGACAGCTATTAAGTCTGTTGGGAACCACCCTGCCTGGTTTCAGAAGCGGTAACCCACCATGGCTAAGGCTGAGGAGAGACTTACTCCTTCCTTGCCCAGTTCCCGAGGTATTTGCTTCCAAAGTTTTATAACCCTTTAGCTAACTGACCTTGGGACCATAAGCCACTAAGGAGACAAAGCTTATCTCCCTGGCAGGGGTGCTGCCTCTGCCCTCTTTACTTCACCCTGCTTGGCCCCGAGTTCAACTGGTTAGCCAATGATGGGTAAGATTTCTCAAGGGAGGGATGACCTAAGACAGGCATGGTCATGGGGGCCCTCAGGGAAGGACTTGGGGAGCTATAGCAAAAAGGGGGGATGGACCCTTACCCTTCAGCTTTGACATAGCCTGAGTCTTCATTCTGTCTGCAAGAAGTCTCCTAATTTTTTGGCTGTCTTTCTTCCCCTGCCTGACTTAAGCCTGAAACAATGACAGAGGGCAGTGCAGCCCTGTGCTGGAAAGGGCGGTTCCCCAGGGCAATCAGGCTTAAGAAAGAATGCATAAAATCCTGTGAACCTGCTTTGCTAAGAATGCTTTCAATTTTCTGATAAGGGTCCAAGCATGAAATGAGTTTGTTTCTCAAAATTTTATAACCCTTCAGCTAACTGACCCTGACTCAGAATAAGCCCTCGTAGTTTTTTATATGTTATCTATTGTTTGATTCTTGCTACCTAACAGTGATTGATGAGCTTTACCTGTATTCCCGTGCAAATTAAACCCAATAAAAGCCCAATGAGGAAAAGGCTCTTGGCCCTTCTCCTTTGAGAGATTGGCCACCTTTTTAGCATATGATCTGGAAAGAGCACCCACCACCGTGGTCCAAAGACATTCCTTGCTCTTTGGAGAAGGTAAAGCAAGCACACGATTCCTCCCACTTGCACAGGGTCTTTCCTTTCTTCAGAAATCCTGGTGGGTTTGCAGAAGTTGCCACATTGACTGTGGCAACTTCTTGGCCTTAGACCTGGCATTTGTTACTCCTCTAACTTCTCCTCTTTATTAGCTTCTTCCTGGGGGAATATTTAACAGGCTCAGGGGCTCTGATGTGCCATCTACCAAAATCAGGATCCTATAAGAGTTCTGCCACCTAAGACTTCTGACTGTCCCCCTCTCTTCTTCCTGGTGATATTCACAACCTCTGGGTTTCCTCACCAAGATCCTTTTTGGCAGAACTGTTGGTCTAAAGTTTCACTGGACCTCTGAGTACATGAAGATACATATGTTAAGAAAACTGTAGGCTTGAACATTCCCAATCCCCACCCCCGCCTCCCACTACCACCGACTTACTCCTTCCTTGCCCAGTTCCTGAGGTACTTGTGAACTTGTCCCCATAGCCTCGTCATGGCCTTGGACATATCTCCCTGTCCCTTAGGCAACTCCCTTTTCCTATTACTTCTTTAGACTATGCAGAATTCATTGCAAAGTTGTTACCCTACTTTGAATAACACCAGCTAAAATTTATTGATCATATTATATATGCCAAGCATGATTCCAAGCACTTTGTATTTATTATCTCATTTAATTCTTACAACAATCTTGTAGGGTAGAAACTATTATTATTTACTTATTTTACAAAAGAGGAAACTGAGGTGTTAAGGTTAAATAACTTTCTTACATGGCTAGAATCATAATTAAAACAGTTAACTGTAGAGCCTCTCTGTGTGTCTATGCTCTACCGCATCTTACTGGGCCTTATCACATGTGTCAGTCATTTCCTTTGCCAAAGAAGAGAACTACTTACTTTTTGCCCACCTAGTGAGTAGATGGGTACATGTGGCTGACTGTCCTTAGTCTGGCACATGTAATGAGTATCAGGTAGTGCTTGGTGAGTGGGTGGATGGATGAATGGGTGGATGGATGGATGGTTGGAGGAATGAATAGATAGATGATTGACAGATAGATGGGTGGGTGGATGGGCAGACTACCATGTGATCTGAGATCTTTTGTACAGAAAAACATTTTGGAACACAAGAAACCCACATAATCCAGAGCTGCACACTTTCTGGCCATTTTGTGGCTTCCTTTCTCCAAATCCCGCAGGCTGTTCTGTTTGCAAGAGGAGAAATATCTGTAGGTACCTAACCCATTGAACAAATACAACAACTGCATTCTTACTAAGTTATTTCCACCCGCATTTATTTTCTTAGATGCTTCCTACTGACTTTGGAATTCAAACCATATTTGCTCAGGGAGGTTTGGTTTTTAGTAAGACTGGCTGCTCCCTGATCCAGGTGGGGTCCTGCAGCCCAAACCTTACTCAGGAACATCAGACTGGGATCTGTAGTTTGTGTGTAGAAGTTGTTTGGAAACAAGGAAACCTACATCTCCCAAACACAGCTGCCACACAGAGGCTAAGACTGAACGTAGCCTAGCCTTCCAGTGCAGACAGCCTCATGATAAAGGCAAGCTGGCAGGATGGGAATACACTCAGCCATCAGGTCCTCTTCCCCCTTCACTTCCAGGTTCCCGCCCATCGTCATTCCGACCCTTATCCAACTTCCAGACCTGGCTTCTTGTTCCCTTGGTTCCAGATGACAAACTCTCTCTTGCTAAGGTATTAGTGACTTTCTACTTTCCCTTCCTACTAGGAAGAAGTTCCTCAGTAAAAGCAATGTTAAACTCAAAAGAGGAGTTTTTCAAAGTGCACCAGGCATGTGATATCCCCTGGGCTTGTCATTCAGGCTAACCTCTTCACTTGTGACATTAGTTTTGTGCATTCTTTTATTAACATTATTAAATCAGCTGGATCTGGAGAACAACTCCAGGCCACATTCTTTTCTCACCAACTCTGGTACCTCCAGAGAGGCTTTTCCTCTCCTACTCAGATCGAGGGTTTAGGGTACAATTGTGCTAATTGGTTTAATCAAATTCAGGACCTGTGGCCCCACTCTCACGGCCACAGTGTAACTTACCAGAAGTGGCCTGCCCTGTCCCTGACATGAGGTTCACCTGCCCCATCAGAGTGACCACAGGGCTCTGGCTGTGAGGACTGGGCTGCAGTATGCCTCTGGCAGGACCCCACCTTTCTCTTGAAGTACTTGTACTACAGGAAGCCCAAGTTACCTCCACAGGAAAGTTTTCAGGATGTTGACTAATGCGTACATTTTGGCATGGGCATGAAAAAGGGAAAGTGTATTTGTCTTTGTTGGTCTCACCCTAAGCTCTTGAATAGACTCTACATGCCCAGCTCTGGTCCTTTTGTCTGCTGTGAGCTAAGATTACAGGTAAGCTCTGTGAACTCTCTGCAGGAAAAATTATATTTACCAAAAAAAACCCCAAGTTCTTTTATTAATGCTCCAAATCCGCTTTTTGTCATTGAAATAGTTGTCATATCCGATTAGCCTATTTAATGTGAAAACAAATGAAATATGCCCCGTGAACTGTGAAGAAATACACAGGTGTGTCCTAGTTCCTGGCAGTCATTTCTGCTGGGAGCCTGTACTCCTGTTTAATTTGGATGGGAAGATGGTTAGGATGAGACAAGACAGAGAGAAACTTGTCAGTGTGGTGCCTTTGTGAAGACTGGAGAAAGGCATTCTGTCTTCCAGGTGGATACGGTGTCTCCTGGGCACACCGCTCAGCAGGCAGCCCCTATCGGTCCCTCAGCAGGTGGTATGGCCTCGCTGGGAGGGTCTCTGCTCTGCTCTGGACAGGGGTATTGGGACTGGTATCTTACCTCTCAGAATGCCTGCCTGCTTCAGATTTGCCCACCACAGAGCTGAGAACAGCACTCATGGTGGTGATGGAGCAGTGGAGGGTGGCTGGAGTCAGCAGGCTGACCAGGGGCTTCATCGCCCCCTTTTACTCTGCATGCATGTCCACTCATCAAAAAGGGCATTGGCTCTCAGCCCACCCAAACTGAACGTTTCTCTGAAATCATCCATGCAAAACAGCTCTTAGATATGTAAAGCATAGTTGATAGAATTGCAAATCTAGAAGCACCCTTGAGAGGCCATCTGAGTAATTCTCCATTGCCTTTAGGCAATACCACCCCTAAACTCTCCTGGCTCTCCTGGTAGCTGATGGAAAGGTTGCTGGTTTAAGCCTTCCTTGGAAAAGATTTTGAATAAACTCTGAGGGCTTCCTGAATGATTGTATTTTTATTTTTAATTATACTATGCAATAGAAGAAAAATACTCTGTAAAGTCAGACATCAGCACCCCACCCCCACCACTATCACCCCCTTCCTCTTCTTCTTTGATTAATTCCCTGGGAGACCACTCTGAGAGAGTGATAAATGAGCAGGAAGGTGTTTGAGGTCAGTCCTCAGGTCCCACACCTGTGCAGCACTGGGCAGAGGTAAGGGCTGGACTGCAGTGCAGCTGTCCCAGTGGCCACCATCTCTTCAGCTTAGCCCCAGCAGACAGTGCTTCTTTCTCCCACATCACAGCATCAGCCTCAGGAAAGGACTGTGATTGCTGCAGGTTGGGTCCCGAGCCTGCTCATTGATCCATTCACTGTGGCAGGAGATGAGTGATTCTGATTGGCCAGTTCCTGGTCACCTGGCCACTAATAAATACCAGGGTGATGGAAAAGCTTGCTAAATAGTCAAAAACGATAGCTACCTCTAAAGCTACCCACCTCTCAAAACTGCTGAGAAGATTAGTGAACATATATAGTGTGCATGCCTAATAGAGGGCCTAAAAGGAGCAACTCAATAAATGGTCATCATTGTTTCCTCCAATGGTGTCATCGGAGCTAGCACAAACAACATTTCTTCTAAGTCTTGGGGCCAGTAGATGCTGATAAAATCAAAATCAACATTGGCTCAAACTTCAGCCTCAAATGTGAACTGAGCCTGAACTTTTCTGAAGGGCTGAAAATATTTAACATTTTCCTCCAGCTAAATTAATGTTTGCGCATCCTTATACTCCCTGAGCCAGAATGGGTGCAGATCACCAGAACCATCATAAGGATATTTATCTCCCTGACAGCTCCAATTGTCTGAAAGTATTTCTCAAGAAAGATGGTCACCAGTGTTTTTCTGACCTTTTCGTAGAGTCAGAGCATTTGGATGAAGAAGGAAAAATTCCTGTCTCTGAACTGAGTATCAGCTTCTTGTAGGGTCTAGCTCCTAAGGATGGATCTTGTATGTCCTTCCTGCCCTTCAAAACCGTAAGCTTCTCCAGAGCCTCGTGAAGAATTAAGGACAGAGAGTTTTGGGCCATCAGTGACAAGTCCATAACCTCTATCCCCCTGATCCAGCACTACACTGTGGCCAACTCGATGTCCGAACGTTTCCCAAACCCCAGGCACCCGGCCCTCTGCATGCTGTTCCTCTTGGAGAACATGCTCTTCCCACTTCCCACCTGCATAACACCTCCCTCAAAATTCTGCCCATTTTTCAAGGCCCACTTCCATGCCAGCTCCTCCAAACAGCCCTTCCATCTCTTCAACCAGCTGTGGTCTTGACTACCTTATAATCTCTTTACGGAATATACATGATGCCTTATGCTGTGTTAACTTGAATGATAAGCTTTATGACTCTGTTAAAGGCCACTTATTAACCACTTCCTGTGTTTTATGCCGGGCACCGGACATGGAGATGTGTGAGATGAAGTTATCCCAGTCAACTCGGGGCTTGTTGCAGTCTGTGTTATATAATTCAAACGACGAGTTTCCAGAGTTTTAAAACGTACTTGCCTCTCCTGGCTCGTGCCTCAGATAATTCTGTCACTACCAGCTTAGACTTTTGGTGTCCTCAACTATGAAATAAAAGCCTTGGACTACATGGTCTCAGAAGGTCCTTCCCCACTCAGCAGTGCGTCTCCCTTATGTTCCGCCGCTGCCTTGTCAAGCACTTCCAGTAGTCACTTTGCTCACGTTATCATCCAACAAGACAGTGTCCATCTGAGCTTCAGGTAATTTGGGGCAGAAGTTTGGAATTAACATGTGTTTAGCATATTTCCGTTAGCTGAACATGGTCAGCATGGCGGTCAAGTCAGTGACAAGCACTCCCTCTAGCTAGGCCTCAAGGTCTGCATCTGTATAATGGGACGGTTGGCACAGAGGCCACTAAGGCCCTTCCAGCTCCAAGGCCCTATGATTCATATTCACTCTCTCTGTTGCTCCCGTGAGGAGCCTATGATGTCCTATAAGGACACGGGCGTCAAGCCACCCCGCAGCAGGAAACATGCTCAGCCACTCCCAGTCTCACCCAGGGGGATGACCTGAGTTTCGGACAACACTGTGGTGATTGCAGGGGGTTGAGAGCGTATAAGGGTGTTAAATGACAATGGAAAAAATACAATAAAAAAGAAATAAAAAATAGATGCAGCGACTGTCAAGAAGGCTTTATTTTTAGTCACTGATACCCCTCCATTCTCAGCATCATAAGTTTGCTGTGGGAACTAGTTGAACAGATATAATCTTTGCGGAGGAGAGAAGTCATACTGCTACTTGATTGAAAAACGCACCCTCCTTCCCTCATACCCCGGCTCCCTCGTCCCTGTGGGCTCCCTCTCGTCCTGGCTGCGCTCCTGTGTGTGCAATGACCTGCCTGCTATCCGGGCACCATGATGATTTCACCGGACTCAGCATGCTTTTGACCAGGAACCAATCACTTAAAGAACTTGATGTGGGATGAAAAATTAAGTCAGTTAGTTCATATTTTTCCAAAGAGAGAAGAAATTTTTAAAAGTGACCTCCTCTTAGCTTACTATATTAACCTTGCTTTCCATCCTTCTGTCAAACATGCTGGCCAATACCCCGTGCTAGGAAGCTGTGCCATGCACTTTGCTCCTGCCAGCTGAGTTCTGTGCTGACCAAAAGTCAGCTACACTGGCCCATTTACAGCAGTAGTCCTCGTCACCGTGGGGATGCAATCTACTTGAATATTATTAATCAATTAAATACGAGTGCGAAGATGAGAGTTGTTGGTTATATAAAGACCAAATTAAATGCTTAGTAAGGAGTAAACAAAATGGAATTCTAAAAATATTTGCTGCCCAATTTTGGTGTATGGAGTAAACTTGGTATTTGCTGGAAAATAATACAAATATAGAAAAATTGTGCATTCAGATTGCTCTGTAGCATCTGTATCCTCTTGTTCCACTTTGAAGAAGCGATAATTAAGAATCATAGATGAGACATATGGCTGTAGCCTGTGTAAGAGAAACAACGCAAATGCCAATCAAAATGACCCATACTCAAAAAAAAAAAGACCTTAGTACAGCATCAAAACATTGGCTAGCACTGTAGGTTTTAAGTTAAAATAACAATGCATATATTTGAATCAGCTTTTACTTTTCAAGTATTATCTAAGGTGTCCAATGAACATAGATGAACATCATTCCATGGTTTGGGACCCAAATATTTTATGGAGTTTACATTGAGATCTTAGGGTGTTTCCAAAGTCATCATTATTATTACTATTAAAATTTCAAGCATATGTAAATATATAAAGTAGAGTGAACCTACATATCCTATCATCCAAATTTGTCACTCATGCTTCATCTCTTTCTCTTTGTTTCTTTCTGATGTGTTTTAAAGCAAAATTTAGACATCGTATCATTTTATCCCTATTTACTTTAGTAAATATCTCTAAGAAAATGTACATTTTCTTCTTTAACTACACTATCATCATGCCTACCACAATTACCAACAATTCTTTAGTGTCATATGATACTTTGTGCATACTCAACTTTCTCATAAGTCCCCCAAATATCTTCATACTGTCAGTTTGTTAGCATGATACAAATACTTACAATGCACACAGTACGTCTGGTTATGTCTCGTATGTGTTTTATAATTTAGAACAGTATTCCCTTACTCTTTTTTCTGCTATTAACTTGTTGAAGAATCCCTGCTTTTATAAAAAGAGGTGTGAAAACTTCAAACAATAGCAATTGACAAGGGGTTAGTGGTGAAGAATTTCAAAAAACGCCTGAATGAATCCCAAATTTCTCACAGTGGTCAGGGAGTTGACCTGGAGAAAAGCTTCATGGCCGGGAGAAAAGTTTTCACTCTTCTCAGATTGACAAAATGAACAAAGAGCAGGAGACTGGGTTGAAAGACGAAAGATTTCAAGTTCTAAAGCAGGTTGAATCTCTCAAAAACAGTTTAAGCCATCCAGGAAATGTACGTCAAAACCACAATGAGATTGTACTTCACACCCACCAGAATGTCTACAACGTGAACAAGGCAATAAACGATTGTTGCTGGGAGTGTGGAGAAATTGGAACCCTCATGTATTGCCAATAGGAGTGCAAAATGGTACATTGAAATGGTGCATTGGAAAATACCCCGATAGTTCCTCTAAAGAGTAAACATGGAATTTACTGCGTGATCTAGTGATTCCTCTCCTCAGTTTATATCCATGAAACTGTGTCCACACAAAAGCTTGTGCTTGGATATTCATAGATCATTCATAGTATCTCAAAAGTGGAAACAATCCAAATGTCCGTGATAAATGGCTAACTTAATGTGGTGTAAGCCACAAAATGGAATATTATTCACCATAAAAAGGAATGATGTTTGGACACATGCTATAACATGGATGAACCTTGAAGCCAGTCAGAAACGACACATATGGTGTGATCCCATTGATATGAAATGTTCAGAAACAACAAGTCTGAAGTGACAGAAAGCAGATGAGTGGTTACCTAAGGCTGAGGGTCTGGAGGATAGGAGGGGCTGAGAGCTGAAGGGTGTGGGGCTGAGAGGGCGAAGAAAATGTTTGGAATTGGATAGCGACAATAGTCCTGCAAATATGGCAAAAGCCATCAAATTGTATACTCTATTTATTTTTTTCACTTAAATTTACAATTTTGGTTTCAAGCTAACTCCCATATATAGAATACACAACTTTTCCCTTGTTTTTATTACTTCCACATTTAAAATGAAAGCTGAAACACATTTTGTTCTATTTGTTTTCCATGTTGTTTGTATTTTACTATGTTTACAAAAATATTTAAAGAGCATATGCACCCTCCCTTTTCTGCATTTTATGTTCAGTACATTATTTTCTCAAGAAAATATGCTTGTAATTATGTCATCACTCTAACTGATGTCAGTCTGACCACGGAACATGTGAATCCAGTGTTCACTCGGCCTCATTGGAAAGAAGCAGAAACAGAACAAGTCTCTGCAATTTACAGCCTCTGTTGAAGCAATTGTAACTGAACATATGAAAAGATTCCCTTGGCAAAATAATTTAAGAAATAATACTTGAAAACTTCAAATGCACTTTTATTTATTTCTGGAATATCATGTTTTGTCAAATTTACTACTTGTATTTATTTTCTTGAGGAACAGTGAAAGTTTTAAACTGGCAATCACTTAGTATATTACAGAATGGATTGTGTACTTTAAAGAGTGAATTGGCCCTGGCTGGTGTAGCTCAGTGGATTGAATGTGGGCTGTGAACTGAGGGGTCACCGGTTTGATTCCTGGTCTAGGGCTCATGCCTAGGTTGTGGGCCAGGTCCCCAGTGGGGGCCACGCAAGAGACAACCACACATTGATGTTCCACTCCCCTCTCTCTAAAAATAAATAAATAAAATCTTGAAAAAATAAAATAAACTTTCAGAAAATATATATTCTTTAAAAAGAGTAAATTGAATGGTATATGAGTCATATCTCAGCAATGCTGTTCAAAGATACCCAAACACACAAAGGTTCCGAGGTCCGTTACTGGCTGGCCTTGAGCAGGCAGAAGGAGCCTCCCTGGGAAGGGCCCGCCTCCACAGAGGCCAGGAGGCAGCCTGCTTTAGTGTTGTTGGGAAGTGGAACTCAGTGTCCATGTGGGCAGCACATGGTCCCTCTGCTGGTTCCTGCAGCCTCCTGGTCTGGGTTGGTCCTGGGTTATGAACCAGACAACCTTTTGACCCTTGTTTTAGTAACACTGTAAAAGGACACCCAAGAGGAAGTAAAGGAGAATTCATTTTCATTTTCGCCCACCTGATTCCCCTCTGGGCTGACCTCGTTTCCTCTCAGGTCTACACTCATTGTCATTTCCTGCCTGCCTTTGTGGAAGACTGTGAGATGCAGGTCCAGATGCTTCACAGGCTGGGGAGCAGAGAGAGAGAGAGAGAGAGAGAGAGAGAGAGAGAGAGAGAGAGAGAGAGAGGCAGATGCTGGGGTCAGAGCGATTCCCCTGAGAAAGTGGGAAATACCCAGACAGACAGGAGGCTGAAAGTGGCCTTTTTCTAGCAGTCAGGCAAAGGAAAGATTCCATTTCCACCGGGTTCAGCGTGGGGATCTTCCTGACTGGTGGGGTTGGTGCAGAAGTTTCCTTGCCTGATGTTGAAATATTCTTCAGGCTGTTTAAACTGCTGATCTTATCGGACATGGACGTCTGCCCGGTCTCACACATTGACAAAGGCCCCTCGGGCCACAGGATCCTGTGCTCATTCAGCAAAGGCACAGGCCTCAGGAGAAGTGTGCGGGCCCATGAAACTGCAGGGTGCCTGGGTCTGCAGAAAGGCCTCCGGGGCTTCTGTTCACAAGGAAAGCTCTGTTTAGGAAGAGGCAGTGTGGGTGGGCTGAATTCCCATGAGGCTTTGAGGGTCAGCAGGCCTTACAGCTCCCTTCCTTCCTTGCTCCCACTGCTTCCAAATCCTCATCCCATTCAGAGGAAAAGTTGGGATCCTAGCATCCCAACTAGCCCTAGCATCACCAAGGGAACAAGTGAATAGACAGAAAGAAGACAAACATCAATGAGAAAAATGCAGCTTAACAAAGTGCATGTTTTGAGGGAGAAGAATCCTGAGAAAACATCAAATGGTTGTCTGGAGCTCCCACCGTAGATGCAAACTGCCTCCTTTCAGCCTGGAGCTGACACTCCATCCCCTTGTTCTTGTTTCCAGCAGCGTGACCCCATGAGTCACCCTCTGTGCCTAGCAGGCAGGATCTGGTCTCTGCATAGCTTGCCTCCAACATTTCTCTTCTGTTCCCTCCACCAGGTGCACAGAAGGAGAAATCTTTATAAAGGTAAATTTTCCTTACAATAGAATAACTTCTACCCAGTTTTGAGAGCTTTTCCTATGTCTGCTGTTTCTCAAAATAATCAGCTCAAAATAGTTCTTATGCCAAAGAGACATATTTTGGGGTGACGTATTCTGGTCTTCCATAAGAGACGGATAGGAAGAGATTTATTGTAGGGGACTGGCACATGAGGCTATGAAGGCTGCTGAGTCCCAAGCTCTGCAGGATGCGTTAGCAATCTGGGAACCCAGTAGAACCGATGGGGCAGTTCTAGTCAGAAGGTCAGCAGGGATGAGACCCAGGAAGAACTGATGTTCTGGTTTAAGTCTAAAGGCAGGAAAATAACTAAAGTCCCAGTTTGAAGGCAGTTAGGCAGGAAAGAATTCCTTCCAACTTAGAGGAAAGCTGGCTTTTTTATTCTATTCAGATCTTCAACTGACAAGACAGGGCTCACCCACACTAGGTAGGACAATCTGCTTTACTTAGTCTACCCATTCAGATGTTAATCTCATCCAAAAACACTGTCAGAGAAATGCCTGGAATGTTTAACCAAGTATCTGGGCACTTGTGGCCCAGTGAAGTGGACACCTAAAATCAATCATCACATACCTTTTTCTGATATTCTAGGGCAGCTTTTTCCCAAGTGTGTGCTGCATGGAACCTAGTCTGAAGGAATAGTCTGGGGGCGGGGGGCAGGGGGCAGGGGAGACAGAGACTCTATTGTCAAATATATTTATAAGATATGGTATAATATAATCCTCCTCCACACTACCCCTATGTGTTAGAGATTCTTAACATGCACCAGCAGATGAAGAGAAGTGAAAGGTCCTGCAATTAAGACAACTGTTCAGTGGTGTTTGACTCAATAGCTCTCAGAACGATCAAACGCAGCTTGGGAAATGCTGCTCTAAAAATGGCTTTGAGGCCTGGCTAGATGTCTGCACCACATGGGCAACTTTTTAATCGCCATTTCTCAAACTCTGACTGGAATGGATCTGGATCTAAAATTTCCCTGGAATGTTCTGTGTCCCGTGTGTGGATTGGTGCTGGGACCACTGCTCCAGAACCCGGGGTGGGGGTGAGGGCAGTGCTGCTCCATTGGCAGTCGTCCCATTCAGGTGGGTGTGTCCAGGGAAGGGAAGCCACTGCCAGTCACACAGAGGTCTCCTCTCCTCGGCCCGACTTCCCGTTTGGTGAAGGCAGCACAAAGCTTGCCCTTCCCTGGCGTCGGCCCATTTCCTTGGCAAGGCTATCTAAGAAGGATGCTTACATTTGAAACCTGTTACACGTAGCAGGATTGAGAACAACAAATAAAGGCGGGGGCATGCGTACCCAAGGAGTTGCACACAGCCCCGGGCCCAGGGCCTCACCTGGCTTTCCAGGCCCTGCCCAGCACCCAGAACCCCCTTCTGTGCTGGGCACAACATGGCATGTAATTGTCTCGCATACTACATTGTTTCACACCTTCGTGTCTGCCCTCCCTCTTCCTTCCCCTTATATCCCTTGACTTAATGCCCATCTTTCTTTACTTAGATGACCCTTCCTCCAAAGTACAGGCCAGGTATGGTCTTCAGAAAATTTTCTAAAAATATCAGATTGAACCCAGAACCCCTCCTCTGCACTCCCACAGTGCCGGCACAAAACCCCGTTCTAGCACTTCCTGCATCCGTGCCACAATGATGTGTGTGTGAGTCCATACCTCCCCCAACCCGACCCGACCCGAGCCACCTCCACCTTAAAATTCTCTGTGTGTGTAAGATGTGAGGTTTCATTTCAAGAATATTTTGGCTGAAAACTGGTGTTATTTCTTAATCCAAACTGTCCACCTACCCTCAGTTCTTAAGTGGCACTTGCTAAGTTCCCACAGATTCACAGTTTCCAAACAACTCCTGGTCCTCCCCTCTCCTTTGTGAAGGGTCAGAACCTCCACTGGCCTTTAAATTCTTTAAGGTCAGAGAGTATGTTTTAAAGGTCTTTTGTCCCCTGGAGTCTACCTATGATGGGCTTTCAATAAATGCTAATGGAAATCAACTGAACTGTTGATAACCTCTTGTGAAACAGTGTTCACTTACGTGATTCATTCTCTTCATGGTTTCATAGCCAGAAAACTAAGCCAGCAATTTTTTTTTCTTTTTCAGACATCTACATCAAGGACAGAGATTTGCAACCCTTTAAAAGGGGGAGGAGAAGATAGGTTATTTGGAAATCATGAATTTGTAGGGGCTCCACAAGTGCCACTTAGGAATTAGGGACAGGCAGGACAATTTGTATTTAGAAATGACACCAACTTTTAGCCAACACGTTCATGAAATAAGACCTGATATTTTGCCAAAGTAAATAAATGGATAAATAAACTTTAAAGTAAAAAAACCTTTTCCCTGTTCATTTTCTTTGCTTGGTTAGTTCTCTCATTTGCATGTGGAACCTGGGGAAACACCAGAAGCATCTGTGAGCCAGGGCCCAGCAGGAGGCCAGTAACTCTTGGGATGTAATTGAGGAGACATTTACACAGGTGAGATGGGGTTTTTCTTGTCCAGGGAATGTGGTAAGGCATGGTGGGGCACCCAGAGCCCAGCAACACTGAGAAGGTTACCACCTGTCACCTGTAGGCCTAAAGGGGTCATCCGAATCTGGGAAGAGTAGGCTGTAGGGAAGTTTGCCCCCAGGGCTGTGCCTTAGGTAGAAGACTACAGCCACAGACAACCAGGGCCCAGGAGGGAGGGAGGGGGATAAAGGCCCAAGCCCACTCCCATCTAGCCTTCCAGTCTCTTGTGGAGCCCTGTTGGCAGACCCAGCTGGGGGTCAGGGGACAAAGGAGCCTGCTGCTGAAAATCTTCAGCCTCCTGGGGCACAGACATTGGTGGAAAAGAAAGAAAATCCACCTGAAGGGGCAGGTGGGGAATATCTGGGGCACCAGCCCTTGATTAAAAAATAGTTACGTTCCTTTACTAAATGTTCAAACTGCAGCAACTCAGAGCCCCTAATTCCCCAAACTAGTCCCTTCTCCTCAGCCCCTGAAGAGGGTACACTCACCAAACTCCTCCTATTAGCAGTATACGTGTTCCAGGCCCTTGCTGTTGCTGGCTTTTGACAGATATGTTATATCAAATTGTATTTATTATTTTTAAATCTTAGTTCACATGGGTTAAGAGAGGATAGTTTTTAGAGCTTCTTGGGAATTCCTGACCACCTGATCTAGAAGACAGCAGAGCTAGCTGTCTTCTAAAAAGTAATGATATAATAGTATACAGAATAGTATACAGTAGTCCCCTTTTATCTGTGGTTTCACTTTTTGAGGTTTTGGTTATTCATGGTCAATTGACATCTGAAAACATTAAAGAAGGATTCCAGGAATAAGCAATGCATAAGTTTTAAGTTGGCACCGTTTTGGGTAGAGTGATCAATTTCATACCTTCCCCCTCCCTTCGTCCAGCATATCCACGCTCCATATGCTACCTGCCCATTGGTCACTTAGTAGCCTTCTTGGTTATCAGATATTTTGAGAAAGAGAGAGAAATAGAGACCACATTCACATAACTTTTATTGTAGCATGCTATTATAATTATTCAATTTTATTACAGTTGCTGTTAATCTCTTACTACACCTCATTTATAAATTAACTTTAACATAGGTAGGCATGCGTGGAAAAAAACACAGTATATGTAAAGTTTGGTATTATCTGTGGTTTCAGGCACCTCCTGGGGGGTCTCTAGATGCATGTCCCATGGATAACGGGAGACTACCACACTAGACTCCTGGAGCCCTTTAGAAGAAAGAGCTACTTCTGGTTCATTTTTCTGAACATTAAATTAGGAAATTGTTTTTATCTTATGGTCAGAGGATGGTGATGTAGCAGCTGTCTAGTTCCTGTATGAATTAAATATAAGGAAGATAGGAAGTGTGAAAGTAAACAAAATTTGATTATCTAAGTCATGAGAGAATTTTTTGCTTTCAAAATTTCACACTCATTTTCGACAAAGCCTGGGTCATTTCTTAATTCAAATGTCATTGTCTACCCTGACATAGAACTGGTTTTGTGATTTTTGTGAGCTTGAGAGTCAGATTATCCATGTATTATCTATTATTACTAATCTTATCTTGAACAAAAATACTACATGCTATTGTAGTGAACTTGTAAAATTTATTGGCAACTTTCAGACACCCACAGAGTGGCATAAATAAGCACCTGGAAATATTTGGTATGTCAAAAATTATACTTTTTAAAGGCTTACCACCACCAATTTAAGTCTAGGACCCCAACTTCCAGTTTTAAGAAGTCCAGTTACATAACCATGGATGGTGTAGCTCAGCGGATTGAGCACAGGCCTGCAAACCAAAGGGCTGCCGGTTCGATTCCAAGTCAGAGCATGTGCCTGGGTTGCAGGCCAGGTCCCCAGTAGGGGGCGTGTCAGAGGCAACCGCACATTGATGTTTCTCTCTCTCTCTTTCTCCCTCCCTTCCCCTCTCTCTAAAAATAAATAAATAAAATCTTCAAAAAAAAAAAAAAAGGGAGAGAGTGAAAGAATTCCGGGTATATAGACACCGGCAACACTTCTCAGAACTACCTTGGCTGACTTGGGAATGTTTTTAAATCAACTTCCACCTCTTTCACCTCCAGAAGGATGTTAAAAAATTTTAACTTCCATGACTGAACTTTTTTTATTTTAAAAGACAGGGTTTATTAGCCTGTTGCTAGTGGAAAAAAAAAAAAAAGGAAAACCGGTTTTGGAGCATGGAGTCTAAACCGGCAGCAGCATGCTAGGGAGGTAGGAAAACGTGCCGTCACCTGGAGTTTTGCCAGCGTTTTCATGCATCACGAGGGGGAAGACAGATGTCAGTCATTCTGAGGAGATTTACATTAGCTGTTCACAAAGGGGATGGGAGAAGGTGGTGCGGGGCTGGTTCTGAAACAGGGGCGGCGGAGTGTGCAAGGAAGAGGTGTCCGCTCCTGTGGATTAGCTGTGGGCAGCAGAGTGGAAAGTTCACGTGTAAATAAGAAAGTGAGGCTCCTGGGGTTCTGCGGTGCCTGACCGTTCTCTCTGTCAGACAACGGCAGGAGTAGCCACTTGGAGGTTAATTCCAGACTCCAGCAGATAGCTAGGAATGTGAGCAGTATTTCATCAGAGCTGGTCTACAGCTACTAACCGGCTGTTCTGTCTCTATCTCTCACTCTCCAGCCACTACAATTTTAATTTAGAGTGTCTCAGGATTTTTTTCTTGTCAAGGGTGTGCTAAAATACTGTTTTATTTTTACCCATAGCAGGTTTTCCCTGGAAGAATAGGAGGTGGTGAGGAGATACTGGGAGATTTAATATCACCTAGTACTGGTCACAAATGTGAAAACAATGGGGGATTATATTAGAATGTTTGGTTTTCAGTGACTGGAAAGCTTGAGTCAAAAATCTTTATACAACAAGAAAAATTTCTTATTTTATGTAACAAAAAGCCCGGTGACAGGATGGCTGCCAAGGTAGTGGCATCATCAAGAACCCAGCTTCTCTCCACTCTTCTGCTTTGCCATTCTTACAGCAAGTCCACTGGCTTGTCCTCAGGTTACAACTCGAGGTTATAAAATGACAGCCATGATTCTAAGTATCACATGGAAACACAAAAGTGTCCCTGTGTCTATTTTTTAATTTATTTCTTTTTTAATCCTTACCTGAGGACATATTTATTGATTTTAGAGAGGAAAGGGCAGAGAAAGAGAGAACAATAGAGAAACATTGACGGGTATGTGCCCTGACTGAGAATCGAACCTGCAACCTTAGGGTATATGGGACGACACTCCAACCAACTGAGCCATTCAGCCAGGGCTTCCTGTGTCTGTTTTTAAGGAACACTACTCTTTCTCCATCAAGCTCTGTTTATTTCTTACTGGTCAGAATGGTATCAGACTTAATCTATTACCAGCAAGAGGAACAGGGTCATTCAGATTGGCTTAACTTCATCAAGACCCAATCTGTGTAAGCTGCTGATGGTCTCAGCCCACCTGGAAGCACAGGGGCCTGGCCAAGGAGGGGGTACTACATGGAACTGGGGTTCCGTTAGGAAGCAGGGTGAGCACGAAGCCCACAAGGTGAAGCAACCTAACAGTGCCCATTGTAGGAATCTAGCCACGTGGCTGAAAAATGCAGCAGGTTTGAAAACCCTAGTAGAGTGAAGGTGATGGACAAGTAAGTAGAAACCCAGGGCAGAGTGTTTTCTCAGGATCTGCTGTCCGGCCTCCGTTCTCCACACCAGAGAGGGGAGCTGTGCTCTAGGGAACTGGGTGAGAGACAAAGACAAGCCTACTGTGTGTTCCTTCAGTACACGCTCATGAAACAAAGTTACATTTTTTTTTATCTGAGTATCTCAAAGTACAGATATACAATGTAGGTAAAAATATGGACGGGTCAGAATTCTCAGTGTCAAGCACTCAGGTCCTCTGTAGCTGGGCTGCGTGCTTCCCTGGGTGTCCCAGGAATGGTCCTCTAGATGCTCCGACTCATGAGACTGCCGAGTATTAGACCACAGGTACCAGTTCTCAACCAGGGACACGTGGTCTCTGTACCAATAAGGAAACTGAGTGCACTCTCATTGTTATAAACCTGTATACAGGTGAAAGGGCAAGTTTGCCCCTCTGGGCCACACCTAGTCCTGTGGCTGCTGACTCTTTCTTCAGGAAGTCTAGACCTATTATCCTGGCCCAAGCACACACCTCGCCGCTGTATGACTCAACCATCAAACGGCCATTGATGGCCACCTGCAGCCCAGCCTGCCTGCTCATGGAGAGTCACTCCCAGCCCCCTTTTACCCATTCACGTTCCTTTTATCACCCAAAGTAGGACTTTTAACTCTTGTGTTGAAATTGCAAGAGAGGGTTTTTGTAATGTTTAGCTACAGACCAGCAGTTTTGCAGAAACACAGGTGCTGGGATAAATGAGCAGTCTCGCTGGCCAAATTGTCAGTCCTTTCATGAGCAAAGGCAGCATTTTCTCCGCCAAGGGGCTACTGGCTGCACTTAAGAGGGCAGCAAGCAATTCCACCGTGAGAGGGTACAAACTAAACATGCTAGCTGCACCCAAAGTCACCAGTGGGGGATATTATTACTAACTGGGGCCCTCGTGACTCCAAGTGTTAAATAAATGAATGTGTCTATCCACTGGGAGCACATGGCCTTTTGGGTTAAAGTCCTGCTTGTGGTAGGCTGCCTTCCTTCAAGGCCCGAAGGGCCCGACCCTTTTACAAAGCTGTTCTCCTACTCAGGGAGACAGCGCCGTGCAGAAACTAAGGGCTCTGGGCCAGAGTCACTGCCCTCAAGTCCTGTTTCTGCCACGTTCCCACTGTGGGGCCTTCGGCAGGTTACCTCATGCCTCTGTCCTCACCTGAAAGTGGCACGTGGGTGTTTACTTCATCAGCATGTGGTGACTGTCACATGTGACGTCACTGGTCTGCAGCAAGTGCTCAGTAAATGTCAGCTATTATTCTTTTAAATGTTTATGCCCTTTAACTCACAAACTGTGCTTCTAGGAATTAATGCTAAGAAAGTAATTATGGATTTATATAAAAACTATTCTTTCAACCATTTTTATAATATAAAAAATGACATAGTTTAAGGATCCAAGAATAGGGAATTGGTTGCATAAGTTATAACATATCCATAAAATTAAACAGTATTCAATAATTAAATGCCAATATATCTCTAGTTACAACATGAAGTGATATTTATGCAACATAGTTAATAAGTGATAAAAACAAAAATATAAAATAATATGCATGGTAGATACAGTGTTTATAAAAAGGATGAACATATGTAAGTATGCAATGAAAAGGGTATTCCAAGATGTTGGTAATGGTTAAGATTTTAGGTTATTTTTCCTATCCACACTTTAAATTTTCCTGTAATTACAAATAATCCGTGCAAAAATCCAAGGAATCTCAGTCTTGTATTATTCACATCTGAACTTGGCGGGGGTCCCTGCTCAGGGAACTACGGCAAAGCTGTTCTAAGGGGGAGTCCTTGCCAAGGGCAGCTCGCCTGTGGGTGGGCCTGGTGACCCACTAGGTGTGAGGCGCTCTGCCCAGCAAGGGGGTGGTGAATGTCAGGCAGAGGAGCCTTTTGGGGATCTAGACAAGAGAGTGAGAAGTGGGATGGGCAGCCTGGCAGGTGAGAATAAACCAGGACCTTGGAGATGGGCCAGAGAATCTGCAAGAGCGGCAAATGGTGGGAGAAAAGGGGAAGAGGCTGCCGGTGCTGGTTCTTGGACCAGGGTTAGTCCCCAGAGGTCTTTGACATCAACCCCAGTTTTGGGGAGCATTTCTGAGTGAGTGTCTGTGTCTCACAGCAAAAACACAACGGAACCGCCTGTGCTCTTACCACTGCCTTCCCAAACGGACTATGAGTTTCTTTAGGACAGTATGCTTTCCGCATCTTGCACCTACAGCTCAAGACTGGCCATCTTTTCATTGTTCATTAATGTCTCATTCATTCATTTCTTCCCTCAGCAAATACGTAATGTGCATTTAGGGTGTGCAAAGTATGCTTCTAAGCACCAGGGATATGACAATGAGCAAAACAGACAAAAAATTCCTACTCCATAGACTGGTAAAATATAATAAATAAAATACATAGCATATTGGGTCTTCACAAGTGCTAACGAGAAAAATAGATCAAGAAGGAGTGGAGTGAGGGCACAGTCAGGGAAGGCCCCCCTAAGAGAGACCATTTGAGCAGAACCTAAAGGGCTGAGGGGGCCACACAGCTATCTGGGGGAAGAGCATTCAGGGCAGTGAGAGAAGCAAGTGGAAATGCCCTGGTGTGTCCTAGAAAGAGCGATGGCACCAATGTGACCCGAGTAGAGTTAGCAAAGGGAGAGCAAGGCTAGTGGAAATGGGCCCATTGCCTGAAACCTGATGAGACTAGAGGACAAAGGAGGTGCAAGAGAGGTCAGAGGTTTTCCTAGGAGGAACATGCTCGGGGGGAACACTTGACATCCAACCTAATTCTGGAAAGTGAAGCCTGGGCCTTGGCCTTGGGCTCTATCTGGGGTTAGGAGAGGAGGTCAGCGGGGAAGGGAGGGGTCAAATCCCAAAGAGCACGTAAGGACTACGTTTCCTCTGAGTGATGTGGGGGACACGGGAAGCGTGGGGGAAGGGGAGAGACGTGATGTGACTCATAACAGCTCACCCAGGCTGCTGTGTGGACAACAGGCCGCAGGGAGATCAGGCATCAGGCTTTTGCAACAGCGCAGGGGAGAGGTGACAGTAGTGTGGACGAGGGTGGCAGCAGTAACGGCGCTAAGAAGAGGCAAGACCCTCTTCCAGCTGTAATCTGGAGGGGGAGCATCACTGTAGACAGGACATCCTGAAGAGACATGACCCAGGAGGAAGGCTCTGGCTCACTTTCTGGTTTCAGATTGGAGGTCGAGCTACCCCTTAACACGCCCCTCCCAGGAACAACCCCTGGCCTTTCTTTTGTAACATGACTCATGTGGGTTCAGATAATAGGGCCTTTCCCTGGGCCTCTGCCTGGATGAATCTTCCTTCTTAACCTCCTCCCACCTTTCTTCCTTTCTGACTGTTCACCACCAATTGTCTGAAGTAATTGAGAGAACCACATTTCCCTTTTTGAGATCTCCTTATCAAGTCTTTGGCAAGTTTAGATGAAATAGCAAAATTTCCCCTTTAAAATCATTCCACAGATTTTCTTTAAGATGAAAAACAGTTTCCCCACAGTCTTGGAAGGGCGCAGGGCAGGGAGGAGGGGAAGGGAGACAGCAGGAATGCTCCAGTCCAGTTAGTGGAAAGCTGCCCTTGGCTGAACCTTGGGACAGGGAGTAGGCATCTTTCTAAGTCATAAATCACTGTGGAGGAGCACCAAAACGCACCACGTGGCCTCTGAGACTGAACATGCTTCCAAACACTGCTGGTAGCGTACTAGGAAGAGTCTTAGCTCCTTGATAAGCATCCCACTGAGGCTGAAAAGCATAAGTTCTGTGAAATCAATAATCAACCTTCCTCCTTCACCCCTCCAACTGAAAACTGTTAATCAAAGGGAGCCCAAACAGCTTCAAAACATACATCATCCCCATCTTTCTAGCTATTACCAAAGCATGCTGAGTGCGAATTACCGACAGGGAGAAAATTACGCTCACAAGCATGCCGGGGCTGGGGCTGCTGCACTTCCAGGTTAACCAGAGCTAGTGCTAATAACGTCTGCCAACGTGTGTGCTTCGATTGCTCAAGACCACTTTCCAGGAGACATACTAGAGGCTGATGGGCTTTGTTGGAATCCCCAGGATTTTTTTAGGCTGGCTCACGTTGGCCTGCTTCATGTAGGAATCAAACAAAATACCAGAGGTCTGACTGCCCAAACTCCAAGACATATTTTCTTCCTTGCTTATGCTCACTAGCTTTTTCTGAAGTCCCTTGGCTTTGGGGTCAAATGAACTGGTTTGGAAAATTACCTTAGCCATTTTGTAGTTGTATGGCCTTTAACAAGAGGCTTAACACCATTCAACAAACTTTTACTGAGCACCTAGTGTGCCCAGGCCCTGTAACCATTGATGAGTACACCATCCTTTTCACTTTGGTTTCTTCACACTTAGATGGCACCAGTATCCCCTCCTTGAGTGCAAACTTAGTGGGAGGAGGGTTAGTGAGAGGATTCGGTGAGATGTTTGCTGAGCAGCCGGCACATTGTAAATGTGCAGTAAGTGATATTCATTGCCATATAAAAAAGACACTCAGATTTTAAAAAGGGTAAAAATGAACATTTTCTCAACCCACTACCCTTGAAGTGGTAGTTAGAAAAGCTGATCCTCCTTGAGAAGGTAATCAAAAGTTGGTCTCAACTTCACACTTTTTTGAAATGGTCTCTCACTGGTCCATGCCTATGTTCCCATGATGATTAATTTAATGTGTGAATTCCCCTGGACCACAGAGTGCCCAGATATTTGGTCCAACATTATTCTGGGTGTTTCTATGAGGGTGTTTCTGGATGAGATTAACACTTCCATTGGTAAACTGAGTAAAGCAGATTGCCCTCTCTAGAGCAGGTGGGCCTCATCCAATCAGTTAAAGACCTGAACAGAAGACAAAAAGCTGATCCTCTCCCAAGTAACAAAGAAGTCCTTCCTGCTTGATTACCTTCAGCATAGGGCACTGGATTTTTTTCCTGTCTTCAGACTTGAGCTGGAACATTGAGTCTTCCTCGGTCTGGAGCCTTCACGCAAGCTACACCATCAGCTCCCCTGGGCCTTCAGCTTGATGACCCACCCAGCAGATCTTGGGATTTGCCAGCTTCATCCTCACATGAGTCAATTTTTAAAATATTAGATCTCTTTACATATTATACATAATAATATATTTTATATCTCTCTCTTCAATTATATATATATATATATATATGATACATATATATCTGATTGGTCTTTTTCTCTGGAGAAAGCTAGGACATTTCCAACCTCAGCTTGTGTTCTATTATTCTCCCTAATCTGCCTGTGCTCCAGCTGAGCTGAACCCACAGAGCTCCTTGGTCGGCCACTCTCTGTGGTGCAAACTTTGTCTCTGCCCCAAAGCCTTCTCTCACTGCAACCTTCAGAGCCAACTCCTGTTCTCTCATCAGAACTCAATGTCAGTATCAATTAACTCAGTATATAACCCTTTTAAATTGAGGCCCTTTTTCACATCACCCAATGCTTCCTTCATTCCAGCATCTATAACCTGCCATGTAGCAGGTCTGTGCCTTTATCTGACTTCACCATAGACTGTGAGCCTTTTGATGACAGCAGTGGTGTCTTATTATTCATCATAGCTAGCCTGTCAGTCACACAGCAGAGAGCCGGTGAGTGCTTGTTGCACAAATAAAAAAATAAATAATTGAGCTAATGAAAGCATCTTTTTCTCCAAGTGGGATGTAAAACAGAGGTTAAGAGAAAAGACCTTCTAGAATCAGTCGACCAGATTGGTGAATTCATGCAGTCACTGACCACTGGCTTCAGAACTCTACTGAATGAAGGCTTCAAAAAGCAATACCAGGTTTGGAGTAATGGAAGAGAAGATTATCTCTTTCAGAAACCAAGAAAGCATCCCTCATATGGGTATATTTCCATTAGCTTTTTTGGAAAGCAAATCCCTTTAAAACCTCCATTTTAACTAAATCTAAAGAGCAAAGGTAGTTTAGGTCCTCCTGGCTCAGCTCTTCCAGGCAGGGATGGTCTGGTGTGAGGGACGGTGCTGGGCTCAGGGCTGTATGGTGTTTCGGAGTTTGGTGCATAGATTTCCCCACTCACGTTAGGTGCCTCTTCAGGATTTTTGACAGTGAAGAGAACACCATGGTTAACTTTTATGAACGAAGGATGTTCAGAAGTCCCAATGAAAGAATGCAATGAACTTCAGATTCACCGTTGAAAATGAGATTTCTTCCAGATTGGATGCTTACTACTGTAGCCAGCTCACCTTTAAAAATCCTTTTACAATTTGTGATAAAAACTCCATCCTCCCCTAGAGGCAGCTCTAGTGAGAGAGGGTGGAAGGCAAAGCCCACAGGAAGAAGTAGGAAGGGTACCTGTTTATCTAACCTCCCCCAGGCTACTGCTCTCTGTCTTGAAACGCAAAGGTAGATTCTGGCAGATCCAGGTTATGTGTGCTCCCTTGAGGTCACACTGGAGGACAGCTGCAGTGGAGTCTCACCTTGGAAGCACCATAAGTGGCATCCTAAACAGCCATTCCCTGTTGGTCCCTAGAATGGCTCGGTGAACATGAGAAGCCAAGGAGAGAGAGAGAGCAGAAGCTGTGGAGGTGAAACTCAGGGGCAGGTATATTTCTGATGATCAGAGACTTCTGGGGTATGGAGAAGAGGATCTAGGAGTCCTGGGCAGGTCTTATCTAGCTAAGAAAAAGCTTAGAGCGGAGGGAAGACTGCCTCCTGATCCTCACATCTCCTTGTCTCTGGAAACCCAGAGAAGTCTTCCCAGAGAGGGGGAGTCTCTACTTGCCATTCATGGTCAGTATTGGGGAGTGCAGTGGGAGGGGTCAGTGTGTTATGGCACAAGATGAGCGCAGAACTGCACAGACTAGAAATCCACACGGAAGGTAAGGAGTGAGTCTCACACAGAATGGAGATAAAGCACCTGCTCGATTTGGCTGGAGGAGCCTCACACTGCCAGGATGTGGATCGCAGTGATAAACTCTCCGGGCTACTTCCATGAGTGGGGTCATTTCCGACACTGTTAAAACAGTGTTGTTATAACACTGCTATGAAACAATAGTCATACCTTGGTACCTGTTGGCTTCAGAGCTTGTCAAACATTGTAGTCATCGCGTTTTGATGAGAAAAAAATGTTTCAGCACTCTGCACTTGCTCGGGACTCATTGCACTTGCTAGAACTTGTATGAGTCACACTGTCGCCCCGCAAGAGACAATGCTTCATTGCTGGGCACTGGTCATGAGTTTCTGAATGAATTAACAATGAGTACGGAGGTACCACTGTATTAAGTTGTGTATAGTGTGGTATAGACCACAGAAACAGTAACTATATTTTGCCTTTAAATTTTCTTTCGATTTACTATTTTCAAGATATTAGCTTTGATAAATGTGTTTCATTGCTTGCTCCCCAGAATGCAGATGAAGATATCTAACTCTTTTAGACTCAGTAAATTTCTCCAAAGGCAAGCACGTGTCAGCGAGAACTGCACTCCCTTTGTTTTCACCTCTTTAACCACATCTGCTTTAACAAGTGTGTTGATTAAGCATCGCACACAGTCTAGTATTTCAGTGTATCCCAGCCACAAATTGCCCAACACTTCATCAGAAAAATAAATAGCACTATGATGAGAGAACTCTAAGTAGTTTGGTTAAACAGAGATCTCATTGTATGGGATCCCTCTGTCCACGCAGCATTGCTTATACAACTCCATGGACGCCTCTGGGGTGTCAAGGACACAGATCCTGTACCGCCCAGGCTCATGGCCATAGGGAACAAGAGCATATCTTGTTTACCTTTTCTCTGATCACACCAAAAGTCACATCCTGCAGGACTCTGTAGAAGCTGTGCGTCAGCTCAGAGGCAGAGGAGACCATGGTGTCCATAGGCATGCTGAACCCCTGTCTGGATCCCGGGTGAAGGGCGACCCTCTTCAACTTTCCATCATCTCTTCAGACCCAGGGGTCAGTCCCTGCCCCCAGTCTGCTTTCAGGAGGCCCTGACCTTGGCCAGAACTGGGAGAAGAGTTGCTCATCTCCTTGGGTGGGCTTTGAAAAGGTCAGCCCTGAGGCCTGGGTGGCCCTCACCTAAGGGAACAAACAGTACTCAGAGTCACCCTTTAATGACTCTGCCTCATCGAGTGGGCATGATGTAAAAGTCCCCAAATCTTCCCTCTTTGGCTTTGCAATGTGTTATCTTATTATTTCCAGATGTTTTCCTAATAATAGTTGCCTTATCTAGTGTAAGAGTGAGTCCATGTTTCCTGAACACAGTGGATATGGGGAAATAATCTAGAAGTGATCAGGAAAGCAAAATATTTGGGATTAAGCACATTTTTTGCCTGGTTGATTCTCACAGTTGATAATCTGCCCATGATGTCATCTGCAACAAAATATCCTTTATTGCAGATGACATAATACCTATGTAGAAAATCCCAAGAAATCTAAAAAACAAAACACCTCTCCCCCAAATTCCAAATGAACAAACAAGAAAACAAAAACTCCCCTAGAGCTAATAGTTTAGAGAGGCCACAAGATACAAAATCAACATTCAAAAGTAAATTGTATTACTATATATTATGAATGACCATGTAGAAACCAAAATTAAAAACACAATACCATCTATACACCCCTCAATAAAATACATACACATAATTCTAATAAAATACAATTCTAATGTACAGGACCTGTCTACTGTAAACTACAAGATTCTGGTAAAAGAAATTAAGGAAGATGTGAATAAATGGAAAACTGTACTGTTTATGGGTGTTGAAGTCAGCTCTGGGGTATTGAGTAAACTCTCCCCAAACTGATCATTGATCTATAGTAGGAGTGTCAGACTCGTTTTCACCAGGGGCCACATCAGCCTCATGGTTGCCTTCAAAGGGCCAAACGCAATGTTAGGACTGGATAAATGTAACTGCCCCTTCACTAGGGCAAGGAGCTCTGCATTCGGCCCTGTGAAGGCAACAATAAGGCTGATGTGGCCCCTTGTGAAAATGAGCTTGACACACATGATCTATAAGCATATATATGTGTGTGTGTGTGTGTGTATAAAACTGATATAAAATCAGCCAAATGATTTTTGACAAAGGAGCCTGTCATACTCAATGGAGGAAGGATAGTTTTTAGAATAAAACAGAAAATATTTAGGCTGTAGGGCAAAGCAAAGAGTTCTTAAAAATGACACTAAAAGCACAAGCCATAAAAGAAAAAATTGGTAAGTTGCACTTCATCAAAATTAAAATCTTTTATTCTACAAAAGACCTGCGAGGAGGTTGGGAGGACACGGCATAGACTTGTAGAAGACACATGCAGATCGCACACATGTCAAAAGACTCATCTAGAATGTGTCTAGAACACTCTAGGCTCTGCAGCAGCCAGGGGTTAGGGATGGGGTGTTACACAAGGGCTATCTTTTTGGTGACACACAGTTCTGTGTCTTGATTGTGCTGGTTGTTACACAAATTTACACACATGGTAAGATGGCACGGACTCATGTGCAAAGGGAGTGAAATCTGAATAAGGCCCGGGCTTCGTGCTAATGTCACTCTTCTGGCTGTGACGTTGTTCTGTAGCTACGCCTGTATCACCACTGGAGGAAGCTGGCTGAAGGGCACACAGGACCTCTTTGTACTGTTTTTTTTTTTTGCAACTTCTTTCATTTCTACAATTATTCCTAAATAAATGGTTGCCTTCTTGGTCCACACTGGTTGATCATCGACCCATGCAAATTGCAAACTTGACTTTCGCATTCCAGACAGCAGGTTATTACCAGCAGTGACTGAGGCTTACATTTCTCTGTGACCGCCGTGTGTCAGCCACACACAAAATTCAATGCTTTTCAGTGACAGCTGTTCCTTGACCACCTTTGGCTCCCTCCTCCCACTGGGATGCCTACACCTGGGCCTCGACCTACAGTCGCCTGAAGGTTCCGTCAGCCAAGCCCTGCTGAGCCCTGCTCATTCCAGGTTGTTCGGGTCCTGCCAGCCACAGCAGGCCAGCCCAGAGGAATATTCCATTCTGTACCATCCGACACCTTCCAAGGGAGCATAAGCTCTGTGAAACAAGATCTCCTCTAGTTGTGTGCACCCTGGGGCCCCATCCCTTAGAATGGCACCCAACACATGGTAGGGACTCAGAAAATGTTCATGGATCAAGTGACTGGCTGACTATGCATTGAACAAGTAAGAAAGAGGAAAGAGCAGAAACAATCTTGCACGCAAATTAAAGAGCAGGCTCCCAGTCAGAAGGAGGCGGCGATGTTTACCTGTGGGTGTGTCTTATTCAGGCCCACCTAACAAATCTCATGGCCATCCTGTGTGCAGCAATTTCTCTTTCCTCAGAATTCCTACCAACACTGCAAAAAAGGCACCACTCAGTGCCTTCAGTTTGATTCTACTCAGGAGCATTTACTGAGGCATGCTGTACACCCTGCACTGTGCCAGTAATAAGAGTTCAGAGATGAGCGAAGCCTGCTTCCTGTCCCGAAGAAGCTCCCAGCACAGTTGGAGACAGGCAAACATCATTTCAATAGATGAGCCCCGAGTGCTGGGACAGCGAGCACAGGGAATCCCAGTCTTTCCAGGGGTGACGGAGAAGGTGCCTCAAGCCCTCAGACAGATGGGGAGATGGATAGGCAGGCAGATGGGTAGGTGCACAATTACTCCTGAGAGTAGTCCCTGCCAGATACTGCACTAAACACCACTTTGGCGAGCCTTCTTTTCCCTTAAAAAATAACTTAGTTCTTTCCAGTCGCCTGAATCTAGGAGAACAAGTAGGCTTTGGCAAGTGAGAGGAAGGGAAAGGTGCTCCCAGACCAAGGGAGTTTCATGGGCAGAGGCAGGGACGTGTGCTGTACCTGGGATGTCTAGAGGTCACCAGGACAGATCAGTTGTAGTTCTGGGTGAAAGCTTGACCGAGATTAAGGTGGGAAAGGAGCTAGAAGTGGTTACAAGAGCAAGATCCCAGAAGGCTTAGTTTGCTGTGCCAACAAATGCCAATGACCTTCAGAACAGGCTCTGCGGAAGCCTGGCATTCACAGTCCTGGGCCATGGTTTGCTGCGGATGTTTGGTTCAAATTTCTTTCAAAGTGTTTTTAGGAGAATATTGTAGAGAATGCTGTGGATGCCCTGCCCTTTCTTCCTGATGCTTAACATTTCAATGCACACCTGTGTGCTTCAAACTGCCAGCCCTTGTACTTCATTGAGAGCGTTCTCGGGTCAACAGAGTCCACTGTGTTTGGCCATGTGGCTGCTTGCCTGAGTCCCACAAACCTCAAACAATGCAGCTGGTCATAAAAACCAGCTTCAATTGCCCTTGGGAGAAATAACTCTGAGCCACGTGTCCCATGCTGGCTCCCAGAGTCCTCTACTGGAATTAAGCTCTGGCTGTCCATGATATCCATTCAGCGACCTTCTCTTCATTCCACTCGCCTGCCCACAGCCTCCCACAGGAGTCTCCCCGGAGCTCTTCCCGCATAAACAGCTGCCTTTACCTCCTTGCGTCAAGGTCCAAATTAAGGCACAGGTGACCGTGAAGAGCACCACCAGGAGAGCAGCACTGGCTGGGGACGAGGTAGAGGGAGATTGCTTTATCACTATCCTTTTTGGCTCTTTTGACTTTTGGCCTATATCCATGGATTTTGTGTTTAAAAATAAAATATGCTTTTAAAAAGCTACCCAAAATACGCACTTTGAACGATTAAGAAACCAACTACGATCTTACATCAACATAATCACATGTGCTTTGGAGCAAATTTTCACGCACTGGAGACTACCCATGCATTAATTCATGCCTCCAGGCACATGCTTTTTGGTACAAACAGAAAAATTGATGTTTTCTCCTCATTTGATTCATGGTTTCAAATATTTAATAAAGGTGTCACTGAGCAAAATAACTGTAGCGCTCTATGAATGACTTCTTAAAGTTCCAGCCTGTGCCTGTCCTCTCACGTCAATCGTACAAATACATGTATAGAAAACTGAGTGATCGAATGAGCGCTGACACAGCGCAGGCTATCACGTTGTCTTCCCACCGCGTGCGGGGAAGTCAGGGTGATGCTGTGTGAGCGCCCGTCCGCAGCCTGGGCTCCTTTCGGTGTGACTTTTACGTTTCACATAAGCAACGACAGCAGTTAGATACTGTTAATGATTCCACATTAGAATAAAGAGCTCCTCCTACTCTGCATTCAAGATCCTGGACCTGTGTAATTGAGAACACCCTGAAATTGCAAGGCAAGCTGTGTAAAAATAAACAGTAAAGATGTTGCTAGTTTCATTATTTATCTCTGTGAATCAAACTTCCTCACCATGAGGCGATAGGAATAAATATGGGAATAAATTGGATGCCAAGGCTGGTACAGAACTGCAAATGCATCTATGACCACGCATGTCCCATGCTTATGCTTTTCAAAATAGCCACCTTATTCTGAGCAGTTGGCTTTATAACAGGCAAACGTTATAAAAGAATGCCTATAAAGTACATGTCACCCAATAAAATAACTTTTCATCAGTTTCTTCTCTAGGTATTCAATATGACATTTTATTTGAAAAACGAGTTGCGTGTACAAATGTTCGGACCTCCTGTGGATGCCGATGACTCGCGCAGGCCCTGTGTGGGTGGTGCTGCGGCCAGACGTGAGTGCCGTAGGCAGGCCACCCTGGCGGCGTGCAGAGCGGTGACTGGAGGCAGTGAGCCTGCGTCCCCCTGCATCTTGGAGAACCAAGTGCGGGGCAGTTGAAGACCTGACAGTAGACAAGGATTTGGCATTGAAAACTTAATAGGGGTTGTTGATATCTTGGGTGTAGGTGGAGAGCTTAGGGAAAACATAGCGATTGAGAAGTCCGTCAAGAGTGCGGTGGAGAAGCGATGCCACACCACTGTCAAACCCTTTCCTGAGGCAGCAGCGTCAGCTTCAGACCAGACAGACAACTCCTAGAGAAGTCACTTTGGATTCAACGGCCTTAACTCCCCCACAGGGTCAAAAATAGAACTTTGCATATAGCAGCTACACTGTATTTCTTGCTTGACTGACTTGTTTATTCCAGAAGGCAAAAGACTGTATTACAATAAGAATCCCATTTTAAAGAATTAATAAAAATTCCTGTATTATATCCAAAATTGTTTAAATGTCTCCACCTAAACGAGATAACAGCAGGCAACTTTAAAACAATTATCATGACTTTTTTTTAAATTGGAAAAGGCATAATGCACTGGCTACTTTCAAATGCCGTATTTTCTTATGAGCAAAAGAGAGAGGGAGGGAGAGTGGGAGAGAAAGGAAGAAGGAGGAGGAGAGGAAGGAGAAGGGTAAGGAGGAAAGGATAGAAGAAAGGGAAAGGACAAAAGATGAAAAAAGAGAGGGGAAGGGAGGGAGGGAGAGGCAGAGAAGAAAGGAAGGGAGGGAGGGAGGAAGAAAAGAAGTTAATTTGAGTGTTTAATCAGCCCCAGAGCAGCCCCATCATGTAGAGGGAGGGAAAGGCTGCTCCTCCACACATTTCAGTTTCTCTCCCCACAGCTAATAGTTACTAACTGGACCCGAAATAATTTCTTCCCCTCTCTCTTCCTGCATGCTCTGCTCTGGTCCTCACCCCTTCCCGGTTTCCAAAGCCTGGTCCTCCCCGGGTGGAGCGCTCCCAGCCAGCTTGAGAGAGAGAGAGTGCCAGCCCATGGAAGCAGCTCCCCAAAGGGTCACAGAAGGGGCATCTGGAGGAGGAGCCTCAGCCTCCCAAATGGTGAGTGTGGGCCTTGCCCTTGAGTGCATTTAGTTTCCTGGATGGAACCACAAAATCAGAGCACTGCGCTCTGGGGAGAAGTGATTCCTGTCCTTCCTCTCCTGGGAGGGACTTCCCTGTCTATCGTCACCATCACTGTCATCCCTGCGGGCTGGAGGCAGACCCACAAAGCTGGTCTGGGACATGCCCTCTGCTCCTCAGCCTGTCCCATTTCTATGTATAAAAAGTCTCTTGAGATTGATGTCACAGGAAGTCTGCAATGGGGAAAGAAGTCACAAAAAGGAATCACTGGGGACAGTTCTATACGGTGGGAAGGGCAGGGGGGATGCTGCCCTGGAGAGAGCAGGCCCCTCTGGGCCGATCCCAAGAGCAGGCCTCGGTCCACTGCTCCACTAGCAGGATGCTAGGGAACCTAAGCTTCAGGGCCCCTTCCTTGCATTTCCAAAATGCTATGCCTATTTTTGTACTTGTAATTTCATACTTTTTCCTCAAAGAAGGCTTCCCTAATTATATAGGCATTGGGGTCCCCAAAACCAAATTCAGCCATTTCCCCCAGTGGCTTTGAGCCTCTTTTCTCCTGCTGCTGTATGCTGGGATTGCCCTCCACGCCTGGGCTGCTAGGTTCCCACGTTACTACTTCCCGACTCACTCGGCTCCAGCCACTGCTCTCCTCCGTCCTTGAGCACACCGGGCAGTGGCCAAGCCGTTGTGGTCTCAGCTTGGTTGCTCCCCTCCCTGCCTGGAATGCTTTTCTCCCAGATGCCCAGCTCCTTTATGTCTACTCAGGCGGTACCTTCCTCACGAACCTGTCCTGAGTCCCCTGTTTAAGATGGAACCCACTGCTCCCTGCACCCTGCACTCACTGCTACTCTCCTTATGCTGCTAATTTTCCAGGTCATGTATCTAACACATTTCCAGGCCATCTGCTAACACATTTCATAAACTAGTTAATTATTGTTTCTTTTCTCACTATGATGTAAGTTTCAGGAAAGAAGGGAAATTCAAAATCTGTTTTGTTGACTGATGAATTCCTAACACCTAGTACAAAGTGTATAGAAGTCACTTGGTTCATTTTTCTCATAAATGTATAAAATTGCAGGACCAGAGGCAAGGATCCCACCTGCTGTAGTTGGAGGACAGCTCTGGCCAATGAGCATCCAAATGAGAGAAAGGAAAGTGGCTTCTCAGAGGCTACTTGGCTTTTTAGGCTGGGACAGACGCTTGGGACCACAGGCTGAGGCCACAGGTGTAGGTACCTCCTGGTTCTGCCTGTCTGCATCAGGGTGCATCTTTTGGCCCCTGGACAGTGTTGCCACCTGAGATCTCCCCAGAAATGCTGAGGCTGGGATAGGAGAAGGGCCGGATGCTGTTCGAGGTGGGGGCCATGGGACTTTTCATGTGTGGTGTTCAGTCCTTGAAAAGCATAGCCAGTTACTAACGAGCGGAGATGTTTACTCAGACCTGGTGCTAATTTCCTGCCTTTGCACATCTGGCAGTCATGAGCTGGCCTGTCCTGGGAATGCAGTGGCAGAGCTCTTGGTACGAGAGCCTTGTGTCATTTTAACCCCTCGGGGACACATCACTGAGAAGTATTTTATCCTGGCGCCGGGAAGAGGGTGTGTGTCTATGAGGTAGAGGGCGTGGGTCACACCAGGAGGTCCAGGGCACCCCTTCCCAGGGACCCACAGTCAGCCAGTCGGGACCCCTGCAGACAATGCCAATGACATCAGAGTGATCCTGGGCTTTATATAGTAGTACAGGGCTGCCAGAACTCTTTGTCATACCCTCTTTCATTTTATCATCACTCAAACCTGTAAGAAAGACAAAGCAGAAAGTATCATCCTGATTTCCACAGGAAGAATGTGAGACCAAGGGTCACAGAACCAGAACATGTCAAAGCATCCAAGGCTGCACCCAGTCCTGTGAGCTCAGTGTCATGGGCCCCTGACGCCCCGGCTTTCACACTTGCAGCTTCAACTATCCCTGAGAAACCTCAGACCCCCTGACTACAGTGACACATCACTGTGGGGTGGCTGGATTGGAACCCTGCCGTGCTGAGGCTGGTGTGAGGGAGTGGTCACTCCATGGGCAGGCGAGTGTGTTGGCTTCTGGGGGCTCACGGTGCACTGCTGCTATTTTCTAATCACTGTCGTGGATTGCAGTGACTATAAGAAAAAAAACCCCAAAGTTAAAAATCCTCTTTCTTATTGAAAAATGGTCATCAACTGAGAGTCAGTGAAATCAAAAAGACAATCGCTGTGTGTTTCATGATCAAGAGGAATGGGTTGTTGGGGGCAACAGTTGTTTTCTAGAATACACTTGCCAGGTGTCCGACTTTGTGTGAAATGCTTTACACACATTGTCTCATTTATGCCTCCCAACCTCTCTGACATGTGTAATAGTGTTATTTCCATTTAATAGACAGGAAAACCGAGGCCTAGAGAGGTGAATTCATTGCTTAAAAGCCTTAAAGCTGGTAAGTCGTGAAGCCCAGACTCAAATTTTGAGTTGTGTGGCAAAGCTCAAGTTCCGCATCTCTACTGCGTGCTGCCCCTCCGTGCCACGTGATCTAGCAGCCTACCTGGACTCCGCCCACTTCTGAGCTCTCCTGCAGACTAAGAAAGGCCTTGGAATGTGCCCTCTCCTCTTCTCTCCCCATTTCCCCTCCTCACTCTTCCCTTTCTTTGATCAGGGCCTCCTTCTCTTCCTTGGGCTGACTGGAAAACCCAAAATTCTTCTCTCTTGATTATGCAGAACATTCCATTCATTCAACAAATGGTTTTGGGTGACTGTTCTATTTCAAGCCCTGTTCTAGATACTGGGAAATGGGAGTGAACAAAACAGATGTGAGTGTCTGACTTCATGATGCAATCATACCAGTGGGGAGACAAACAAAAACCCAGTGTCCATTGTAAAGTCAGGCAGGATAAGGCTCTGAGGAAAACAAGCAGTGGGGGAGGGGGACAGGGGTCTGGGCACCGCTGTTTGGGATGTGGTATCTGGTGAGGTCTCCCTGAAGAAAATAGTTGGGCAGGAACCAGAGTTCAGTGAGGAGGGAGCCATGCCACTGTCAGGGAAGGACGTCTCCAGTGATGGGAATAAGTGTGGCATGGTCACTGAATTTAGGAAGAAGGAGAAGGAGGAGAAGGAGAAGGAAAAAGAGGAGGAGGAGGAAGAGGAGGAAGAGGACGATGAAAAGGAGAAGGATAAGAATAAGGAGGAGGAGGAGGAGAAGGAAAAACTTTAGACACCCTATTAAAATTAAATTTCAGAGAAACAATGAATAATTTAAGTTGGGACATACACTAGAACAGTTGTTCACTGTCTGAATTGTATTTGACTGGGACTCCTGTACGCTATCCGGCAACCCTGCTTTGTGTGTTTAAGGACCAGCAAGGGGAGCACTGTGGTCAGAGTGGGGGCGGCAAGAAGGAGGAGGGAGATGAGGAGGAGGGACACTTGCAGAGGGCAGAGTGGTCAGCATTTCAAACGCAGAGAAGCCACTAGCTATGCTCCCCGTCCTTCCAGCAGAATTTTCTCCCAACTGTCCAGAAGAGAAATGTGTGCTCAGAGCTACAAGAGGAGATGGGAGGAACACCTCACTGGGGGGATTAACCTAGTCTGGGTCATAAAGATGTTTGTGTCTGCGGCACCTCTTCTCCAAAGAAGGTGAAGGTCCAGGAAACCTTGGCATCAACTTGACTTTGGGCCCTTTTCCCAGGAGAGAGGCTGGACCCTGAGCAGACTGGCGGGAGGAGGAGGTAAGGGGTGTGAACTGAGAGCCCTGACATGCAGTTAGGGAAGGTGCTGGGGTCTCCCCGTCTCTCATGGTGGGTGAGGTGGGGAGGTGGAGCTGGAGACTGGCAAGGTCCTCGGGCTCCAGGGTTCCCGGTGGCTGTGACTAGTCCGGGGAGTTGAGTGTTTGCCGTGGGTCAGGGCAGTGTATTTGGGTACCTGAGCTGGAAGGACATCTTGGTGACTGATCAGAGCTGTAAGGACTACGGGTGAACAAGAAAGCACCCTTTGAGGTTAAAATGTAAACAACTTAAGGAGCATCATCCTGGCTGATTTTGGGATCTAGAGAAAACAAGATAAACCAGAGCAGTCATTTTAGGGAAATTCCGATATCATCCCAAACACCTAATTCACAGGTCCCTGTAAGGATTAAATAGGTAACAAATGTAAAGCACTGTGCGTGGTACATATGCCATTAAATGTTCAATGTCCCTTCCCCATTCTACCCTCCCTTCCCAAGTCCTGGGACCTGGAGGGACCCGAAGGGCCTCCCACAAATACAAAATGAGAAAACGTAATGTTGGATTACAGGCACTCTGAAGCTCAGCACTGTGCCCGGATCTCCCCCCTTTCCTGTAAATAGTGGCCAGGTAAGGTTTAAGTGCTGGGCACAGAGCGCTTAGTGCTCAATAGTGGTTGCTAAATGTATCACATGGAAATAAATGGCCTTGCCTTTAAGGTTATCCTGTAGTTAAGAGTTCTCATATTCAAAAGCACAGAAAGGGAAGTAGGGCCGTCTGAGTGGAGCTGCAGCTAATCACGAGCAAGCTGCTCCCTGCCCTTCCCAGCTTGGGACATTGCTTCATCGCCTTCTGAAACGCAGGCCAGCGAAGCGGCCAGCTCCGCACAGAGGCTGCCTTATAAGGACATTTGCCAGGCCTGCCAGGTGTGTCATCCAGAAGTCCTACAGGAGGCCGTGACAGACCCAGTGAGTCAAGGCCTGGGTGGGTGAAGCAGCCTTGGAAAGCCACATGGGCAACAAGTGAGAGTTTTCTCACTTCCCTCCCCTGACATGTTCCCATATATTTTAAATAATATCATTTACCTTTGCAATTGGGAAAACAGAGAAAAGGCTTTAGAGTTAAAAATAAAAAGGTACTGAGAAGCTATTACTTCAGCAGTGAAGGAAAGTCTTTCTATTTTGTTTTTCTTGTATTCTTTCTTTGCAGGGTTGGGGGGGAGGTCCATGAAATGAAGAAAAGGTAGTCCTGTAGAGAGCCCCTGAGACTTAACACATGGTGGCTCCCCCAAGACAAGGTGATATCCCGAGTGGAGGAGAGGTGGCTGCTTTGTTCCCAGGTGCAGAGCCCTGACGGGGCCCAGGGCAGCTGTTGGAAGACCCAGGCCCCTCCTCTTGTCTCTCAGCAAAGACAAGCCAGGGTTGGGCAGGGGTCTGGGGGAAAAGTGGTCGTGCGAACTACATCGTGGTAAAGCAGGGGCAGGAGGCCTGAGCAGAATGCACAGGGTCCTAGTTAAGAGGTTAGGTTTGAAATCATGCAGATCTGAGTCTGAATGCCATCTTTGCTACATTAGCTTGGTGAAGTTGAGCAAGTTTTTTGATCTTTGTAAGTTTGGTCTGCCCCTTGTGTGAAGTGTTTGTTCATTTCACAAATACCTAGGTGGTACTCCAGTACTTTCCCCACAGTAACTCCTCAACTTTTCTGAACCGGCCAATGAAGTAGACTCCATTATTACCCCATTTCACAGCTCTGGAAAGTAAAGCCACACAGCTGGCCATTGGCAGAACTGAAAGTGGACCCTCGGTAGCTGGGCTCCAGGGCCTGTGTCCCTGAGTGACACGCTGTGCTGCTGAGCATTCACAATGGTCCCCAGTTCACCTGATGGCCTTCTGGGGGATGAAATGGACAAGGGCGTGGAGCAGCTCTGACCACAGTGACTTGCGTACAAGTAAATGCTCCATGGATGTGACCCATTATTACCTGAGGGGTGAGGGATTATCCAGGGCAGACCCTGAGAAGAAGATTCCAGTTCGTGGGATTTAGGAAGACACTGGCACATGAATGGGGGAAGCAGGCCGGGGAAGGGGGAGGAGCCAAGGCTGTGATATTTTAGGTGAGGTCTCAGAATGGAGAGGCTTGTGAGTTTGTCCCCATAGAGGCAGGGAGGTAGACTTTTGCCCCCAAACTCTGTCAGTCCCTAACCAAGCGGTGCCCCAAGGAAATGAAAACTCCCAGGCCATTGCTAACCTGTGGGCAAGGCAGTGATGTTGCGGGAAGCCGGTCTTCCAAAGAGCTTTGCAGGTACAGAAGAAAAGCACCAGGCGGCAGCTCCCCACCACTGTGGCTGGTCCCCGGGCTGGAACTCACACTCGCCATCACCCTCCTCTTCTACTTTCTCGATTCCCCTCACTTTCAGCCACCACTTCTGCTGGGCGAGGCTGCTTGCTTACTGAGGCGACACAGACTTTATCCCTGAAGGGTGTGAACCCCTGGTCACCATGCCCTTACCAGGTGTGGTTGCTATAACTGTCCATCTACAACTAACAGTGGGCCCCAAGTTTGGTCCCAATGGATCCCCTAAGTTCCAAACCAATTCTTCCCATCCCCATAATGCAGTGGCAGTCCTACCTCTTCACAATGATCAAAGTCTGCCAAGTTGGGTGTATGCATTGTCCTCATTTCTGCTGCCATGGTAACGCCATTCATAGGCCTATCATGCCAGCACCCAGGTGGCCAAGAGCAAGCTGCTTGATATCTATGGGCCACGTCCTCCTGTCTTCCGGTTGATGAGTCCCTGATTCTATAGAAGATTCTCTGGTGGGCATTCATGTACGAGGTAACAACTGCTACACTTTGGGCCCTATCTACATATCTCCCTTATCACCTCGCCCCCGATCTTCCAATCTTCCACCTTCTAGGCCTCTGACCAGGCAGCCAACCCACTTGGACAGACTCAGATCCAGTGCTGGATGTGCCGTGATAGCTGTAAGGTGGGTTACTGCTGGGCCTCTCCAACCGTACGATTTGGCTAAAATGATGGCATTCAGTCCACCACAGGTAGCTCTGGATGCATGAATATTTGATGACTTCTGGCAAGGTGTTCAGTCTCATCTCAGTTTCAGGGGTCTGCCAAGAGCTGTCTTTGAAAAAGTGCGTACTTGCTGCTGCAGATAGCACATCCTTGCTCTGGAACTTAGAGATAGCCTGTGCAACTTGCCGGACATGTTGGATGGTGCTATTATTTATCACAGATCCCCCCAGCACCGTGGGACTTTCCAGTCTATGGGGTTCACGTGGCAGGACTGCTTGGGCCTGCTGCAGAGCCCACTCTTGCTCTGGAATCAAATCAAAATTGCCAGTTGTTTGAGTCCTCTGATAAATGGGATGGGGCAGTTTTTCTGAGTCCCAGGACTTCTAGAGTTAAATGCCTTCAGGCTGTTGCTGGACATAGAAATCTTTGCAATGGATAGATGGTATTACCCCTTGAAATGGTAGAATGAGCAGCAGAACTGGCACAGAACTCAAGGGAAAACAAACAGAGGAAGAGAGCGGGTGGGAGACCCAGAATTCTGGGACAGGTGCCGCCTCTCCACAGGCTCTGGGACATGGTAGTAGTGAGTCAAAACCTACTTAAGACTCATAGCTCATTTAGTGAACCCAAGCTCAACACTGTAAAATAGTCCCTCTAGTGTGCAACACTGGTTTAAACTTGGTAGAGTAGGGAATCCAATCGTTACATCCCCCAGTATCGTGGCTCCAACACAGCCAAATTGTGTTTCTGCTCACATAACCAGCCGCAGTAAGTGGGGTGTCTCTATTCCTGGGTTCATTCAGTGACTTTGCACAATCCCAAACAGCCCTCTGTTTCCTGGGCTCTGTTTCCTCACCATACATCCTCTTTATCCCATGCAGAGCCCTGTGGAGAAGACGTGTCAACATAACAAAGCATATTACTTAGAGGGAAAAAGCACACATCCTCTTAATGTGTTTATGCTTTCATCGAAATGTGGCTGGTCCACCAGCTGTGCAGGGCTCTTGCAGCGGGGGATTCTGTAAATCAGGGTGACCAGGAGCTGAGTGGTGATGCCTTGTCCACCAGACAGGCTGTCTGACCCTTGCCTGACAGACATGTGATTTTCAGCAAACTTTTTTTTTTTTTTTTTAAAGATTTTATTTTTATTTATTTATTTTTAGAGAGGGAAGGGAGGGAAGGAGAGAGAGAGAGAAACATCAATGTGCGGTTGCTGGGGGCCGTGGCCTGCAACCCAGGCATGTGCCCTGACTGGGAATCGAACCTGCGATGCTTTGGTTCGCAGCCCGCGCTCAATCCACTGAGCTACGCCAGCCAGGGCTGATTTTCAGCAAACTTTAAGTAGGATTTGCTCTTCCTTTAAAATGGTCCATTTTTCAACTAAGCAAGACTCATTCAGCTGCCTTCTTAGAGCCTGTACACTGTGGCCCGAATTGCATTTTGGGAAATTAATTATTCACTGTCTCGTAGCATCAGTTGTGTCCCCAACTAAACTATGAACTCTCAGGAAGGCCAGAGGCCATGACAGTACTTCTCTTAGAGTCCCCAAGTGCCCAGGGCTGGGCTGCATCCATGGGAGGCCCTCGAAGTGAGTTGGGAAATAAAGCGCATTGGGGCCCACAGGAAACCTCCCTATACCCAGGGAAACTGAAACCCATGGAGGTTCAGCAGCCTGTCTAGCAACACAGCCTGCTGATGGCAGAACCAGGACTGTTTCACAGGAAGTGGAAAGAAACAGAACAGTGACTGGTCAAGAGCACAGCCTTTGCCAGGCCTCTGGCACGTACCAGCCACGTGATCCTGAGCAAGTTACCATGCCCCCGTTTCCTCTTCTATAAAGGAGAGGTGGCTGGGAAACTGAAGCTTGGAGCTGCATGAAGACCAAGTGGGCAGATTCATGGAGAGCTCCTGCTAAAAGGCCTGGAGTGGCCCTGGCTGGTGTAGCTCAGTGGATTGAGCGCGGGCTGCAAACCAGGCATCGCAGGTTCGATTCCCAGTCAGGGCACATGCCTAGGTTGCAGGCCGTGGCCCCCAGCAACCGCACATTGATGTTTCTCTCTCTCTCTCTCCATTCCTCCCTTCCCTCTCTAAAAATAAATAAATAAAATCTTAAAAAAAAAAAAAAGGCCTGGAGTCGAGCAAGTTCTCAATGAACATTAGCAATAGGAAAACAGATAACTTCAAAAGAAAACCATGTAATTCAGTGAAGCATCTGGTATTAACAAGTTTCCTAAACAACTTGACATTTGAAATTTAACTCCACCCAAAATGCAGTTGGGAGTTGGGGCTTTTTGCTCCCTAAGCACAGGACTGTTCCTTCAGGAGAGAGAGGCCCACATGGCTTTGACTGTCTAGGCTGCAACAAAAAGGAAATGTTTGTTGTCAGTGCAGTGATCTACAGCCTGGCCCAGGTGCCAGGAATAAAAATGTAATATTATGCGCCCTGGATGGGTGGCTCAGTTGGTGGGAGTGTCACCCTGCACACCGAAAGGTCGTAGGTTTGACCCCTGGACAGAGCACAGACAGGAGGTAATCGATAGATGTTTCTCTCTGACACTGATGTTCCCCTGGCCCTCTCTCTGTCAAATCAATGAACATACCCTTGGATGAGGATTTTTAAAAACAAAGTGAAGTAATGTAACCAGAGGCAGAATGGAGAAGCAGTCTCTACTATGCTTTACGGGAAGCAGAGTGAAGTTCACAAGAAAAGAGCTTTTTTCTGTTCACAAACACCATCCTCCACGGCCTCACTGGTGCAGGCTGGTGGGAGAGGAGGGAACAGGCTGCCTCACCCCCTGAGTCCCTTCGGCTCCTTGGACCCTCGCTGTGTTCTCTTGGTCACACTCCTCTGTTGAGATCTTCATCACCTGCTTACACCACCTCTGTGTGTGCTGCCCTGCCACCAGGACCAGCTGCTCCTACTCCCAGAACTGCTGGCACGTCCCTTCCCCATTCCATCGGCATTGTTGCTTCATCCTACAGGCTTTGTGTGCCTATCTTTTTTTTTTAAATTTGTATGGGACTCCATTAATATAGAGTTGAACAACTAGCAAATTAGACCATACTTGCTAAGAGATGTATATTTAGGTGACATACGATAAGGAGCAGCCATACTATCAAAGCACTGTTCTGAGCACTGTACATATATTAACTCATATTTAATCTTTTAAACAAACTTACCAGCTTGCATGCTACCATTATCTTTACACCAGATGAAGAAACCGAGTGCAGAGAGATCAAGTAGTCTGCCCAAGGACACACAGCTAGTGAGTAGAGGAGCCAAGATGTGAATGAACACCTTCTGGCTGAATTCATGTTCCTACCTCTGTACCACGCTACTTTGTAAAACATTCATTCAGAATTCATGTTCCTACCTCTGTACACACTGCTTTGTAAAACAAACCAAATCAAACAAACAAAAAAAAAGCACAGAAATGATCGTTCCAGAAGTCAAAATGGTAATTTATGTAGCGGGAGGCAAAGGATTAAAATCAGAAAGGGGGAGGCCTGGGGGGCTGGCAGTGCTTCCCTTCCTGACCTGGGTGGTGGTTGTGCAGGAGTCTACCTTATAGTCGTGTGTTGAGCCGCATGTGGCTCTCATGCAACATATTCTGAGGGGTGGAGTGGGAGGTGTGCAGTAAGGGTGGCAGTCGTGGCTTGTATTCTACTCGGGTGAAAAGTGAGTGACTACATGACAAGGTTTGACTTCCCGGTCTGTTCTATTCCCGAAAACAGTGGAGTCCCCTACGGCACACTGGGGACATTGTAGTGCACAAAGAGCTCTGAGACGAATCACCTCCTGGGCACCGAAGAGCTGGAGGGGTCCTGTTATTGAAATAACTGCCGTCTCTCTTGGGCTCCCTAATCCCTGGGGTCTGGACCTGAGGGTGGGGGTGAGGGCATCTTCCAAACTTCCAGTCATGGAGCTGAGAGGTAACCTCGGAAGTCTTCTGCAAAAATCCACCAGGAAGACCAGGGCAAGGCATGCCCAGGGCAGCAAGGGTCAGAGTCACGCCAGGTCTGGAGGGAAAGGGCAGGGCCTCCAGACCTCCATGCTCTGTGACTCACTAGTGCCTTGACTTTTATCTCCATGTTGTCTGAGATGTCCCTAGGCAGAGACCCCCTCAGACTTTTGCCCCCATCAAAGCTCTCACCTACTGATGGTTACAAAGAGCCATTGTCCACTGGTGACCAGATGAGGCTCCGGCTCTTTCATGGGATTTTCAAGGAGGGAGGCACGGGACTCCAGAGTCCAAGCCTAGTCTATTCTGAAGTAGGTGGGAGCCTGATTGTGTTTCTCTCACAGCCCCAGCTCCTTACAGGGGGCCCCCACAGTGTCATTCCTCTTGGGAGGAGTGACTCGTGACTTGTGCCTTCAGGGGGAGTCTGTGTCTACAGTTCTTTAGGATTCTGGCACTGGTGTACTGGTGATGACACCAGAATTCCCCTTCCACCCCCATCCAGACTTTAAAGTCCAGCTTGCTTCCCAGCTCCCCCTCATGGGTTTCATCCCTGTGGACTCAGCAGGATCAGTGGTCTCCTCCCCTCACTCCCACTCTGCTCACTCTCCCTGGGCCAGCCTGGCCTCTCCCAGATCTCCTCACGCAGCCCTCCCTCCTGACTGCCCAATGCTCCTCCCCCTCTTCCTGTTATTACTCAGCAAACGCTAATGTTTAGCAGAGCCTAAAATATGCCACACACAATGTTAAGGTCTTCTGTACATTAGCTTGTTTAATCCCCATTAAACACAGCACCTGGTGTATGGGAGGGGTTCTGTAAATATTTCTTGACTCAGTGCATTCTCACAACAATCTTTTGTAGGTGGTATTATTAATTTCTCTACTACACAGATGAGAACATTAGGACTCAGAGATGATAAATAACCAGCCCCAGGTCACAATGACGAGTGGCAGAGCTGGGATTCCAAAAGCAGGTCTGTTTCTAGGACTCATGTACTCACCTCATTGATAGACTAGTTTATTCCTTCATTCAACAGATATTGGTCCAGTGTCTACTATGTGCCAGGAGCTATTCCAGGTGCAGGGGATGCAGCCGAGAAGAAAACAGACACTATTTTTGCCTTACAGACCTTACCCTCTAATGAGGAAGGCAGACATTAAGCATAATAAATACCATAAGTAACATTTACAGCATGATTAATAGTGATAAGAGCTGATGAAAAAGGTAAGAACAGGAGAGAGTGAGGGTGTAATTTAATATGGGGTGAGCAGAAAATCTTCAAAGAGAAGGGGAAAGCAGAGTAAAGACCTAAAGAAGATGAGGGAGACAGCTCTCAGAAATTCCAGGGAAGGGTACCAGGCAAAAAGGCTCCCCAAGGCAGGCCACTTCCTGGTGAATTCTAGGACCAGCAAGGAGGCCAGTGTGGTTAGAGCAGTTGCCGAGGGAGAGATAGTGGGAGCTCGGAGGGCCAGTAGGGCCAGGTTGCACAGGGCCTTAGGTCAGTGTACAGAGAGGCATGAACTCTGGGTGCCATGGAATACACCGGAAGTTTGAGAAGGGAGCCATGCCATGTTCTGATGTGGCTTTTAACATGATCACTCTGTTGATAGACACTTGAGAAAAAGCAGGAAAATGCATCAGCAAGGACACCAGCTAGAAGGCTAAGGCAATAGTCCAAATAAGATATTATTATAGTGGCTTGGGTTAGGGTGGTGGCAGTATAGGGTGTAGGAAATTGAATGGGATTTATATATATATTTTTAAAATTTATTTATTTATTTATTTATTTTTACAGAGGGAAGGGAGGGAGAAAGAGAGAGAAACATCAATGTGCGGTTGATGGGGGCCGTGGCCTGCAACCCAGGCATGTGCCCTGACTAGGAATCGAACCTGTGATGCTTTGGTTTGCAGCCTGCACTCAATCTACTGAGCTACACCAGCCAGGGCGGGATATATTTTTAAGATGGTGCCAACAGGATTCCAGACCCTTGTACCCAGTGGCCTGTTGGACTTGGCAAATTCCCTTTCACCTCAGACTCATCACATCCCAAACTGAACTCATTCCCTTCTCCCAAGAAACCCTTATTCCTCTTGCACTTTTATCTGTTATTACCATTCTCATGTAGACAGCTGCCCAAGCCAGAAACCTGAGCATCATCCTTGACTCCACCCTCTGTTTGCCTCCCACATCCAATCGGCTACCTTGTCCCAACAGGCTGCTCTTCTCTTCCTCATCCCCAGCTCCTCTGCCTTCATTGAGTCCCACATCGCTCTGGCTGGACCCCATCAGGTTTCCCCCTCCTGCCTGACCTCAGCAATCTCCACACAGCACTGGATGGAGCTTCCGGGCAGCAGACCACATCTGTTTAAAACTCTTCTGAGACTCTCTGTAGCCTGCTAAACAATGTCCATATTCTCTGGCCTAAAGATACCTCACAGAAATATAATGCCAGCCACATAGGTAGTTTGGAATTTTCTTGCAGCCACATTTTACAAAGTAAAAAGAAACTGATACAATTAATTATAAATATGCAACTAACCCAATATACCCAAATTATTATCATTTTAACATGTAGTCAATATAAAAATATTAATGAGATCTTTTATATTTTTTGTTTTTTTTTTTGCTAAGTCTTCAAAAGCCAGTGTATAATTTATACTTCTAGCACATCTCAGTTTGGACCAGCCACATTTTTAAGCACTCAGTGGCAATGTGTCAGTGCCAAACTACTGCAACTCTAGCCTTTCAGCGAAAGCCGTCTCCCATGGTCTTTTCTCCCTCCTCTCCAGTTTTAGCCCTGTTCCCATTCCACCTTCCTCACCTCTGGGTCTTTGAGCTCCAGCAGCCTGTAGTGGCCCAAACACCATTCTGTTTCATGACTCACTGCCCTTGTGCGTGAATTCAGCAGTGAGCTAGAGCAGGCTTGAACTGACTCTCAAAAGCCAGCTGTGCACATCTCTCCACTCTCCACTGAGTGATGTTATACTGGCAACTGGACATCAGCCACGGTGGGGGTATTTACACCACAGAAATTGGCAAACACTATAAATCAGGGCTTTTGGGGAGGATAGAGACCATTTTTTGAGCATTTACCAGAATATCACTGTACATAATGCTCCTCCTCCATACTGCTCTTCTCCTACCCCTAGTCACCTGATACGCTTTTCATCCAGTTAGTTATCTGTATATATTTGCACCCCCACCAGACTTCAAGCTGGAAAAACAGAGTTTAGTTTTATGCACCCAACTCTTGGCACATGGTAGGGTTCCTTCCTCCTCCTATCATAACCATCATTGTATATAAGAACTTCAAAATGTAAATTTAAAAATGGATTTTATGTGGGTTTGAATCCTGCCTTTTCTACTTACTAGTGATGTAGCCTCAGGCAAGGTACTTAACTGTAATGTACATTAATTTTCATGCCGGGAAAGAGGTTTAAAAACACATTGGCCATAGCATTGTTATGATGACTAAATCGTATGCATTGGTTTAGTCTCGTACCTAGCACATGCCAGACACTCAAAAATGTTTAGATGTTATTATTAAGTCCTTTAGTATTTATCACTTATATAAAGTAGTTGCTCAACACCTTTCTGTTAAAATAAATATTTAACGAAATTCCTTCAGTCCGATTCACAGCATGTGTGAGTCAGAATTCCAGCTGGAGACAGATGACACACACCCAAAGGGCTGACTCAGGAGTGCTTATTAGAGGACTATTTACAAGGTCTGGGCAGAGTCCAGGGTCGGCAGCATTCTGTTATCACCTCTAGGCCTGAAGGTGTGACAGGGGAGCATTTCCTCGAACCCAGTGAGAGCTATAGCTATATGAGAGGCCACACAATGGGATCTACAGCCTCCTGTAAAGGAGTTCAGCAGTTATCAAACTGTGGGGGACAGGGTCGTGTAATGCCCAGCATTGCTTTCCCCCAGCTCTTTTGGAGGGCTACCTACAGAACCCAGCTACAAGCCCAGGGGCAACGGGTCCTTGCACAGTTCCTGAAGGTTAGCCTCTTGGTCAGTGAGCTGGATGGAGAAGGTGGAAGATGGGCTAAAGGCCCAAAAGGAGACTTGAGAGCAGAGTCTCCAAGTGGGATGGGATCCCCTCAGCCTACAGGTGTCCAGCCTTCCTCCCACACCAGAGATGATAATCATCAAGACTCGGCAGTGTTTCTTTGGTTTTGACCTTGAAGGATAGAATCGGATAACAAACATTCATATGGGCTAAGTTTGGTTGCTTTATCTACAAGTTGGTTCTCTCAAATATAAGAAAGCTGATTTTATTCTATAACCCATTTTGTTGGCATCTAACCATTCTTAGAGTCAGGCAGCCTTTTCCTACATCTAACTTAACATATTCCCACTACAACAGAAATATATTTTACCTTAAACAATTCTCCATTGAGCAGGAAAAGGACTGGTATATATATATATATATAACCTTGATAAATCACCACTATAGTGTTTTCACCTTCATAGTTGATCATCACAGTTCTTTTCCTACTTCTCCTGTGGTCCTCTCCTCCAAGCCTCTCATCAGTCTCTAGAAATGGCCTGCCAAATATCCTACTGTTCTCACAAGATTTGTTAAAATGCTGGTTTGATTGTATTTGGTTTTGGTGTAGGCCTGGAAAAAGATTTATGGTTTTCTTGGAAAGGCCTGGAAGGAGGCTGTAATCATTCCCTGGCTTTAAACTGGAATCTCCTGAGGTTCTCCATAAATCTCTTATGAGAGAGAGGATGATTATGGTCAGGAGATCAGTTTCGTTTTCCTGTCTGCTCTAAACTGCGGTGTTCTGAGTCTTTCCTTTCTTGCTCACACTTTCTAAAAGTACTGGCTGAAGCCCATTCCACAGGAAGGAGGTTGGGAGTGGGCAGGCAAGTAGGGGTCCAGATTCAACAAATATTTTTTATTTCTCCAGTGAGATGTAAGCCCCACGAGGACAAGGACCACAGCTATCTGCTCACCAGTGTCTCCAGGGTCTAGCCTGGTGCCTGGCACATAGCAAATGTCCGATATTTTTGTGAAGTAAATAAATGAGTGAACGCACGCTATGTGCCAGGCACTTTCATGTATAAGACACTGGAGACCTTGTTTTTCATATGAGAAAACTGACAGCAATTTTATTTATAATATCAGCAGTGGGCAAGGCCTCAACCAAAGGCCTTCTGTCTTCTGTAGTCCAATGCCCTCACTGCTTTCCATCCAAGAAGATGTGGCCCTTCTTCAAGCCACCTTGCTTTGCCTCTGCTATTCTCTCCCCTGAGTTCAACTTTGCAGTAATAAGCCTGAATCACAGGGGCTGCCATGGTCAAGAGCCCCTCTCCCCACAGTTAATTAACCATATGTGTTGCTGTCTCTCTGATGTTGACCTTGCCCTAGAAATTTTCTTCTGACCTTAAGATCTATAGCCATGTGGGGGGGATTGTGAGTATATCCTAGAGGCTCCTTGAGTAAACTATCATTAATATATTGGAAGCCCTGGCTGCTCTGGAGCTACAACCTGCCAGCAGTGGTCTCCATGACCCAGTGGTTTGGAAACCCTGAGGCATCCTGGTCTGGGTAGAAGCCTGTCTAGTTTCAGGCTGCCCCAGGGGTACCCACATCAAGAGGTAACCTGATTCCAAACTGAGTTTTACCTACCTCCCTGCAACCCACCCCCCAAGGACTCCTGGACACCCCTGGCTGAAGAGCCCCAGTGAATGTTAAGGACAGTGCTTAGTTTGGGTTGCCCTCCACCCCTACCACCAAGATCCAGTGCCTCACTGTCCAGGCTATCCCTCACCAGCAGCCAGAACTGACTAGCTCTGAGACTCCTGCTGCTTCCACTCACCCTGGTTCCATTCTCCTGGACAGAGGCAGCTGTGGAGCTGGCAAAACACCGAGTGAAGGGCGTGCTTCTGTCTTTTTGCACACCCTTCTCATCCATTTGTAGGTGTAACTTTTATAAAGCTGAGCCTCTTGTGTGTTGGCTTGGGACAGTGTTGCATTTAGAAGCACAGGATGATGGCCAAAACACAATTTTAAAGGGAACTTCATTCTTTGCTCACATCTCATGCAGAAAATAGACATAAATAGGAACTCAAACATTTACTAAATTTTCTTTTCTTTCTCCTTCGCACCTGGTTGCTCTGATGGGGCTCTTCTCATATATCCCTGGAGAAAACTCTTTTCCTGCCTTCATCACTGTCCCTTCTCCCCAACTCAGGTTTTATTACATAGATTGACTAAGCTCCTCTCCCAGCAATAAGAGATCTTTCCTCTGTGGAAGGGAAGAACTCAGAGGTTCTGCAGTTAAGGAGTTCTCCTTAGAGTGCTGGGAGAGAGGGAGTAGTGCATACTCACTCAGTAATAAGATCTGGCCCACCACTTAGACATTTTTCAGAACAGGCAGAGCCTCATTACTTTGTTACTAGTTACCAACCACTAGAAACGCAGTTCCAATTGATTTTTGTGGTGTTTAAAGTGCCACATCACCAATTATCATCCCAACGTGGTACGGAGCCTGCCAACTGGTGAAAAGCAACAACTGTGTGCTTGAGAGTGGCTCAGGAACAGGGCTGTTATGAGTCCTACTTGGTCAACTTTGGTAGACGCAGGGAAGGCTGCAACTACATCATGGTTCTACTTTGTGTGAAGAGCTTGTTTGCCATTCATTCATTCATTCATTCATTCATTCATTCACCAACCAACCAAGGCTGCTATTAGCCCAGCTCTCTGCTAGATATGGAAGAGAAAGAGATGAATAAGCCCCAGCCCTCAATTTCAAGGAGCTCACCTCAAGCTGGGGTGGCAATCATGTGTGCGTGTTTTCCAAGTTCCCTGGGCAATCACAGCACAGAGCAAAGGTGAAGCACCTCTAGTTGGACTCCTTCAGTGTCTCTGAGGTGCCATTTTCTTTTTTTTATCTTCACCCAAAGATATGACTGTTGATTAGAGAGGAAGAGAGAAACTTCGATGTGAGAGAGAAACATCAATTGGTTGTCTCCCCAAATGTGCCCGATCTGGGGACTGAACCTGGAACACAGGTATGTACCCTGACCAGGAATCATTATTCCTGCAACCTTTTGGTGTACAGGACGATGCTGCAACAAACTCGGCCACCTGGCCGGAGCTTGTAATCAAACAACCAGTGGGGTCCTACCACTTCCTCCCAATAGGCAAAAACTCTGGAGACAGAGTTTGGTGAAAGGGAAAAGGAATCTTTTATTTAAAGCATAGACAGTTTGAAATAATGGCAGTTTACTGCCTCTAAGTCTGTTTCCTCTAACGCACTCAAAAGGAAATCACCCTGCCACCCTCTGCCAGCTCAGTTCAAGGCTGCACCAGGAACCTCTTCTCCCACGCGAAGGCACGGCCCTTTAAGAGACACAGGGGGCTTAGAGGGCTTCCAGTCGCTGTCCGGCTTCAGGCCTCTTTTGGAATCTGTGCATCCAGACGCCCTACTCACATCACATGGTCCTCTTCCCCCAGCCGCTGCCCTCCGGTTCACCTGTGTGACTGACGCGGCAGGACTCCGGCAGCACAGCTCCAGTGCAGCAAGCGCCACAGCAGAGACTTCCCGTCGGGGTGAGGGCCCTGGGGCCCGTGCCTGGCCAGCGGCTTCCAGGACCAGCACCTATAGGACTGCTAAACCCCTTCCCACGCGTTGGTGCTGTGGGTCCGAGGCCCTGCCCCAGCTGGAGAGGGCAGAGCGGCAGCAAGGTGGAACCGCCACTGACCTCCTGCTGCAGCAGTGGCCGGCAGCGGGCAGGTGGCTGTCGCTGTATGCTGGAGTGTGTGTGTGTGTGGCACCTGGCGACCGCCCGGGTGATGGTGACGGGTTCCTGCTGTTTCCCGAGCAGGGTAGGGGCTCCCAAGGCCCGCCGGCCCGAGCCTCCTCCCCTCGGCTTTCACCTGCCTAGTGCCTGCGACCCTCTCGGAGGACCCTGGAGCGATCAGGGGTGAGGGAACGTTCCCGGACCACGTGATCCTCGAGGCCCAGGAACTCCAGCCCCGCCCCCCGCGCGATGGGAAAGGGGAGAACAATCAGGCGGCGTTTTCCCTCCCCTGTTCAAGGCCGCCCCCGGAATCCTCCGCACACCGGAAGTAGCTGCTGCAGCTGCCCTGGTTGTTTGGGCGATGTGCCCTGGCGCCGAAGCCGCCTTGCGTCTGTCGCTCTTGCCCAGCCCCGGGCGCTTCCCCACCCTCCCCCACAGCTGGGAGGCGGGGCCATTACAGGCTGAGGCGCCATTTTCAAGTTCCCGCGAGACTACGAGATTGGCCCAGGAGCGGCTTGTTCCCGCCACTGAGGCCTCGAGGAAGCGCCAAACAGTAAACGTGGTGTTACCTCAGCGACAAGGCAGGGGAGCGGGAGGGAGGGCTGGCTTGTGATGACATCAAGACTTTACAACTGGGGGGAGGAAGAATGAGGTTTGTGTTTACTTCCTGCGCCTTCCCCTGGGGACAGGGCCCTGGCCTGAGTGGAAACAAGTACTTCGTGTCCCCAGCACGGGTCCCATGGCGCCAGTCTGTACCTGACAGATCAGCGGGAGGGGCCTAGTCCCCCCCCCCTTTCACTGAGCAAGCGGCTGTGAGGCCTGCATTTTCCCGGCTCAGAGCCATTTAATGGGCGGATGGCAAAGCGCACGTCTCCTGGGAAGTGGAAGTGGAAACGAACAGCTGGAAAATGATATTTCATCGCAATCAGCTTCTTGTTTGTCATCAGAATGAGGAACTGCCAGTCAGTCGTGCCTTCGTATTTCCATCCAGCTTTGGGGGAGGAGGAGAGGCAGACGGGAGCTGAGCAGGCGCCTGTTGCGCCTTCCTCAGGTTCACCTGCGGCGGGAGGCCGCCCCTGCCACTCACCCAGGTCAGTCTCCCTGAGTGGAGAAGCCCGCGCGCCGGCTTCCGCGGGAGGAACGGGACGCTGGGCTGCATTCGAAGGGACTGAGCCCACTCACAAGCGATTTCTGTTTCCTGTTCCTGCAACTCAAAGTCGGATTCCTCTGGGGGCGTAGGTCTTACATAATTACAAAGTTCAAGAACAGCACAGTTGTGGGTTTTGAAGCCTATTTGTTTTTTTATGTTTTGCTAGGTCTTATCTTCCTTTTTAATATCCTACCCTCGAGTGCCGTTTCAACAGTGTTTCTAAACATCACCCAGGAGGTAATTTATTGAATTTTTTTAGGACTTTTTTTTAGTTTTATGTTTACTTCTCTGGAAAAGTTAAGGGAGTGAATTTGTTGCGCCAAGACAGAGGACTTGAGACTCAGAAAACCTTAAGACAAGTCTCAGCCCTGCCAATGACTAGTTTCGTAACCTCAGGCAAATGACTTTGGTTTTCTCCCTGTTCTCTTTCTCCCACGGCTGTGTTTATACTTCTATTATGTGTATCACATCTGTGTCCCCTAGGAGATTTGGGACTTCTTAAGACTAAGTTTTTATCTGTCTGGGTAACAACCTCAGTGCCTAGCACAGCATCTGACACATAGCAGACGTCCAAAAAATATTGACATTTACCCTCTCAATGTCTATGAAATTGGGATAATTATGTGAAGTTGTAAACATTGATTAAGGCAATTCATGTGATTTACACGAATAGTAATGTAGGTAATGATAATAATGTCATAAAATTTGTATAGCTTTAAAAATATGTTTCTATGAAATTATTCATATTTGAAAAGATTAGGGGAAGAGATTTGTGGGGAAAAGCTAAGATTTCTCATTTGCATTGATTTTATTAATCATATAACTTATTCTGTTTCTAGCATAAGCCTCTCTTCTGACCTTGGTGTTTTTTCATTCAACTGGTTACATTATTTAAATGTTGATATATTTGGTGAAAAGGATGACACATCTAAACAATGGTTTCTTAACCTCCACTATTAATATTTTGTTCTTTGTTGGGGGTGAGGGCTGTCCTGTGCATTGTCAGATGTTTAGCCACATCTCTGCCCCTTTTTACCCACCGAGTGCCAGCATCACCCCCCCCCCCCTCCAGTTGTAACAATCAAAAAATATCTCAAGACATTGTCAAATGTCCCTAGGAAGGGGATGGGGGACAAAATCACCCCTTTCTCTTCCCTGTTAAGCATCACTGCTCTGGAGTTTTGGCTTACAGTTATTTCTCTTGTATCTTCTATTTTCTCAATATTTTCAATGTGTGAGATCAGGTCTCTTTAGTTTCTCAAAATAAGGCTACTCTGCATCTTACTCAAGGCATTTTTGACTGACTTGGGTTTGAAGATATGCATGTCTTTGAACTCATCTGATTAGTTAGGATGTCCCAGTTTGTTAGAGAAATCCTCTCTTTCTCATTTTTTTTTTCATACTCAGGGTTGGTACAACCTTAATGTCTGTTCTTTACACCAAGACTTTGAAGATCAAGCCTACAATTCCAACATCATTTCCTCAGAGAAACAGGTAGGATTTTTACCCTGAGGGCTATGGTGGCCTGCCTTCTCAGAGTTCCCCAAGTAGACACAAAATCAAAGCCTCTCTCTATGAGCCTCACTATGCTAGTGAGAACGTAGGTCCCTCTATGTACATTTAGGTTTGGTCGCTTTAGATGATCGCAAAGAACAAATCTTCCATAAAGGAACTCTATCTTCTTCTTCTTTTTTTTTTAGATTTTATTTTTAGAGAGGGAAAGGAGGGAGAGAGAGAGAGAGAGAGAGAGAGAGAGAGAGGGAGAGAAACATCAATATGCAGTTGCTGGGGGCTGTGGCCTGCAGCCCAGGCATGTGCCCTGACTGGAAATTGAACCTGTGATGCTTTGGTTCGCAGCCCTGCTCAATCCACTGAGCTACGCCAGCCAGGGCTTATCTATCTTCTTTTTAAACATGTACCTTTTCTCCTCATCCCTCTCTCATCTTATGCATTTGGTGTCTTCATGGACTTATCTTAGTTCACAGAAAATGACTTAACTTTTCCAGCACCTGATGGCTAAAGCCAGTGCCACAGTCCTCTCACTGTACACGAGATGCTTACTTTACTCCCCAATCTCCCATCCATTCTCCTTTGAAGGGCACAGCAACCTATGGTTTTGTCTGACATTCATTTTCACCAATGTGCAAAATCTATAATAATGGTCTCCATTTGTATGCCTATGAAGTTGGTAAGCACACATTTACTAAGTACAAATGCTTCTCACTCCTCTGATCACCTGTAATACTGGCACTTGCTTAACAAGCGCCTTCTCCCTGATGTAAAGGATACTGTCTCATCAATTAAAAACAATTCTACATACCACAAACACAGTGTCCTCCTTGAGAAACCATGTTCTTGTAGTCAAGAAAGAATGGGACTTGCTGTCATCTCATTGCATATGCCCACTTCAGGTGCTCAGTGTCTTGTGTATAATAATACTTCTATAGTTGCTTTTGGCAGGAGAGTTTACTAACTCAAAATTCTTATCTTCACAGTCACATAACTAGTTGCTTTTTAAAGTTAATATTGTGAAGATGAGTTGACATATTAGAGGACAGGAGAGTAGTCACTAAGGAACTTACCTGAAGAGGAAATTTGGGAATGTTGTTTAATGAGTTAACATATTTCAAAGTAATTCTCTTCATATTGACAGCCACCACCACTTCGAGCTCTTACTTAGTACTTGATGTACATTATATCATTTTAACCTCACAACAATCCTGGTGAGCTCTGATTGGAGAAAAGTATTACTATCTCCATCTTACAGATGAAGAAACTAAAACTCAGAGATATTTTATGAACTTGAGAAGGGCACACAATTTTTAAGCCACAAATTTAGGATTCAGTCCAAAGCACAACAAAGTAAGATGCTGGATATCACCATCTAGAACAGGAATTTCTACCAAACTCGGAAACAGAGTAAAAAGCTTCTTAACTAATCCCGACAACTATCCTACTAAGAGGTCTTAAAGATCATCTTACAGTGTAGTATGAAAAACCACAAGATTAGGGGCTTCCGGCCAAGATGGAGGCATAGATAGATATATTTTGCCTCCTTTCACAACCAAAAGGAGGTTAACAACACTCATGTGTGGATAAACTGGGAGGAACAACTGGTGGAAGAGATAGACCATGCAACACAGGGTTCCAGTGCAGGAAAAGAAAGCTTCAGAACCTCTGGCTATAAAAACTTGTGGGGGTTGCTGCAGCGGGAGAAACTCCCAGTCTCACAGGAGAGTCTGTTGGAAGGGCCTATGTAGTCCTAGAATGTACACAAACTCACCCACCCAGGAATCAGCCAGAAGGGCCCAATTTGCTTGTGAGTAGAGGGGAGGTGACTGAAAGTGGGGAGAGAGCTAAACAAGTGGAATTGTTCACTCTCTGATCTCTCACCCCACCACATGCAGTGGCACAATGAAGCAAAGTGGGTTGCCCCGTCCTGGCAAATACCTAAGGCTGTACCCCTTACAACATAACAGATATGCTGAGACAAAGAAATATGGCCCGAATGAAAGAACAGATCAAAACTGAAGAAAAAGAACTAAGTGACAAGGAAGTAGCTAACCTATCAGGTACAGAGTTCAAAACACTGGTAATCAGTATGCTCACAGAAATGATGGAGTACAACTGCAAAATAATGGAAGAAGTGAAGGCTATAAAGTGAAATAAAGGAAAATATACAGGGAACTAACAGGGAAGGGAAAGAAACCGGGACTCAAATCAACAATTTAGAATAGGAGGAAGAAATAAACATTCAACAAGAACAGAATGAAGAAATAAAAATTCAAACAAAATAAGGAGAGGCTTAGGAACCTCTGGGAAATTTTAATGATCCAACATCCAAATCATAGGGGTCCCAGAAGGAGAAGAGGGAGAGCAAGAAATTCAAAATATTTGAAAAAGTAATCGAGGAAAACTTCCCCCATCTGGTGAAGGAAATAGACATGCAAGTCCAGGAAGCTCAGAGATTCCCAAAGAAGCTGAACCTAAGGAGGAACACATCAAGACACATCATAGTTAAATTACCCAAGACTAAAGATAAGGAGAGGCTCTTAAAAGCAGCAAGAGAAAAAGAGACAGTTACTTACAAAGGAGTTCCCATAAAACAGCTGATTTCTCAAAAGAAACCTTGCAGGCAAAAAGGGGTTGGAAAGAAGTATTCAAAGTCATGAGAAGCAAGGACTTACATCCAAGGTGTACTCTATCCAGCAAAGCATCATTTAGAATGGAAGGGCAAATAAAGTGTTTCCCAGATAAAGTCAAGTTAAAGGAGTTCATCATCACCAATCCCTTACTATATGAAATATTAAAGGGACTTATCTAAGAAAAAGCAAATCAAACTATGAATAGTAGAATGGCAACAAACTCCCAACTATTAACAATTGAACATAAAAACAAAAACAAACTAAGCAAACAACTAGAAGAGGAACAGAATCACAGAAATGGAGATCACATAGAGGGTTATCAGTGGGGAGTGGGGGGGAATGGGGGAAGAGGTACAGGGAATAAGCATAAGTGGTAGGTACAAAATAGACAGGAGGAGGTTAAGAATAGTATATGAAATGGGAAAGCCAAAGAACTTATATGTACAACTGATGGGAATAAACTAAGCAGAGGAATGCTGGTGGGAGGGTGGTGCAGGGAGGAGGGGGATAAAGGGGAGAAAAAATGGGATAACTGTAATAGCATAATCAATAAATATACTTAAAAAACACAAGATTAGGATTCAGGAGAACTGGATCTTAACCCATATTTTACTTCTTTCTAGTAGAAGGATCATGGGCAATTACCTTACTGTCCCCAAGCATCAATTTTCTCATATCAAATAGAGATTAAGGGCTGTTTTAATTATGTGTTAACTGTTATGCTCTACAAAAATATAGTTTGATGTAGAATTTCCCAGGAGTCTCATCATCAAATCATGGGAAGAACCTGGCTTGACTTTTCAAGTCAAGTTGGACAGCACTTGCTGAGGCTGTCCAAAGGCAATGGTGTTCTCTTTCCCATAACATCAGCGATGACACAGGAAAAGTGAGCATGTCAGGCCACAGGGGCTGCCTCTCTGATAGGTGGACCACATTTGGAGCACAGACAGGGCCTTTTCTGAGTAACCACAGAGAAAGAACTGAGAAACCAAGAGCAGGCCTTCCAACTGGCTAACCAACACCCACTGGCTTTGGAACACTGTGGTTAGCCCCAGACTCTCTAAGGGGGAAAAAGTCCCAGCTCCCAAGTTAGTCGCCTCCACAAAAGTAAACCAGAATGAGTCATGTGAAGATGGGGAAACCACCAGGAGAAACACAGCCTTCCATGCAAGGAGCACTACAAGCAATTAAAGCTGGAAGTGGGAGAACTCCAAGAACCTGGACAGCTAATGTTTCCACCTTAGTGAGTCAACATTTGGGACATGCAGCAGGGCGTGAGCATGTGTGTGTTTATGTTCACACACATGCAATGAAGGAAAACCTTTGTGTATCTCTGCTATCTCTTGGTTGGTTTGCCAGCTGCTGCTAACATGGTCCTTGTGGTATGGAAACTTATACAGTATTATTATTATTAAAGGGAGAGGCTGGTTCTTTTTAATACTACAAAACTGCCCTTTCAAAAGTTTGGCCCTATCAATTTTCACTCATGCAAATAGGGTATAAGAGGGTCTCTTTCCTTGACAATGCCAACACTTGGTAAGAGTATTATTATTTCCATTCTTATTTTTAGATTAATACTTACATGTGATGAAAATTACATTCAAATAACACTGTTAAAATCTTCCCCTCCTTATCCTGTTTCACTCTGTGTAGTAAGCAACTTTAGCCAATTCTTATTTCAGTTCTTCTGCTGGTTGCCATAAAATACTAAATAATATGCTTCTATCTCATTTTTTAAATCAACTTTCTACAGTATTTTTTGACTTCTGTACATAAGGATTTGTACTAATGTGTCCTCTCACTTGCTCTGTTTTTCTCACCTGTATAATTTTTTTATTATTATTAATTTTATATTTCAATCACAGTTTCCTTTCAATACTGTTTTGCATTGGTTTCAGGTGCACAACTTAGTGATTAGACAGTCATATATTTTACACAGTGCTCCCCCTGATGTTTCCAGCACCCACTGACCTTCACAGTTTCAGATGGTGCTCCAGTGCCTGACTTGATTCCTTACTATGTAAATGGGGTATTGTCCCCCTACCCTTCCCCCCCAACCCTTTCTCCTTACTTCCTTCACCCCATCTTCGGCATAACTGTCCAGTTCTTTTTGTATTTATTGGGTTTTCAGTAGTAGCATTCTATTCTGAAATTGACATTAAGGCTTTTATACTTTCTAAAAATTTACTATAAAAATTGAAAACCAAGAGGCAGTTTTTCTACCTCTGTAAATATATAAAAATTATTTAGTGAAGTTTTGATGAAGAAAATAATCCACTCAAAAGAGAATGTTCAAAAGTCAAAATCAAATAAAAAAATCTTTTCTCACCCTAATCAGTTTCTCACAAGTATGCTTTAATTTAGGTTGCTTCTTATCTGGACTTAGGAATTTACCTCTGATTTTGTTTGCTTCTGGGGTTCTACTTGCTTTTCTTTTTTGAACTAATTGACGATGGAAGCATATATCCTCATTACCATGCAATTAAGATAATCTAGTTTCTTAAACATACTGTTTTTGAATGGCCTTATGTTGTTGCCTCCTTGTCTTCTAGACATGTACAGTTGCTACCATGTTTTTTTAAAAACATTTAATTATGTCCTTAAGTTATTTGTAACATTTCTTGGATTTTGTTTTCATCTTATTGGAGTGTACACACAAGTGATCTTTCAGGGCTGTGGACTGAATGTTTGTGTCCTCACCCAGGAATTCATATGTTGAAATCCTGATGCCCAAGGTGATGGTACAGAGAGGTGGTGGGGGGGCCTTTCGGAGCTGCATAGGTCATGAGGGTGGATCCCTCCTGACTGGGATTAGTGTCCTTATGAAAGAGGCCCCAGAGAGCTTGCTTGTTCCCTCACAATGTAAGGAAGTCGGCAGCCTGCAGCCCAGTAGAAGGCCTTCATGGGCACCCAATCATGCTGACACTGAGATCTTGCACTTCCAGCTTCCAAAACTGTGAAGAATAAATTTCTGTTGTTTATAAGCTACCCATTCTGTGGTATTTTGTTATAGCAACAAGAACAGACAAAACAGTGGATAAACATATTTGTCTTTGGTTTGCCTGTAGGCAAAATTAATTCTGAAAACTGAAAATCATTTGTCAATATTTGTAATACTATAATTGTATAGTCAGCTTTCTGTGTCCATGGATTCTACAACCTCATATTGAACCAACTGTAGATCAAAAATATTCAGGAAAAAATGGTAAGTTGTTGGTGATGTGTACCATGCAGATAGGCCTACAATGGTTGTATCCATACTGAATATATACAGACATTTTTTCTTGTCATTATTCTCTAAACAATACAGTATAATTATTTACATAACATATGCAGCGTATTAGCTATTATAAGTAATCTATTGATGATTTAAAGTATATAGGATGATGTGTGCAGGTTATATGAAAATACTATGCTATTTTGGTATCTGCAGGGGTCCCTGGAACAAATCCCCCAAGAATGCCAAGGGACAACTGTATAAATATTATTAACTGAATAATTGAGTAGTGTGTTTCCGGAAAACTCTTTATTTGCCTGATGCTTGGTGAATAGCTTGGGTAGGCTGGTAATTCTAGATGAAAAATCATTTGGTACTACAAAGGCATTGTTCCACTAGATTACCTTTCTGGCATCCAATATTACTGACAGGAAGTCCAAGGCCATATTAATTCTCATTCTTTTTTTCATTTACCTTTACCTGAGGACATGTTTATTGATTTTTAGAGAGAGGGAAAGGAGGAAAAGAGAGAGGGAGAGAAACATCAATTGGTTGCCTCTTGCGTGTGACCTGACCAGGGACTAAACCCACAATCTAGGTATGTGCCTGGCCTGGGAATTGAACTGTATCTTTTTTGGTTATTATGGGATGATGCTCCAACCAACTGAGCCACACTGGTGAGGACTACTTCTCACTCTTTAATGGTATCCTAGCATTACTGCCTGGAAGCATTGAGAATCTTCTTTTTATACTTTGTGTTCTAAATTTGATCACAAAGTATATTTAAAAATTCTGCATACTCAATCTTCAGTGGTTTCTCCAATTTGAAGACCCTTGTATTACCTTTGATAATTTCTCCCCCTCGTGTTCTCTGTTCTTTCTGGAATTCCTGCCAGATAGATGTTGGATTTCCTGAATTGATCCTACATATCTTATAACCTTTCCCTTCTATTTTCCATCTCTCTTTTTCTGCTGTACTTTCTTCAACTTTGTATTTCAGCCTTTCCATTGAAGTGTTTAATTTTCATGAACTCTGGCCCTCCTTGTTTCTCCATTCACGTTTAAGAATATGTGTTGATAGGTAGAGGACATGGGCTTGCACTGTTCACTTTAGGTCACAGGGGCAGAAATCAGACTGACGGGTTGCTCCCCACACCCCTGCATGCTCCCTGCTCAGGGCCAAAACAAGGAAAACCTCACTCTGGAGGGCCGACCCTCACTCAAGGAGCCCTAGACTACCTTAGGCTGACTGTTCAATTCCTCTAAAGAGCAAATTCTTCTCTGAAGGTGACTGGTACATGCCCAGCTGCCCTGCACATGTGTCAGAGAAGTGGTGGGAGTGGGGATGGGCAACCAGCTCGGCTGCTCCACAGATCATCCTGCAAATAGTCATCTTATTAGCCCACCCACTTGCTATTCCTACTTCCCTTTCTGTCAGTCACAACTTGGCAGCCCTTCTGGAGTCCCCAAGAAGACAGCTCCCCTTCCCAGGAGCCTGGATCTCTCTCCATTGCAGCATCCTCCTGTACCTCAGGTACTGCTTCTCTCTCTGTGGTTTATCTGGTTATTCAATCCTGTTTGCTTTCCATTCTCCAGAAAGTTATCAAAAACTCTGCTGATATCCCCACTTGCTGCACTAGGCACTGCTGTGGATTTATTTCCTTTTCCACATCTTTACTGCCGTTTCTGAGTGGGAGGGAAGGAAATGTGTGGGCCTACTTCAGTCTCTGAACTAGATACCCAAATTGGTATGTACTGTTAAACATTTTAAACTTTGGGAGGCAAAAAACTTGCCTTTCTATAGCTTTTGGTGAGACTGAGCATCGCTCATATTTGGTCATTTCAACTTCTTCAGTGGACAGCCTGTTTATACGATGAATGGCTCTAGACATGATTCAAGTCTAGCAGATGTTTTACTTTAGCTCCTTGCACAGACCATTTTAGGTTGCAAAGACATGCCATTTGTGAGATCTTAATCCCTGTGAGTAGTAAGTCATCATTCTTTATGAATTGTTAGTCCACCAAAATAGAGCTATTAGTTAAAAGGGCTTGATGTTCTCCAACTTTTCCCCCTGCTCCTCCTTCCTCACTTTGTTGAGAAATTCCAGGCAAAGAGGAAAGGGTACAACATACCAGGGTAGTCTCTCCTTAAGTTGGGTTTCCATCTTGCTGCCTACATGAATTGACTCCCACACATTTCTGTGTCTTCAGAATTGTCCCACATGGGCCTTGCATTTGGAGCCACCTCTGCTTGCCCATAAATGTCCTCTGGTACATGCCAGGCTGGTGCTCCTGCCCCCTATTCCACTCCTCAGCAGGACCTAACTGTTAGGTGACAGGTTCTGTGAGCAGCACCTGTCCTGCAGCTGGTGGTCACAGTAGCGGGACCAAAGCCTACTCTGTCAAATAGCCCAGAGCCCCCCACCTTGGTTTGTATAAACTGAACTCTCTCTGCTCCTTGCAGCTCAGAATCATGCTTGTGGTAGCTTATTTTAATAACTTGAGCACTCTTTGAATATAGATCTTTATTTGGGGGGAATACATCAAACCATTTCTGAAAACTATACCTTGACAAAAAGTCAGGATAGCGCTGAGAAAACTTGAAGTCATGTATGTGCCTCTTAGCAGTTTTAAAGGAATTTTGATATGCTTATTTAGCAAACTGGGGAATTCAGAACTCATGCTCTCCCTCTCAGCTGGCCTGGGGCCATAGGGCCATGCATCTACTCATGGCAGAAGTCTGTGTGGCAAGAGCTTGAGAATGGCTCTTCTCCCACTCAACGCATGGGTGCACAAACTTCTGAGTTCAGGAGGGATGAAGAGGAGCCAGAGGGCGGGGCTTTTAATGAAAGATGTGGGATGCCTTCTCTCAAAACTTCTCAGGGAGAATCACAATTTTATCTTAAGCTATACTGTCACATGCCTGCTTAAGGAAACTCAAAGGATGGTACTCAAACAGGAAAGTCCCATGGAACCAGGGATCCAAGAAGGGGATCGTCTTTGGCAACCCTCAAAGGTGAAAACTCTGTACCCAAGAGGTATTTGTATCAGTCTGCTAGGGCTGCTGCAACAGAATCACACAGTTCTGGAGGCTCTAAATCCAAGATTAATGTGCCAGCAGAGATGATTTTGGGTAAGGGCTCTCATTCTGTCTCACCGAACTTCTTGGTGTGTCCTCACTAGGCCTTTTGTCTGTACATGTCTGGAGAAATCTCTGGAGTCTTCTTCTCTTATATGGATCCCAATTCCATCTGATTAGGGCTCCACCCTTATGACCTCATTTAACCTTAATAATTTCCTTAAAGGCCCTGTCTCCAAATATAGTCAATTTAGGGATTACAACTTCAAGATATGAATTTGGGGGGTGGGACAAATTCAGATCATAACAGTATTGAATAAACACCTGTGGTTAATTAATTAGTCCTCTATCTTACTGCTTTCCCAGATATGTGGGGGGCTGATTTTCCCCATGGAGGCTATAAGGAGAAAGAAACCCTCTTTCTTATCTATATCCTTCTGATTCTTCTGCAAGGTGAACATCATTGCCAGTATGATTGCAGGGTCGTCAAGGGTGCCAGTTTTACATCTTCCCTGTGAGATGGCAGGACTTACTTATTCATCTAGCATGCAACATGCATCCACATGCCTGTGACCAGCCACCACCCTTATCTCCATCCTGCCCCCACGTCTCAGTCTGGCTCTTCTCTCCATCTCTGTCTCTGTCACTGTGTCTCTCTAGGCCAGGGAGCAGTGAAAGCCTGAGTGTGTTTTCAGCATGAGGGGGAAATAGGAGGCCTCCCTTCAGTGTCTAGCTTTAACTATGTGCTCTAATTCAGCTTCACCAGAACTCGGCTGCTGTGGGCGGGGGTGGGGCAAGCAGAGAAGTACAACAGACGCTATGCACAGCCTACAAACACAGCAGCACTTTGCTTCCTATTTGCTATCATTCTCCCCCGCCCCCGCCCCACACACACACAGAGTGTCGTAATTGGCAAGAAGAACATGGACATTCCCCAGAGCCTCTGCCAAAATGCCATCCAAATCAGGTCTATATCTTTAATGAAGACTGAGTCTGTTGTTCCACAAGTCTGCATTTCACCTAACAGAGAGTCACATAAACATAAGACAGGTCTGGTTTCAAGCTTTAAATACATTTGCACACAGCCGGAACACCTAATCGAATGACTGCGTGTGCTATGTGAACAGGCCAGGACTGGACAGCAAGATCCTCCCTGAGCACCTGTCACCCTGAGTGATTTTCTCTCACTAGCAGTCCCAGGTGATATGTGTTGTATTGTGTCCTGTCCTGGTATTCTCTTGACTCAGACATCATTGCTCAGAATGTTCCTTGTTTTACTATCTAGGGGGCCTACCTAACATGTTCATTTCCTCCCTCAATCCTTTGATTCTCAAAAACAGTCCTCTCACATTTATAGTTTGCAAAGTATTTTCACATGTCATTGTTTAATTCTGACAAGTACTCTGTGAGGTGACAGAGATTTATTCATTCATTCAACAAACACTAATGGGGGTCCCAGCACCATGTCAGGCACTGGGGAGACAGAGGTGACTGAGGCAGACTGCTCACCATTAAGGAGCTCAGAGACCCCTGAAGGACATAGACAATGTACAGATATCACTCCTCAATATGATAGGTGCCATGAGAGAAGGACACCTTGAGGTAGCCCATTCTGGCTCAGGTAAACCAAGGAGGTCTCCTGGGGAAGAAAATGGACCTCAGTCCCAATGGGAAAGTGTTCAGATTGCAAGCCCAGTGCCCACCCTGCGATTCCAAAGTCTCTGCAGGGACTCCTGGAAATGAGCCCTGGCTACATCTGGGGGGCCAGCAGGTTTTACCTCTGTGGTTCTCTTGCTTTATCTGTAAAGAAGTAGCCCCTAAGCAGCAGCCCTGGGTGGGAGAAGCCTTTGCTATGTTGCTCCTGGGACTCTGGGGAGGTAGTCCAGGCACTCTTGTTGGGAATACCCTTGCATGGGAGAAGGCAGAAAATGCACATATTGGCCATCAGTTTGCACTCTTATTTGATTTGTACAGCTGCCATATAGGGCCCCTCATTGCCCTGCCTACTGCCCTGGACTCTACCACATCGGATCCTTTGCTTCACCTCCTCTCTCCATCACAATGTGCCTGTCTTAGGTTCCACCGTATCTCTACTCTAGAATCTAGGTTCTCTGCTAGACCATGTAATAAAGCGATTTCTGCTAGGGTCAGTACTAATAGATTAACGAGAAATCCATCCCAGGTTACTCACTCTTTTTAACCAGATTTCCTGAACACATGTAAATAGTATTGCTAAAGGCAAGAATTTCAAGTGACTTGGCAGACTATTGAGGAAGGATAGGAGGATGAGCCAGAGAAAAAGCAGTGTGAAAGTTAGGAGCTAGATCACCATGGGTATACTTCATATCACATCAAGGTATGTTTTGATTTGAGTTTTTTAGCATGTTGAGGCTGGGTCTGCTGGTCCACAGGCCCCTGTTTGTCCAAATACTCTATTTCACCACCTGGGAAAACAATAAATGTGCCCTTGATTACACACAGACACACATGCATAAGCACAATAAGCATTTCTCACCTCTTAGTCTAAATACAACAGGAGTAGAGACAGGGTAGTTGTCTTTTAATTTTTTTAACCCTAACCTGAGGATATTTTTTAATTGATTTCAGAGGGAGAGATAGAGAGAGAGTGAGAGAGAGAAACATCGATAGGTTGCCTCCCATATGCGCCCTGACTGGGGATCGAACATTCAACCTAGGTATGTAGCCTGATCAGGAACTGAACGTGCAACCTTTTGGTGTACAGGACAATGCTCCAAACAACTGAGCCACCCAGCCAGAGTCAAGACAGAGTAGTTTTCAAATCAAGGCTGCGAGTTCTAGATCTTCTGAAGTGCTGTGAGTGATCTCATTAGCAGATCCAATGCCAGGTCAGTCTAGAAACCCACTCAGAACAGTGTTTACTAATCATTGAGTTGAGAAGAAATCCTCTGGGTGAGGATTTTTTTCCCATCTTGGCAAAATATAATCTGCTGTTTTCAAGTTAATTAAAAAAGCCCTGAAAGGTCTTTTAAAGGAAAAACAAACTTGGGACAGACTAATAAACACTTACAAAACAGGCTCTCCTGCTGTGTGGCCCAAGGTCATCAAAAGGAGAAACCCCCTAGGGCTGGGATGTGGGGAGGAATAGTGGTATCTGGCACAAGATGCATAAATCAGTGACCTATCTTAAGGGTCTAAGATTCTACAGCTGGCCCCACGGCATGCTGCCTGCCTGCCTGGGTAGCAACAGGTTGCCCAGCCCCTCTGCTCTAACTCCCAGGAAGAGCATTGGGCCAAGGTGGAGGAGGGAGTCCAGCCTGCCTGCCAGCTTCGGACAGGAAATGCTGAACCCTGGGAATCAAGGGCAATTGGAGTTCATGAAATCACATGCTCTCCAGCGGGAATGGAATTGCAAGGTTGTCTAGTTGCACTCCTACCAGTTGGCATCTGAATTTCCTCCACAACATTTCCATCAAGTGGTAATTAAGCCAGAACTTGAACAACTGAGTTCAAGTGATAGGACACTCTTACGCTTCAAGAAAGGCCATTTTATCTTTAGACTGTTCTTACTGGAGGGGTTGTGTTGCTAACACTAAGTCTACGTGCCTCCCTAACTTTAGCTACCTGGTGTGAAATGATCCTCTTTGGTCACATGAAATATGCTTCTGCCTGTTCCAAGTGTCAGGTGTTTGATTATCTCACCATCTGGGTCATGATGCAGTTTAGACCAGCCACTCTGTGCCTCTAAACACAGGTGTTGGGGGCTGTGTTGAATGGCCTGTCACAGAGCAGGGAGGGGTCTGCTCTGTTCACCTCTGAATCCTCAGCATCTGCCCAATGAGAAACACAAGCAATATTTGGTGAATATCTCTTAAGAAATGAATGAATGAATGAGATAAAACTTTTGATATTTTTTTTATCAGGAAATAGAAGTGACATTAATGTGGAAACTCCTGTTAGATTTATGAACTTTAAATGTGATTTTAAAGGTCATCCAAGACTCCCTTCAGCAAAGTCATTCTGACCACACCCCTTCACCCAGTGTAGTCAGCCAGCGGGAGGTATCAAATTTTGTGTTGTACTTTTGCAAAGGGTCTCCACTTGAAGGGAGATATTATGTCCTTTATTGTATTGCAAATTCCTCCAGAAAGTTATTTTGAAAGTTTCTTTTTTGTTGTTGTTGTTGTTTATTGTATTACTCCCAAAGTATCGAGACATTGCTGGGTACACATTGAGCAGTCAAAATGTTTCATACTTGGTCTGTATTAGGCAACCATAAATATTTGTTGAATGAATGGCTGATGGTAGAAGGAGAGGCTTTATTTTTATCTACATTTTAATTGTATGAATTTTAATGTTTTATAAAAGACAAAAGTCATATTATTCAAACTTTACTCCTTATGAACATAAACATTTATATACGCACATAGCTATTCCTGTCCATGTCTTCATTTTAACTAATTCCTAGAGTTTTCTGACTTTACTGAAGTTTACTTTTTAAAAAATCAAGTTTTTACTATTTTATTTAAGGCTAGCCTAAAGCTATTTTTAGCCCCTTATCATGGAGCTTATAGATAATATATTAGTAGTAACTAATAATAATAATACCATTTATACTATATGCCCTAATACAATCATTAAAATAAAGAATTATAGGTAACAAACCAAGAGAGAAGATAAAATAGATTAATGAAAAGGTACTGAATTAATTCCCAAAAAGGCAGAAAAGAGGGGAAAAAAACAACAACAAAGAACAGAAGGAACAAACAGAAAACAATCACAAAGATGTTAGATTTAAACTCAACCTTTCTAGTAATCACATTAAATGTAAATATTCTAAAAATTCCAATGAAAAGATATAGGCTGCCAAATTGAATATAACAAAGAAAGTGCAAACTCTATACTGCCTACAAGAAATGCACTTTACATAAAAAGACACAAATAAGTAAAAATTAAAAGACTTTAAACATTAATAAAAATTTTAAAAAGATGAAGTGGCTATATTTATGTGAGAAAAAATAAATTTTGGAGTGGAAAATATTATCAAGGGTAAGGAGGGTCATTTAAATGATAATAGAAGCATGCATTATCAGAGGACACAGGAATGATAAAGGTTTATGTCTCTCACAATCAAGCTTCAAAATATGTGGGTAAAATTACAAAAAGAAACCAACAGACCCACAACTATAGTTAGATGTTTTAACATCCATCTCTCAAAAATTGAAAAACGTAGAAAGAAAATCACTGAAGTTACATAAAGCCTGGTGACACTATCCACTGACTTGATGAAACTGACGTTTAGGGAACATTCTACCTCGAAGCAGCAGAACACACGTCCTTCCAAATGCATGTGAAACCTTTCCAAAGACAGAACGTATTCTGAAGTATAAAACCAGTCTCAATAGATATAAAAGGATTCATGTCACTGTACAAACATGTTCTGACCAAAATGGAATTCAGATATCAAAAACAAAAAAGGTATCTGGAAAATATCCAAATATTTGGAAACTAAATTATACACTTATAAATAACCTTTAGATAAAAAAATAAACCAAAGGGGAATTAAAAATCATTTTGTATTGAACAAAAATAAAAATACAATATATCAAAATTTGTTGGATGTAGCTCAGGCAGTAGAAAAGGAGAAAGTCTCAAATCACTGACTTCAGCTTTGATTCTAAGAAACTAAAAAAGATAAATATATATGTATATATGTAGAGAGAGAGTGAGAGAGAGAACTACAAAGCAGCATAAGCAGAAGAAAGAATACTAAAGATCATATCAAAACTCATGAAAAAGAGGGTGAGGAAAAGGTATTTGATGTAAGTAACTTTGGAAACAAATGGAGCCTATAAGACGTGAGGGGGAAGGAATGGTATATAAGCACTGCGCTCTAGTTGGTTAAGTTGTTTTCCAGTGGGTACAGCCTAACAATTCTGAGATCGCTATACATGTATGAGCACACTGGAATTAAACTATTAAGGAAATGGATGATGGATGGTGGGAGCCAAGTTTTTTACTCTTTGAAGGGGAGGTTATAGATAAGCAAAAGAAAAAGACTAGAACAATGTATGTGGTAAGGATTAGAGTTGGAGACATCAGTATAAATTTGTTTTGCTTACTATAGATAAAGATGTTTATATATAAAAATGTTTATAGATGTGTATACATACAAGGGTTGGTATATACACATATATTTCCTTTCTTTGTCAGCTGAGAGGGCCTAGAAGAACTGACACCTCAGTAGTAATAAGCATACCCAGTACTCAGATCTTGGTTTCTAATATCATTCTCTAATAAAAGAACCCAAAGCTTCTTGGGAAAATTGCTGATTCTAGGACTTAAAGTGAAATATATAAGATGATCCTAGAGTATTTTTATGTGACAGCAAAAGAGTGTTAAAAAAATACCCACAATAATGAGGGCATGTTGAAAGGGCACAGAAGCCAACTGAAAATGCTCCCAATGGTCAAAGATAGAAGAATTTGAGGAACAAAATAAATATAGTATTGGATTATGAACCAAAGTATAAAATAGCCATGAGTCAACACTGACATAAATAAATTATTGAAGAAGTAAATAAATGGGGAAGAAGAAAAAAAGTCTCTCAGGCAAAAGAATTCCAAATAATTTATGCAGATACTCTGCTCTCAAGAAGTGTAGCATAACTCCCAACTCCTTACATGTGGGTTGCACATAGTAATTTCCTTCCAAAGAGCTTAGTATTAGAAGGGGTGAGTAAAGACACATGACAAATACTGCTTTAGCCGGGCGATCAGGATTTATATCAACAAGGACAAGTCATGCTGATAGTGTATACACTTGACGTGATATGATGCAAATGGCACTTTATGTCTGTGGTCTGCCTCCCAAAACCTCACAACTCAGTATAATAATGGCAAAGCGTAAGACAAATCTAAATTGAGAGACAGTCTACAAAACACCTGACCAGTGCTCCTCAAAGTAGTCACAAGAAAAGTCTGAGAAACTGTCACAGCTAAGAAAACAGTTACTTGCAGATGACAACTAAATGTGATGTGGTATCCTGGATGAAATGCTGGAACAGAAGAAGACACGTAACAACTAAAAAAAGTTGAATAAAGTGTGAACTTTACTTAATGTTTTAAAAATTGGGGAAAAAAGGAAAGCAATAGGAAACAACACTGCAACCAAAATCTGGCTCAATGAGAAGATCAATAAAATAAAAAACAATTCTAGCTAGACTGATGCAAAAAAACCCCAAACAAAACACAGAGAAGACACAAATTGTCATTACCAACAATAAGAATGTGGTAACACTATGATTCTACAGATATTAAAATAATAAAGGAATATGGTGAACAGTATGCCAACAAATTCAACAACTTATAGGAAATAGACAAGTACTTTAAGAGAGATGTACTATCAAACTTCACTCAAGAAAATATAGATAATTGTTATACGTATCAAATAAATTGAATTTATGCTTTAAAATCTTTCCATAAAGAAACTTTAAGAAGAGATGGCTTCACTGGGAATTCTACCAAATGTTTAAGGAAGAAATAATACCAGTTCTATAAAACCTCTTCCCAAAAATTGAAGAAGAGGGAAATCTTCCCAATTTATCCTATTAAGCCACTACTACTTTGATACAAAATCTAAACATTGTTAGAAAACAATAGTTCAATAGCTCTCATTAACATAGATGCAAAAATTCTTTTTTAAAAAAAGATTGCATTTATTTTTATTTTTAGAGAAGGGAAGGGAGGGATAGAGAGGGAGAGAAACATAAATGTATGGTTGCCTCTTGCATATCCCCTACTGGGGACCTAGTACACAACCTAGGCATGTGACCCGACTGGGAATTGAACTGGTGACCCTGATGCAAAAATTCTTAATAAAAATTTAGTAAAGCAAAACCAACAATATATAAAAAGAACACTCCACTATGACCAAATTGAGTTTGTCCTAGAATGAAGGATGGTTTAATATTTGAGTAATAATGAATGTAATTCTTCAGATTAACGGATTCAAAAAAGACTACATAATAGACTCAACTGATGCAGAAACAGCATTTGACAAAATTTAACAACTCTTCCTAATAAAAATTCACAGCAAATTAGGAATAGAATGGAATCTCCTCAACTTGATATGGGTTATATTTGAAAAACCTACAGCTAATATCATACTTAATAATGAAGGACTGAAAACTTTCTCTCCAAGACTGGGAATAGCACAATATTTGACGTAACACTGGAAATTTTAATCATAGCAATAAGGTAAGAAAAAAAGTAAAAAGCAAATAATGTGCAAAGGAATACATAAAGCTGTCCCTATTTGCAGATGACATGATTACTTACAAAGCAAATCCCAAGGAATCTACAAAAATAAACACAACCCCAAACCCCTTACAATTAATCAGTGTGCTTAGGAAGACAGACAAGATAAACACCCCAAAATCAACACCATTTCTATAACAATAAACATATGGACACCAGAATTAAAAACATAATATCATTTATAGTCACTATAAAGAAAATAAAAATATGTGTATATATACACTAAATAAAACAATGTATAGTATCTGTATGCTGAAAATTACAACATGCTCACAAAATAAATCAGAGAAAACCTAAAAAGATGGAGAGGTATACCATTTTTATGAATTAAAAGCTCAACATAAAGATGTCAATTCCCCCCAAGGTGATCTGTAGGTTTAATATAATTTCTATCAAAATCTCAGAAAATTTTTTGTAGATATGTGCAAACTTATTCTATAATGTATAAGGAAAGGGAAAGACTCTAAAATAGCTAAACCACTCCTGAAAGAGAATAAAGGTGGAAGAGTCACTTTACATGATATTAAGACCTAATAGAATCTAAAGTAATCAAGATGCTGTGTTCTTTGGTGAGAAATAGACATATAAGCAATAGAACAATATAGAGAACTAAGAAATAGATTCACATAATATGCCCAACTGATTTTTGACAAAGGTGCTAAAGCAATTAAAGCTTTTTCAGTAAATTGTGCTGGATGGAGTACTTAAACATCTGTAGGCAAACCCCCTCCCCTCCCCGCCAAAACAAAACAACTTAATTTACACCTTAAATCTTACACAAAAATAAACTAAAAATAGACCACAAACTTAAGTGTAAAAAATAAAACTATACATATTTTAGGGGAACGTGTGGAAGAACTTTTTAGGGGTGAGATGTAGGAATTTAACATACAACTTGCTTGGATCTGAAACTACTAAGACTGGATATAGCAGGAGACAAGCCAAAAGAATCGAAGGACATAGGTTGGAATAAAGCATGGTGAGGTGTGATGGTATGGGCCTTGAAGTTCTTGCTAAAAAGTTTTAAGATGACTTGAAATAGAAATGCATGTGATTTCTAAGAAGGGAAATTACATGATCAAAACAAACCTGATGCTTGGAAAAGGGCCAGAACTGGTGCTTCCTGTGTGTCCACGGAACAGCAGCCACTGGCCAATTCTTCCAGTTTCAAGAATGTCAAAGGTCAGTCAATGTTTCCTTTTCTGACCACATAAATAGATAATTACTTCATGTGATACTACAATCCTGGATGGTGACCTTTCTAAATGACTTTGAGCTAGAGGTTATTTTTGTTTATTAACATGTTCCTGGTCTCTACATTTCAAATATACTGTCACATACTCAGATATGATTAAAGTTTTTATCTTGTCATAATTTTTAAAGGGACTTTAGGAGGTGACTGTCCAAATGACAGCCTTCCCTGAGATCTGCCCCAACCCTGCCCACAGCAGTGTGCACCTCTCAGCTGCTGTGTTTGGATTACATGACCTTGTTCATCCAGCTGGCAGAGTGCCCAGGAAGTTGGAATTGGGGTGGACCTGATGGGGCTGTCTCTGACCCCTAGACTGGTGCACAGGCTGTTCAGGCGCTGTGGGGAGGCTGAAGGGTGAAGGTCAGTCTGCAAAGAGAAGGCGTTCAATTCATGGAAAGGCAGAAGCATGAAGTGAATGGAGATCTCAGGGCTCAGTGAATCTCAGTCACTCTCTGTCTTGGGTGACGTGAGATGCCCCCATAGCTTCTAATACATGCTTTTATCTGCCAAAGCTGTTTTGAAATGGCATTCTGTTACAAGCCTCCTCAAGAGAATTAACTTTGTTAGTCCACAACCACAAACCCATTTGTACCTCCTATTTTCAGGTTACACTTATTTTAAATGAACAAGGGAATTTAGTACAGCTATACCCAATAGTGAATCCATATCCGTTACTTATTTCTTTTCCTTACAGTAACAGTGATACTGACTTTTCTGGACAAAGAGGAAACCACTGACCAAAGAGGAACTAAGCTGATTTCCCATAAAGGGAAGGGAGGGAGGCATCTCTTCCAATTTCTAAGCAGTGATGCAGAGATGTAAGCTCAGAAACAAAACCCTTCCTGAAGGCAAACCATCTCCTGCTGTCAAGAAATAGTCAAATCACACTCATGACAGCTTAAGAAGCTGGGAAAATGTGGGATTATGTTCTTCCTTTTGGAAACTGTTTATTACAAAATGGATTTTATTTTAAAAGGTTTGGGTATCTATAGGGCATGTTTCAACTAGGAAATTCTTTTTCCTGTCCCCTCTAAATTCTCCAGGCCTAAACCTGCGCTTTTCCCGAAAAGATCAGGAAACAGTTGTCATTGTCTCTTTCGTAAACATCCGAGCTACCATGAAGGGGCTGCTGTTCAACCTTTGTTTTAGGCTAACCAACCCCATTTCCCTCATCTTCACCACCATTACCTTTGCAGCTCTACCCAGATTGTTGCCATTTGTTTTTCCATTGTTCTGCTGTTCCCACCATGCTATTGGAATTGGATATAGATAAATCTTCTCTTTCTACTTTCCAAAGATTTCTTTAGTCTCCTCTCCTCCCTCCCTTCCATTCTCTCAGACACTTCCAAAGTTCAGGCGCTCATCAATTCTTACTTACATTCTGTAACTAACACTTCCCTCTCCTCTGTCTTCCTGCACTCTACATACAACTGCCAACAGACTGGCTCAACAGATCAGTTCATTTTGCTAAGGTCTAGCCATGATCATACTACTCTCTTGCTCAAGAACCTTCCTCTGGCATATAGAATAAAGAGCCAACTCTGTAGTCTTGCATTCATTGTACATTCTCCATTTAGCTGGCCTATTTGATCTCCTGGGAACCACCTTGACATTTCCTATGGTCCAGGCAAGCATGCTGGTTGCCCGACATGATGCCATGAACCTGCATTCATTTTCTGGCTTCCACACATCCTGTTCCCTTTGTTGGCCTGTCAAAGCCCTACTTTTCTACTTTTCTTCCAAAGCCTACCCAGATGTGCTTCCTTTGTGATTCTTCCCAGTGAATTACTCTGTACTTCCCAATTGCATGGTTTGTAGTTCTGGTGATAGTTTATAAAACTTTTTAAGGCCCTACTGTAGTCCTTGCATATAGACCTGTCCTCCCCAGTAGAAAGCAAGCTCTTCGTGGACAAAGCCAGGCCATATCCCTCTCTGTAAGCTGCAGGTCCCTAATTCAATGCAGGATTTGCAGTATGTGATCCGTGAAGATTGGTTGAATGGAGTTGGAAAAAAGTATGTTTCTACAGGCAGGCTGTGGGTCCACAGCCATTTCCTTTGGTGATGTGACTACTGTTTCAGAAGATATATGAGGTCAAATGACTCAGCAAAAATGTGCAGGCTGAGTGACAGGAAATAAGAGCTTCAGAAGCAGACTCTGCAAACACTGATCTAAAACACATGTGCCTGGAGCCCCAGCTGGTACAGGAAGATTTTCCACAGCACATGCCAAGAAGCTGCAGGCTGATACTGTGTCCAGGAGGGGCTGAAGGGCCACAGGTCCCCCCAGGCTCCTCAGGCATCTGGTGTCCCAGCAAGGGCCTTGGGAAGTCTGCAGAAAGTTAAGCAAGCATTCACAGAGTTGTGCCTCTCTTACTCAAGAAAACCATCCACCTGGATTTCCCAGATAGTTGAAACTTGCCCCTGTAGGCACCCCAATTTTTCAAAGTAAAATCCATTCTGTGATAAACAGCTTCCCAAAGGAAGAACGCCATCCCACGCCTTCCCACTGTCTTGAATGTGACCTGATGGCTTCCTGACAGCTCTAGGCTGACATCGGGTATAGTAGTTGCCATTTTCCCCATAGGATCGTCCATTCCACCACTGCTGTTGTATCTTCAAGTAATAATAATTGCAACAACAATAGTTAACATTTATGAGTATATCCTATGTGCCCAGCAGACTGAGAGGCACTCGATCTACATCATTTCATTTGGCTTCACTACCTCCCTAAGAGATAAATGTTATTTAGGTGTGAAAACTGAGAAGCAGGTAGGCTAAGTAACTTGCCTATGGCCACATGGCAAGTTAAATAATGAAGATACACCCTAACTACCCTGCTGTCTCCCAAAGTACAAGCTGACCTGAAATAGGGTGACCGACTTGTCCTGGGACTTTCCTGGTTTTAGCATTGAAACCCTTAGCCCAGGAAGAACCCGGATGGTTAGTCACTCTACCTTGAGAACAAGAAAGCGCTTGCCAATACATTCGGTGTCTGTGGACCAGATGTTCTGCCTCCAGTGGTCCGCCCTCGCTGTTTCGGAGGGAGAAGGAACCCGTTAACCACGCAAATGAGACCAGCGGGCCTGACAGCAGCACAGGGGCTCCCCGAGACCATTCATCATGTCACTCCCCTTGGAAGCGCTCCCCAACTTTTTTGGTACCAGGGACTGGTTTCGTGGAAGATAATTTTTCCACAGACGGGAGGTGGGGAAATGGTTTTGGGATGATTGAAGCATACTACATTGAAGCTCACCTCCTGCTGTGTGGCCCCGTTCCTAACAGGTCTGGACCGGTACCGGTCTGGAGGCTGGGGACCCCTGCTTTAATGTACAACATTAGTGGGGGTAAGAAACGTCTATGACCAAAAATCATATGCTTCGTTCTCTATATTTAAAACAAAAGAATGGCTACATACCCTTATCACAGTCAATTTTCTAAGCCAGCCTGTGTCTCAGGGCATGTTAAAGAGCTTATCATAAAGGTAATAAAAGGTAAAACCTCCCTCATTCTTGGGGAAGAGCATCTGAGGGACCATGTCTCATTCGGTTTCCCAGTCACGACAGAAATGTGACTCCAGTCTCAGGGTGAGGACACGGGTGGGCGTAGGGGCGCTGAAGTCCCTCCTGCAGTAGTGCCCTGCCACCCGCATGGAGGTGTTACAAAAAGAAGTGCTTCAGGAAGAAGACCCACGGAAGGTGAAGTTTGCAGCACAGAACTGCTTATTTCACAGAAACAGTTGTAAGCAGAAAGCTGTGTTATTTGACTTCACATTTTGTCTATTTCAGTGAGGTTTTAGTACTCCTTCAAAACCAGTGTCCTAGGCAGTGCCTATGGTCCTGTGGCCCTTATCCTGCCTGGCCCTCTGGCCTGAGAAAGGTGGGGAGCTGAAGTCAACAGCTGTCTGGCCCCACAATGTCGGGGTTGCTGTGTTTGGGAGGGTGTTGCTTCCACAGAACATTAAGTGCTCCTTTGAGAGTTCAGGATTAACTTCCAAGGAAAACAAAGTAGAGTGGCTTTCTGCCTTGTTTCTTCCATCTGCACTAGCCAGGACATTATCTTGGCAGGAAGTGTCAATATTTTAAGGAAAGAGAAGGGGCAAAGGAGAACTGATGAGCCTAAAGGCAAGACGGGCTGGTGCTATCACTTCCCGAGGTCTTGGTTATCTCAGACTTGCTAAGCAGCAGCTTCCTACAGGGGCTGGATGACAGCCATTCCCATGCGGGCACCCTCGGTTTACCTCCGAGAGGTCGCCCAGCTCCAAGTGGGCAGTGGGTGTTCAGTAGCGCAGCTGGGTTCCACCTTTAGGAATTAGAAACTAAGTAGTTCGAGGCTGCCAGAAAAGATGACAAATTTGCTTTTTAACTATACAAAAAAATGTTCCATGGAAAATTATAAAGTCACTTTTAAAGGATGTTGGGGTTCCCATTTCTGATTGTTATATTTTTCATTCTCTTCTTAAATGTAACTTAATTTAGCCATTTAGAAATCATTTACTAAAACCAAAATATTGATATTTTCTTCCTTATAACCAGATCTGGTCTGCTTCTTTATGGGAAGCTCATAACATCTTCAGGGAGGGAAGCATTTGCCTTTCCTCAGTGTCCTAGTGCTGTTTTGGCTTGATCTCCCTAAATACTATGAGGTCTGTCCAGAAGGTATCCAGCCATGTAATATGAAAAATAGAGACATTTATTGAAGAAGATACAAGTTACAGGAAACATCATACATAGGACAATGATGCTTTAGTCCCCTTCCAAGTAGACACCTTGGGACCTCACACAGTTCTAGTCACCATCAGCTGCCCTGTCATATTTTCCTGAATCTCACTGATGGTTTGAAATCTCTTCCCTTTCAAAGGTGATTTTAGTTTAGGGAAAAGCCAGAAGTCATAGGGCTCCAAATCTGGGCTGTAGGGGGACTGAGTCACCTGGGTGATTTGATGTTTTGCCAAAAACAACTGGGTATGTTGTCGTGATGAAGATGCCAATCACCAGTTGCCCATAGTTGCAGCCTACTGAATCATCTGAAGGTTTCTGTGGAGGAATGTTCAAGCTTCATACTAAATTTGATATACATTCGTTGCTCTACTCACTCAGTCATTTTGAATGTGACACCCACACAGCACACATGCTCACTCAATGGAGTCTACCTCCCCTACTGACTAGTATGGTGAAGTCATCATTGTTCACACATGCACATTCCAGTCTACTCTCCTTGGATGCCAGGTTACATCGATGACGTGCAAACTGTTCTCATTTTATTAACAATGGTGGAACTTTTTCTGGACAGACCTTGTATTATTTCATTTGTATTTTTTCCACCTTTTACCTTCCTAGCTCATTAAGAAGCTTTTGAGTCTCCTAGGAAATTTCTGCAAATTGCCATCTGCCCAGTATTGAAAACCTAGACAGTCAAATACCTTTGTATGATGGTGGGATTCTAGATGGACTAGCCTATGGCCCAAAGCAAAATTGGACCCTGAAACATAATCTCTCACTGCATGAGTCTATCTTCTCCGAGAGTGTTAGATGGATACCCCAGCTCCTGTTCTGTTCAATGACCTTAAGGCCCAAATAGAAAAACCTGCTCAGAAAATCCAGTCTATGGGTATATGGGAAGAAGATGTTGACCAAAGGGGATAGACTCAGAAATATTCAGCCATTTTCAAAGTAATAAAATCTGATTTCAAACTAATGAGACCAAAACAAACTATAATTCCAGTTTATTTGTGAGAGGGTAGTATTAGCTACATGGGCTATTACTTCTGGATGAGCCTGGCAATGCTACCTTCTTAGTTGTTCCCATAATTCCCTCCTCCCTCTTTGTCTCTCCATCTCTTCTCTTCCCTTATCCTACTCTCTTTTCCCTTTTTTCCCACTTATATAGAGTACATACCATGAACTCAGAACAAGTCCCTGCCCTGGAGGATTTCACCATCTAGTAAAGAACATAATAATAATTACTTTTGTTTTAATAAAGATAAATACTAACATGCTAACTGCTAATATCTATGTAGCTCCCCCTATATGCCAGGTATCATGCTAAGAGTGCTTTTCTTGCGTCAACTCATTTAATGAAGCTTTATGAACAAATGAAAAATCGCAGTGCAACGTGACAAGTGCTATCATAGTAGTCTGCACAAAGAGCAGGGACTCTGACAAGATGGAGAGAAAAAGATTCTCTCCCTACATAAATTTGGAAAGATTCCTTAAAGAGGTACCATTGCAGGAGGAGAGGGACTTTACCCAGTGGAGAAGAATCTGATTACAAGAGTAGATTAACTCATTACTTAGAAAATGAGAAAGAAGAAATTAAAAAAAATCACTGTCATCTAAGAATATCACAGTAATAGAAGTTACTTGGGTTTTCATTATGCTTTATTAATGCAGATGCTGCATCATTTTCTTTTGCCATAAAAAACACTTTATGATTTCAATTCTTGTTTCATTTCCTTCTTTATTCTAAGTAATCCTGCCTATATTTGTTGAAAGAATACTAGCATTTTCTTTTAGCTTCCTGCCTGCCCTTCCCCCAGTTTTCAGTCCATACATTTGTTAATCACATGGTGATTTTCCAGAGCCAAGTGTTTGAGCATATTTCACTTCTTAAGAAATATTCTAGAGCAATTCAGGGAAAAGTCTTCACTTTCTAGGAACGTTGGAAGCTATATGAAAACCTTAGGACCTTCTTTTAAGTTCCAGCTTTGACCTACACCATCTCATGTTTTCAAGTCAAAGTGTGGAGACATAACAGATTTGCTGCTCATGCCCTCCTCTTAGATGATAGGAACTTAGTTTTCCTTGGGGAACCACTTCCCTTGAATCCCAATCCAAACTCTTGAAAGTGGTTTCCTGTCCCAATTGTAGCCAGTCAAGATCACAGCCATACTATGTAACCTATGCTGGGCCAATGAGCATCAGCCTTGGAAATTTCAGTAGGTTCTCTTGGGAAAGAGGAGAGCTCCTCCCACTTTGGAAATAAAGTTGGTGGGATATGAATTACAGGTGACCAACTTTGCCATCAAGTGAAAGCCTACCTGAGAATGAAGCTAACTCAGTGCCAGTGTTACCCTTCATGGCTTTCTCCCTGCCCACACCTGAGGCTACTAGTCTCACTGCAGTTGGACACTATCAGAGGAGCCCCTGCTGGGGGACACAGTGGCTGCTGATACTGCCTTTATTCAAGAGGTCAGTGTTATCCCTCACCCCTACCCTGATTCCCCACATTCTGACTGACATCTCATAACTTCTCCAACCACTTAAACATCTTTCTTTTACTGTCATATTTCTGCTTCCTTGACCTCTGTTGTGACCTGCCAGTTCCTTCTTCATGTCCCAGGCAGTACAGCTGTGGAGTTAGTCTGGGACTCTCACAGGGTCGATATCAACTCTTATGTCAGCAGGGTGACACTGGCAATGCCTAGAGAGCCTTAGACTCTTCACCTTCCCCTGAGGCCTCAGGGTCTTCATACAGAAGAACAAGTTGCCAGCCTTCTGCCTGGATGTCTATAGTCTCAAAACATGTGTCATCTGAGACTGCCTGCTACTCACATCAACCTTGATCTCCAGGAGAGCAAGTTGGGGTACCAGAACAAGTCTACAGGGAGAATATCCCCCAAACATGCATCAGATGCAAAGATGGCTGTAGAGCCAACTTCAGGAGCTAATTAAGTAGCCTGATGGCCAACCTTATGATCTTCTGAGATGATACCCTGATTTGCTCTGGTTCATCTGCAGCTCACTGAAAGTCATGATTGCTACACCATTCTTCCTGCTAGGGACAAACCACAGGAGCAAAGGCCATTTGGATTTCCTAGCAATGCTTTATTTGTGCACAAATTGTAAAATAGCCACTGTTTAACGAGAGTTTCAGCAGGTCTCAACTCATCTTGGTTTGCGTTCCCCAAGGTCACCTATAAGCAAATTTTTGAGACTCAGATGCATTTTCCCACAAAAACAGTGTCACAGACTGTATGAGGACTCAGGTCAAGCCTTAAGTGCCTATGGTAACCACGGTGCCAAGAGCACTATTTCAACAACTCCCAATCACTATATGTGATATTACTTCTATAGGGAAATATATTTCAAGCTCCAGTGCAGGGCTCTGGGAACACATTTCCCAGCCCCACATTCATCCTGGCAGCATGAATTACCTCTTTTAATCAAGCATTCATTTATTCCTACAAATATTTATTGAATATCTATTTTGTACTGGATATTGCTCTAGATGCTAGACACAGCTATGAATGACATTCGTTCCCTAGGTGTTCTGAGATGGGACACAGGTCAGCAGTACCATATTGGACAGCATCATGGAGAAAGGGCCACCTAACTGTTTCTTTCAAAATGACCAGTATGCTCCACAGGTAAGGTTCCATTAACACACCTGAGTGCAGAAATGTGGACTCTGAAAATATCAATTTTCTAACCTTAACAATGTTTAGTTCCACTCTTTACTTTTTATCTTTTTCCACATTCGGTTGTTGATTCTCAAATGGTCTAGAAAGAAATTATCAAGATAAGAAGTATTCCCCTTTCTTCCATGTGGCAGAGATGATCCTGGGAGGCTCATTGAGTCTCATGGTGCTTGACTGGTTTGAGGGCTTCATGCCCCTCGGGAGTCATGAAAAGGCTGGGTGGAAGGAGTGAGGTCAGTGCTCCTGATGCCAGTGGAACCACCAGACCAGTGGATTTCCAGCCAGTCCCAATGGTAAGAGAGAAGGCACACTCTTCTGCTTCCCAACTGCTCTGAGAGCATCTTCTGGGTCAGCTCGCCTGGACTCCTTTACCTCTCTGACATTTACTTATTTCCTCCCAGAACAGAGTACTCTGCTACAAGACTAATGGCTGAGTAGAGTTTACATAGTTACCTAGCTCAAAAGTGTTCCTAAATTTTAAAAAAGTTGGGTTATTTTCAAATGCTCATTGCTCCTTGTAAAGTGTTCCTATAGGTTTATTTCTGCCAACCATGTTTAATGTTTTTCTGGGATTGGTTTAAAAAAAAAGAATAAGCCCTGGCTGGTGTGGCTCAGTGGATTGAGTGCCACCTGTGAACCAAAGGGTTGCCAGTTGGATTCCTGGTCAGGGCACATGCCTGAGTTGTGGGCCAGGTCTCTAGTAAGGGGCGTGTGAGAGGCAACTGATCAGTGATGTTTCTCTCCCTTTCTTTCTCCCTCCCTTTCCCTCTCTAAACAAACAAACAAACAAACAAACAAATAAAATGAAACCCTTTTTTTTCACTGAGGGAACAGCAAACTCCAAGAATAACAAATCTCCAAGACATTTTATCGCCCCTATATTTCCTTCTTAATAGTTACATATATATGGATGAAAAATTGCATTAACCTTTTACTTGGGGGGAATATATTTGCAAAATGTCCACAATAATAACTGTGACGTACTAATGGTATCATTAGGTCATGAGCTTCCTTAGGACAAGGAGCGTGTTTTGTCCTGTTTAAGAGTTATGGAGTTAAACCAAAATTAGTAATAAAATAAATTTAAAACAAATCCTCAGCCAAGGATATGTTTATTGATGAGAGAGAGAGAGAAAGGAACATCGATGTGAGAGAGAAACGTCGATCAGTTGCCTTTCATATGTGCCCAAGCTGGGGATCCAACCTGCAACTTAAGGCATGTGCCCTGACCAGGATGGAACCCACAACCTTTTGGTGCACAGGACAGCACTCCAACCAACTGAGCCACCTGGCCAGGGCACAGTAAAATAAAATTTAACATTTGTGCAGATGTTGCTCAAACACTGCCCCAGGTTTTCACTACCAGAGTGTCACTTTTTTTAAATTGACCAGACACCAGAAAAAGCAAAGTAATCTTCTAAAGACACAAACAAAATGTTTCTGCAATATGTCTGTTTAAAATTATGGGAGGGGAAATGATACTTGTTATATTTGGCAAAAATAAATTTGACCTAGACATGCGTGGAAGACAAAAAAATTCCTCCTCCCTAAGTTTTATTCCCACAGAGAGTGACTTCTCAAAGGTCACTAGAATGAGTTCCGAGACTCAGTGTTGGTAAACGGCATCCTTTTGTCCTCCCGGAGCAAGGGCAGCTGTGTTCCAATCTGCAGTGCCAGAAGCTTGAGACCATGTGTCAGTCTCTCACACCAGAGTCCAGTCTGTCCTCATCGCTGTGGCCTCTGGTGCCAGACATCAAAATGGCAGGTGAAGGGGCCTGGGCCTCTTCTCCATCTTTTCCCCCTTCTCATGGGGATAGAATGTGAAGGTGGGAACAGAAGAGGAGAGACATAAACAAATGTTTGTTTACTCCCTTTAGAAATCTGAACATAGAGAACAGAAGCCCAGGGTCGGTCGAGAGGCAGCAGGTCAGTGGCCTTCATGCCCAGAAGCCCTCTTGCCGTGTCTTCAGACATTTCTGAATTGGAGGCTTATAGTCAAGTTGGTTGCAGGCTCTCTCCCACTCTAGCAGGGTGGCTGTTGCTGAGTACAGTGCACGCAGTCAATAGGAAAATTCTAGCTTTTGTGTGAAGTGAGGTACTAGACCCCCCAAACAGCCTTGGTTTGTTCTTCTGTTCAACAATGAATGACAGCATCGCCCCATTCCTTGATAACATATGCAAAAGTCACACAGGATGCCTTGCAAAGTTTCCCCACACATTGCTAGTGCCTTTCCTGCAAGCCGACATTGCAACCCCAAGCAAATGAAAAGTTAGGTAACACTTTTCTTAAGTACTACCTACGTAAAGAACACTGTGATCTGGTTACAAAGCCTCTAAAGGATGGGAAGAAGAATGCAATCAAATGCCACCCGAGGTTGGCCATCAGGATGGAGGCAGCACGTGCTGGGTGGCGGACTGAGTGGGACTGGGTGTCAGAAAAGTCCTGGGCTCATTCTCTCCACTTAATAACTGTATGGTCTCGGGCATAACAGTCAACGTCTCTGGGCCTGTGTGCTCAAATGCACAATGCAGGGCATGGGCTGAACCATCCCAGGGGCCCCTTCCAGGCTATGGCTCCAGTTCAGGAGGAGGAGACATGAAAAGATGTGGGATAAATAACAGAGCAACTTCTCACTGCATCCTAAATCCCGAGAAGACTAGACTAGATAAAAGGGATCCATAATTGGGTATAAAGTTTAAATGCCCTCTTTTCCCGGTTATGTTTGTTTAAATGTTTTACATCCTTGAACTAACTGCTTTCCTGAGCTTATTGGAAGGCAGGAGTAATGAGAACCCTAGCTCACCGGAACAGAAACCCGAGCTGCTGGTGAGGGGTGGACCCTCAGGAGTGTGGAAACTCTCAGGAACCTTAATAACGAATTGGGACACAAATCAGTTTATTGTGACAAAGGTGTTAAAAAACAGCAGCTCTGAGTTAGCCTGGGTTAGAAAGGAGGCTTTGCCTCCCAGGTGGGAACAAAATGATCTTATGGAAACCAGGCCTTACTGGTTTTCACCTGTGAATAAACCCTGGCCTTGCATCACTGTATGAGAGGGACCAGTGTCAACATGAACAGACCAGCGTCGGGGGTGTGTGTGGGGGGGAACAAGGCAGCCTGCTGTGCTGGGGGAACAGGCTAAACTGAGGGTGCACCTCTCCCAGGCCTGCTGGCCTGTGGCCCACCCCAAAATAAAGCAGCCCAAATTGGCTGAGGCCCCTGCCCTCCACAAGCCAACTAGAGGGCAGGTGAGCAGCCTACTGGACTTTCCACAGAGGCGTTAGTGGACATTGTTAGGAGAAGCCAGCCAACCTGTCTGCTTCAGTTTTATTGATTCTGAGAATCTGGGAATCTCCAAGGTTCAGCTCACTTGCTTCTTCATGGACACTCCATTCCAGTTCCCTCCCCTATTGGCAGGGCTTTGCAAGAGGTCTTTCCATTCCCCCTCCAAAAGGGAAAGACCCCGAAATGAATCATATACTGTATTTTGCTGTGTATAATGTGCACCCACGTTTTTGTGCAGATTATACATGGGATTATTATGCCCATTATTATACCCATGGCACGTAATCATTATACCCATGTATAAGGTGCATTTTTATTTCCCCCTAAAAATCTGGGCAAAAAAGTGTGCATTATACATGGCAAAATACAGTATATATAGAAACACAGTGCTCTCTTGGGATCCCTGTTGTAGGAAAGGTCTGGAAACAAGACGTCTTCTCATCCGTCCACTGGTGTCAGCTGGCCAGAAATGTGGTTTCTCGGAAACATACTGGATGAATGCTCTCGTAGATACTCCAAGGTGAGAAAGATCATTGTCACCTAGAACAAACACCTCTAAGCACTGCTGCCATAATTAGGAATAGACAGCAACCTTTAAATCATACTCACACCCTAAGAAAACACACAGAGATGGATTCCAAACTTTCAGGGTGTTCTCACGCCTCAGTGGCTTTCAACATCCTGTCCTCTCCACCTAGAACATCTTCTTTTTCTGGCTAATTTGCACTTGCCGTTCAAGACTCCCTGGAGATCAAAAGGCCCCTCCCTGAGCCCTGGGCCTGCCTCCCGTGGCGCAAACACACCACGTCCTTGTTTCCACTGCATGTCAGGGTCTGCATTCAGACCCACACACTCAGTGTGTGGCAAAGAAAGTGTTCAAGATTTTAGACAAACGATTGATCACCCAATGAAAACCTGCAAACGGCTTCTACTTTAGGGGCCCCCTGAGATATTTCATCTCACTTTCCTTTAATTTTATTGGGTCTTGTCAGTGGTAACATCTTCCTTCCAATTAACTTATGGGTGGGGAAGGAGAATAAATTGACCGTGGTTCCCAAGTACACAGCAGCCTGGACCATCTATAGGAACAGCAACATTCCCCAAGCAACAGCATTCCCCACCTTAGAAAAAGGCAATGGATCTTTGAGAAAGGATCTTTATTATTTCCATTTAATTGATTTGCAACTGAGGCAGAAAAGTTCCATGGTCAAGAGCCACAACTATGCAGAATTGCTGTGAGAAGGCCAGTTTTTCATGCAGGAATTTAGCATTTGTTTGGCAAGGCCCTCGGTTGGGCCAGGCACCATGCTAGGCAAGCAGGTGTTGAGTAAAACAAACTCGGTCCATTCTTAATTGGGTGTGGGAGGGCTGATGTTAAACAAAGGACAAGTAAGTACATAATTGGAGGCTGCAATTAATGCTGTAAAGGAAAAGTACAGGAAGCCAGTAGAGATTATATAGGGGACCTTACTGGCTGTCATGCATTAAGAACTTACTGTGTAAGAGAGATTCTGCTCTATTCAGACTTGATTCATTTGATCACAGACCTTAAAAACTGACTCAGGGCGGACTCGAGATTCACCCATAGGAGGGAGGCTCTATGGCTTTCCTGCAGCCCTAGTGCCCTCACCTGTCAAAGGTAGAGATAATAACAACTTCCCTATTTGCTTCACATCCGAAAAGGAAAATCAACATTCAAGTACTTTGTCTTATAAAAATACTGGGTGAAATTAGTACCTGAATAAAAAAACTGTTACAGAAATGAGCAATTATTTCCTTGAGTTCAAATTTATTTAAATAGAACTCATTTCTTCATCCATCCTACTTAACTTTAGTTTTTTATAATTTTTTTCCCATTTTTAAATGCACTGCTAAAAGGCACAGTCACATGGACTAAGATGTATGCTTTTCTCTGGAACACAGCAGGGAGGGTCAGCTTTCCTCCCCTCCCGCTGCCTCCTCCTCAGATTGACACAAAGCTTCCCGTCTGAGACTTGCTGAGGGAGCTGCTGGCTGAATGTTTATGGTGCATTTCTGCTCATTGCAGTCCACCTCGCAAGGGGACAGCATGAGAGCTACAAAGAAAATGAGTAGAAACTGGAGGTTCTCTGGAGCTGAGGGGGATGCAGAGGGAGGCCTTTACACCAGCCCCTTCTCCACTCTTCACCCTGCCTGAGGGCAGCTCCAGGCCCCCACCTGCAGCATTACCTTTGATACACTCACCTTCAGTGAGTCAGGGAAGGAGGAAGGATTGCCTTGTCATCATGCACATGTGACAAGAATGTGGCCTAGAATGAGGTCCTGCTGACAGGACAGAGCACAGCAGATCTCTGTGTCAGACTCCTACGAGGCTCAGTGCCCCAAGGGTCAGGGCTGGCTGACAGAGGGGTGCAGCTCCAGGGTGCCAGGAAGACTGTCCTTGGTTGCTGTGTGACAGTAAAGTGGAGTTTGTTTCAAGCCCTGCCTCCCCTCACAGGTCTGATTTTTTCCAGCATAGCCTCCTTCCTGCCTGGGGCAACTGGGGACTCAGCGACAGCCTCTGTGCCCTGGAGGGAGGAAAAAGGAGATAGTGTCCCTGTGTCCCAGGTGCAAAAGGCTGAAAAGGCTTCCTCTGGAAAAGAAGCTACACAGGAGAGGAGAGCATGAGGTTAGGGGAGGAGGGCCAGGTAGGGAGAGCATGGGTGATGTGGCTCACAAGGCCCTTCTATACCTGAGGCCCTATTTGATCTGCATCACCTTCAGGCAGGTAAGTCACCTGAGGCTCAGAGGGCTGGCTGAGCTGCCTGCTGCCACACAGCTAGGTGGTGCCGAACTCAGCAGTCGGGCCTGTTTGCTGGTACACTGCTGCTGCTCCATGGCCCAGGGCCTCCTACAGTACGGAAGGGAGAAGATTCCCTGAGAGTGCCCCTTCCACAGCCATATGCCTGCCTTCTCCACCTCCCCTCCAAACCGGAAAAACAAGTTCACCTAAGCCCCAGTTGTGAACAACTGATAAACGCACCTCTCAACATATTCGTGATTTAAAGGAACAATGCCTTGATGTAAAGGAAGTTTCCATAATAGAGCAACAGGCAAGAGACCCACAGAAAAGACGTTCAAAGGTCTTGGTGTAGGCCCTTCTTCACCACACAGCAAGCTCCTCCCAAGGGCAGACCTCAACAGCTTAACTCTGTGTCTGTGGTGCTCAGCACAGTGCCTGGCACACGGCAGGTACTCCATGGGGTGTTTGATGGCAGAAAAATAGATAGGTGAATGAATGGATATATAGGCCACCCCCCAAAAGTCCCAGTAAATGAACCATTCATTCACATCCTTCAAATTATATTCAAATTATATTCACCAAGGACCGAGTGTGCACCAGACAATAAGCTGGGCACTTATTGGTGTGGACTAGACAGACCGCTGTGCCCTGGCCTCACAGACCTTCCAGTCTAATAAGGGAGATGGCCAGTAAACAGTGAGTGGCTAAATAATTATTTAGTCACTCAGCCTCAGTTATGGCTGAGGCTGTGTGTGTGTTCTTAAGGCTTATGTCTTAATAATAGCTGTTGGTTCTGAACATTTGGGTGTCCAACTATTAATCTGCAATCTAATTTTGAAATTTGGCCATTTTACTTACAAAATTCTAATTTTTAAAATCCACTTTGGTATAGTTTAAACACAACCTATATGCCATAATCTGTTTTTCAATTCAGAGTTATATTTAAGGTCCACAAAACTTTATGGGATCAGGCTTAAGTTCTACCAAATTGAGAAATTTTCACCAGCTATCCAAAGATTATTATTTTGAAGTTTAAAATTGCTTCTATAGTGATATTATAATTATATAAAAATTACATTCATAAAAACACTAAAAGCAAATAATAAAAATATTAACAGTAGTTATTTTATTAAATGATATTGCTGGGGTAATCTTTTTACTATTTCCAGTTTTTTAAAATTTTTATTTAATGGATGATAATCACTTGTAATAAAATAAAACTTTTAAAAAACCTATTAAAATATATCCTGGTTTATCTCATTTTCTTTTTGGAATTATTTACATTGCTCATTCTGCAGTGTTCATTCACTTAGTGAAAGTTTACAATGTCTTTTATTTCTCCACTACTTATTTTTATAAAGGAATAAACTAATGAATTTTGAATTCCAGGTCTATAAGACCAACATATTGAAATTTTTTGTTTCAAAGTATTCAAGTCAGATTTTCCAAACAATGACCAAAGTGAAGATCCTTGGGCTTTCTAAAAAAAAAAAAAAATTATCCAAAGCTTGTTTTTATTGTCCTATTTAGTTCTTGGCTATTTTGTTTGTAAATATGGGATTTGAATTCAGTAAGTAGATGGAAGTAAAGAACAAATATTTACACTCATTCTATAATTCAATACTTCCCTAAATTCCATTATTTAAAAATGACCTGTCCCTTATCTACAGTAACATCTTGCAGCCTTCTCAAGAAATCTCGTTTATTATCCACACTCGTTTGGGTCCCATCCGAACATCTGCTTGTCATCAGTCTCTTTTGGCGCCCTTCTGTGGTCTGTCTGGTTATCATGACGCATGAGTTAGAAAGGGTTATCTAAAATTTATTCAATCAAAAACTTTTACATTTGCCAGGGTCATTAGTGGCCTTTTAGTCCAAAATTCCTCCCAGAGCAGGAATTCCTTCTACAACCTTTGTCAGTAGTCTGCTTGAACACCTCCCATGCCGGGAAGCTCTCTCTCTGCCATGGCAGAAGCCCAGTTTGTTTGTAAAGTCTGCTTCTCTCAAAGCTATAACCGTCATAGATGGAAGTCTCATGTTGCCTACGTGTTCATCCCCGGTCTCTGGCACAGAACTCAGCCCATTGAAAAGGTGCTAATAAATGTTCACTGCATGAATGAGTGGAGTTTGAATTTATTTATTCATTCAGTATATTTATTGAACATCTACTGTGTGAGGGGTTTTATTCGAAGCACTGGGGGTATGTAGCAGTGGATGAGAAAGATGTGGTTCTAGGCTCAGGAGGCATTTTTATTCTAGCTGGAATGATTTGTCTACCCTCGTTTTCCTCTCCTATTTAAATCTGAGACATAAGTCAGAGAAGGTGAGGAGCAGTGCTATTAGTACGGGTTGGGGAATATGTGGGGATTTCTTGACTAGTCCTAGAAATCACTCAGGAACCCCAGGGGAAGATGAGATTGTTCATCAGGCTGGGCTGCTGGGTGTCCTAGTTCAGTATTGTTTGAGCATTAAAGAAATGTCACCTTACTTGATCCCTAATGTTGGTGAAGCAGGATATTCAATAAGCCAGAGATAAGGTGGAGAGGTGTTAGCACGCATACTTATACTTTCTTATTTATTGATACATGTATATGTGTGTGTAGTTACAGGTAGGGCAAAAGTAAGTTTACAATTGTTCACATGGGAAATACAATGGTTAATAAGTAACAATGCCAGAATAAGCTCTGCTCTGCACACTCACACTGTCAACCTCCCTTTGCCCCGCCCCGCACATATGCACATGTGTTCTCATTTAAATGCACATGAGTACACACACAAGTGGGATATTTACCCAATTTCAGACTATTATCTCCTATTATTTCTAAGCAGTGGGGTTATAGATTTATTCTTTTTGCTTTTCTACATTTGACACATTTTCCACAATAAACAAGCATTACTTAAGTAAGAAAAACAAGTTTAATAAAATGAACGAAAACCAGCAGGTCCCACCCACTAACGGCCTTGCTGCCGATGCCTTGGTGCTTTCTTCCTGCCCGTGCCTCCCTCTTCCTTGCCTCTCTGCCTCTCCACCACCTTGTTGACCTGGTAAACAGAGTCTCAGCTCAAGCATCCCCTCCAAAGAAAGCTTTCCTGATGCCCCTGGCCTCAGGGACCCTGTACACTCTTTTGTGTGCCAGCCAATCTTGGTGCAGACACTTTTGATGGTGCCTATGACTCCCTTGCTTGCTCAGCTGACTGTGAGAAGCCTGCAGGCCTGGCTTGGTGCTGCTAGTCTCTAGCCCCTACCATAGGGCTAACTCACTCTCCATAGGTCCCCAAGAGATGTGTAATGAATGCTTGGGACTCAACTAGGTCACAGCCACAGCTTGCCATTGGTTTCTAGTCTCCAGCTGGATCACACTGGCCCTTCCTTGATGGCTCCCCACTGTCTACCAAGAAGGTGCAATGCATTAGGGCAGCCAGGAGCCTCTATAATACAGTTCCAGCTCACTCTTCCAGCGTCATTTTTTCCCTCTGTATTTCCTTCCCTCAGGGGGCCATACTTCCCATTAACACTTGCTTCTGCTGTTCTTTTAAACTGAAATTCTCTTCTGCATCTTCATCTAAGGAATTTGTATAAATTCACAAAAAGTTAGGATAACACCAGAGCTACCCTTAGAATTGGGACAGGGATTGAATGATATCATATGCGTGGCGCTCCTAACACTGTACCTTGTAACTGCTAAGCATGTGGACAGTAGCTGTTATCATCAGCACCATCATCATCGATATGTCAGGCACCACCTTAGGCCCTAAGAATGAAGAATTTTTAAAAAGTTCTTGCACTCAGACAGGTGAATAACTCACTGTAATACAACATGCCAAGTACTACAATAGAGTTAGGAACAAATGCTACGGGAGCATAGGGCTGAGGGAGAGGGGTGGTGGCTTCTCAGAACAGATGGTGTTTTCATTGAGCCTTAAAGAAAATAGGAGTTTCACCAGACCAAAAGGAGAGATTAAATCAAGGCACTCCTAGGAGAGGAAATGTTAGAAACAGGAATATGGATGAATAAATGAGCAAGGGGAGCTTAAATAGCTGCACATAGTATACCCTAGGCTCTCCTCTTTTCTAGTACATTGCAGAGATTCACCTTCTTCTGCCTTCTACTGCCCAAAAAACATGGCCTGGGATGCTAGGATGATAGAGAGATCCCAAAGGAAGGAGTGTGTGGGACCCTGGAACTTTTTTTTGCTGTCCTCCTGATGTAGGGAGGGCAGTTGCCTAGATCCTAGCTGAGGAAGATGAGGGGCCCAAGTGCTCCCTGAGACATGGGCAGCCTTCCCTCAGAGTCTTGGGGAAACCAATCTGCAGTCAGAAAGCTGAAGTGCAGCCAGCAGGGTGGCCCATCCGGCCTTCCCCCAAACAATCACTATATATTTTGGATGCCAGCCATCCCCATAATTCACAGACGAGATTTATCACCAGAAGCTAGTTACACAGACTAGAACACTAACAAACGTCCCAAACATAAGCCTATGCTTCCGAGGCTAGGGGTGGAGGATGTAGAGGGAGGAATAGCAGCCAGTTCTGGGGGAAAACTATCATGTTTTATGTATTTAGAGAAAGTAAATTCTCTAAAAATGTTAGGAAGTCTTCCTTTCTATATCTTCAGGAATTTTTGTAGCTCATCTCCACAATGGGGTGACATGTTAAAATTTTAAACTGTGTTCATGCTCCCTGTATTTTCCCCTCCTCTCATTTCAATCAGGAAACCAAGTTTTGTGATGTCTTGAAAGGGGATTTTTACAGAGTGGAAAGCAGACAACAATTCTAGAGCATAAGTCCCTATTCTCCTAGAGGTCAGGGAGGTGGGAAATAGAGATTCCTGGAACTGGAAAGGAGATCACAAGACCTCAGAGAGAAATAGCTAAGTGGTTACAGACTCACCAAAGATCCCTGGAGCCCAAGCTCGGCCCTGTGGGAAATACAGAGAATGGACAAATAGGTGCAATTCGAGATGGCCCGGAACAGGAGGACCTTCCTTGATACCTTAGTACATAAAACCCTACGACCAGACTGAGTCCTCAATGTGACTAGGTTGGGATTTCTTAGTAGTCAAGCACAATGGGGACTCAAATGAGTCTTCTTTGACAATAGAAACAACCCTTCCATCCCCAGTTGAGAAGAATAACCCTGTGTTGCCTGAGGAACCAGTAACCACCTTTCATGTGGTAGTAGCCTTGTAAGACACTGTTGATTCAACTTAGAACTCACCCCCAACACCCCTCTTTAGTTTGAGACCCATAACTAGATTCAGGTTCCAGCAGGCCCAGGAAGATGAAGAACAAAGTGTGACCCATGAGGGTCGGTACAACACTTTGAAAGAAGTGCATGATTTTTCCAACTTATACAGTCAGGAATCTGGGGACTGTGTGTGGAAATGAATGCTAAGAGTGTGGGCTAGTGGTGGAAGAAATGTAAAGTTGGATCAAGCCAAATATATTGATATGAGCCCACTAAGCAGAGATTCTAGATTCAATGAGGTAGCTCGAGTGGTTAGAAAGGCTCTAGCAGTTTGGTTGGTTAGTTGGCTGAAACATGGACCAGAGTGCCCTACGGCAAATGAAAGTTGAAATGCCAGGCTGTCTTGGTATACTGTAAAAGGAGGTATCCACAGGCTTGGAGGATTGGAATGTGAGAGTGGATTTATCATGTAAGACCTGCTCACTGGCCCTAGCAAGGTCTCTGCACCCATGTTTCTGCCATAGTGCCATCTGTGAAGTTACAGGACGCCTTATCTACCATAAAGCTGTTGCCACAGCATTGTCTCTGACACCGGAGCTCATTTTACAGCAAACGAAGTGCAGCCATGGGCCAATGCTCATGAATTACCTGGTCTCACCACGGCCCTCACCGTCTTAAAGCAAATGGGTTGGCCTTTTAAAGACCCAATTATAGTACCAGTTAGGGGGCAATACCTTGCAGAGCTGGGCAAGGTTCTCCATCAGGCTGTCTGTGCTCTGAATCAGCATCCAATATATGGTGCTACTGCTGTCACAGCCAGGAATTAAGAGATGAAAACTGGACTGGCACCACTTGCTATTACTCCTAGTGACCCACCAACAAAATTTTTGCTTCTTGTTCCCCGAATCTAATTCTCTGTTGGTCTAGAGGTCTTTGTTCCAAGGGGAAAAGTGCTTCCACCAGGAGACACAGCAAGATTCCATTGACCTAGAAGGTACATGCAATAACATGGATGAAGCATGAAACATCATGTAACTGAAAGCTGCTAGACATGACAGACTATAAATCTCCCAATTCTATTTACATGAAATTCCTAGAAAAAACAAAACAATGGAGACAAAAGCAGATCCGTGGTTGCCTGGGGCTGAGAGCAGGAGAGTGGACTGCAAACAGGTAAAAAGAAACTTTGGGGGATGATGGAAGTGCTCTAAAACGGACCTGCAGTGCAACGTGTAGAGGCAAATCTGCATGCACTTACTAAAGTCACCCAACTATGCAGTTACAGTGGACGAGTTACACTCCTCAATAAAGCTGTTTTTTACAAAACTGAACCAATTCTTACAGACTTGAGTTTGTAGATTTAAACTTATACCTACTTCATCAGCTACACTATTTCCCAAGCACAAATCATCCTTTTAATTTTGAGAATCAGTTTGGACAAAAGCTAGTCACTTGCCTTCATGATTCTGTAATTTATAAAAGCTTATGTTATGTGCCTTTGATTTCTTCTCCTGCAAAATCTTCACTGCTTTGCTATTATTCCACTTGGGAAGGGCCCAGTCATTGGGTCAGAACACAAGAATCCACAGTAACCATGAAAGCCGGGTATGATTCCATCCCTTCCTGCAGCATCCTGCCTCCAAATCTATAGCAATGATTACTTGGAGCTAAGGTTACTGCATTTTAAAGACTGAAAAACCCATCAGAAGACTTTAAATTTCTAGCTGCATTAAGCCTTACTCCCCTCCCATTAACGTAGGGATGAAGTGAAGTTGGTTGTGGAGCCATTATCTGGAGCCTCTTTTGTGAGCCTTCCAGAAAATGCCACCCAGGATCTGAGTTCTGGGATTCTGGAAACCCTGGGTAAACATAACTGGCCCATTTCCCCACCCTTTGTAAATCTTTTATTCTTGGTAAGTTCTTTGAATGGTTTAAAGGATTTTCTAAAAACTTCACAAAATATAAAACCCAAATCAAATTATGTCTATGATCTCTTTCTAAATCTATAAATTTCAACTTAATTGAATTGTTGATTAAGTTATCACTCCAATTAAGATAGCTGGCTGAAATCTGAACCAAACAATACCTACCAGTTTGTACAATCAAATTCAAAACAAAATACACAATTCTTGGAAGAGCTGCACAAATCTAGTTGCAAAAAACTTGTGGTTCTATTTATAAATAGTGGGTTTTAGATGAAATGTAACTTTTACATCAAGATAATGGTTATTTCACCAAGGGAAATAATGATAGTTATATCCTCAAATTTGCTTTTCATTAAGAGGTCTATCAGTTCTTCCCACCTACTATCCGCTTAGCTTCTCCAAAAAGGAGAGTATCTGTCACTGAGCTTTTGTTCAGTATATTATTTTGGTCAAATCTCTCTGAGATTCTGAGTGGCTGAAAAATTGTCTCCCAGAATAAGCTTATCCTATCTAGAAAAGTAAAATGTCATAAAATAAAATAATCTCAGAGGTAATGTAGACACCACCCACCTAATTCAGGGACCGGTCACCCCTATAATTTCTCTGGAAACCATGACTCTCAAAATTTGGAATTTCATATTCCAGTCATTTTTTCCTACTTTGTTTAGCCATTTGTATACTTGAAACAGAGTAGGAAATCAGTTCTAATTGTGTTTGAGTTAGATGACTGAACTTCTGAACCTGGGAAGAATTATACCAAAAATAAAAAGTAAATGTCCTGAGTTTAAGCATCAGAAAGAAAATGGTCCCCTGCAGCCCCTGCTCCCGGGATTACCCCAATGGGTCCACCAGTGGCTTCATTTTACAGACTTCAAATGTTACCCACAGATGCCACCTCCTGCCCAAGGCATTGCAGAGGAGTATGTGGAGGTGTGTAGCTTCCCTTCCCGGCTCACAGTGTCTATTTTTGTTAGATGATGATGGAGAGATGTTTCCTTTACCCAACTGCGTACGTGCAAGTTGTGAATCATTATACAAAGTTAAAGGAATTCCCAAAGCTCTTACATATATCCTTTAGGTTTTTTTTCAAGAAATTAAGTGAGTTCTCATGTATCACAAAATAACACGTACAAATTGTGTAACAAACAATTTGTAAGCCTTTCATAGAAGGGCTTATAGTGGTTATCTGCCATAAGCTTCATCTTGCCAAACAGTTATTACTCACCGGGCTGCGGGTGACTTGCATTCTTTCCAAAAATAGGTCTTTCCATAAAAAAGCACAATAGTTGTTGCTGTATGGAGTAAAATTACAAAAGCAGTTATTTTTATAGTCCAGACAGTTAATTTTGTATTCTGAATGGAACTATCAAAACAGTTTACAAAAGAAGAAGAAGAAAAAAAAGGAAACCAGACATCTGGAAATTTGCTATGCTTTTCTTTTTCTGCAGACTGCCTTTCTAAAATACCTTTTCCTATTATTATATAAAATCATATTATCTAGCTAATTATGTCAGATCATGAATGTCCCCAGCTTGTAGAAGACAGTGAGAGTAAATTCAAGACACAAAAGCAAAAGGGGAATAAGGCAAGAGAGAGAGACAGAGAAAGAGAGAGATAGAGAGAGACACACAGAGAGAGAATGCCTTCTTTTGCTAACATCTTTATCCCAGGCTCCACATTGAAAGGCAGTGCAGTGTTTTGAAAGAACCTAATTCATAATTAGAGAGATTGGCATGGGAACAGGAGCTCCATCCCTTGCCAACTGTTCTCAAATGAGGTACTTAATCAGTAGCAGCTCATTTTCATCATCTGTAAAAAGGAGAGAATAGTGCCTCCCTCATCGAAGAGTGGGATAGATTGAGATATGTGTGTAAAGGCCTGAGCCCATGGCCGACATGTCACTCACCAAGCTCTATAGAGATTGACCAGGAGGACCCTCACACTTAAAACAGAATTTTGAGGAAGAGGTGGTTAGGAACAGTGAGAAAAAAAACTAAAATAAGAACAGAATTTTGAGGAAGAGGTGGTTAGGAACAGTGAGAAGAAAAACTAAAATAAGACATGAAAGGACAAGAACGACAGAAGAGGGGAGTGACATCTGCTGACCTGTCCAGATCTTGACGTCCTCTAAGTACTGCAGCATTGGACACCACAACTACCCGCCTTGGTAGTTCTGATATTAGACACCAGTTATTTTCCCACCCAATATTTGTAAGGTGACTGATCATAAGCTCCAGTTTTCCAAAGGCCATGCTGAGATACTAACAACGTTGGAAGCCCCAAGGGAGAAGCTGGAAAAGAAACCTATGGCTTATGGTGTAGTCATTCTACTGTTCTCTGCAAGCACTGGAAATGGGTAGAATTGTCATTTCTGTTTATTTTTTGTTTTGTTTTTTTAATTTATTAATTTTTTTTACTGTTGTGCAATTACAGTTGTTCCCATTTCCCCCATCACTCTCCCCTGCCCTACCCACCCCCACCTCCCACATTTAATCATCCTCTGTTGTCATTTCTGTGTAAAAGACATCTCTTATACATGAATTTAGGTGAAAAAATGCAGTGTTTATTATAATACTGTAATATTGGTTAAAATTGTACATCATGGACAAATAAAAAGTTTATTTTCGGTTAAATTATATGCAATATTTGTATTTGCTTTTCAGTATTTAAAAATTTTAGACTAAAAACTACACTACCCATGTAGATAGATCTTAGCACAGTCAATGCCATTTTTTTCCATCCTTCTTTCTACCTCTTTCTCTAAATGCTAAAATCTGAAATCATTTGTTGATAAGTGAAGCCTTTAGTAGGCCTACCTTCCTGGAAGGTTCCCTCCCATCAAGTCCCATGATGTATGGATATTCCTACAAGATAATTTCCTGGTAATTGTGGCCCATCCCAAGCACAACTGCTTACCACAGACCAAAGGAAATACAAAAAGATAGTCAGCAATCACTGAGTACTAATTGCCATGCACATGGTTTTTAAATTTTAAAGACAGATTCTTAGGACCAACAGTCTAAAAGTTTGAGCGCCACTGCCCTGAGTGCTTCACTACCTTAGAAGTACTGAGTTACTAGGTAGTCCAGAGCTGGAAGGGGCCTGTCAGAAGGATGCTCATTATCAACATAGAACCCGAGAAATGGTAATGCTTTCTCCTGACCCCCACCCCCACACAAAGCAGCATGGAAGCATTGTGCACCATCAGACCATCATCTTACCTGAAGCACATGCAAGAGGAGGGGAGAGAAGAACGAGGTGAAAGAGAGCAGTGAAAGTGAAGAGAAAGGAGCAGAAGAGACTTCTGCCATTCCCAAGTCCAAGCTCCTTTGTCAGCTAAGACCGCTGGATGAAGGAAAGACAAACCGTGTTTTGAGCAGGGAGCATTGTGAATGGGCAATTCCATGCAAGCCTGATGATACCTTCCAGACAATGCCCTATGGGCTGCCCATGGCTGGGACAATCCATCCTTTTCCTTGAGAGAGACAACAACATTCCTATTTCTGGATGAGACCCACAACCTCACGTTCACTAGGACTGCCACTGAGAAATTTCCAACATTGCATTCCTGTTCCTAAAGGAAACTCTGCCCTTGTGACCAGTTTTGAAATGGCAAACAGGGTATTTTTCTATTTCTTAGATTTGTATGATTATACATCCACCACAGTCATATAACAAAGAGTTGGCTTTTAGCCAGCTTTATTTCCCAAGAAGCTTGAGAATTTCCCAAAAGCATAATATGCGGACTTTGATTCACAGTGTCTTAAAAAATTATGCACCAAACATACATGCACACATAGCGTGAGAATGTTTCGTAAGCATTTCGTTAGCAAATGTTTTTCTAACCATATTGGTCTGCTGCCCCACTTCCTGCCTTCGTGAAAAGGATGTGACCCAACAGGATGTAGCTCTCCCTTGTTTTTTATTGTCCAGTTCTAAAAACCCTGTGTCTGGGTTTGATGACCATCACTGATCTCTAGTGACCCCGGCCAACAAGAGGAAAATCCACACTCCAATGATCTGAGCCTCGAAGACTGCTGTTGGGCTTTTGGATCTTTGCCTAGATGCTAGGTAGTCTCCTCTCAAGAAGTAGGTGAAGAGCAGGTAAAAACTGGACTACTAATCCATCATTTGGCTGGATCTGTAATTGTCTGGTTCATCTCTGCCAAAAGCTATGTGCCCTGAAGGGGGAACATTTTTCACCGTTGGAGAAGATGGCAGGGTCACAGGTGAACCCATGCCCACCCACTACACCACAGCCCCCTGCCTGGACATTCCACTTAACCATCTGAGATCTTGGGCACTTGCTCAGCAGGATGTGTGTAGGGACTCTGGTCCTGGCCACCAGAGCTGACTCCTTCCAAGGGCTGTCATTTATCCAGCGTTCATAGATGAGTTAACGGAGGCATAGAAAGGCTAAGAAACTTTCTCAAAGACAGAGCTTTTCTACTGCAGCACACTTCTAGGGGAGCACTAGTAGAGGAAAGTGGAGACTTAGGAATTGCTGAGCATGGCTAAGAACAGACCAAAGACAGATGCCATGGGAAAACCCTGGTGACCTCCTGCAACTTCAACCCCAGCTCCTCTGCCTAGTGACTTGCTATTCACCAATTTGAGCAACGCTTTTGGAATCTGTTTTCAATCTCTCACCTGTGCCAGCCCCCAGAATGATATCTGCTGTAGACATGACACTCTGCTGTATTTGCTCCTCCACGACAGTTCTAGAACCAGAGCCTGGTCCTAGCGGGCCTCCGAGAGCCTCCTGTGAATAAGGAGACAGCATTAGAGATGTAAAGTAGCCTCCGTCTTACTGCAAAGCACAGCTGTCCAATCCGCCACAATTAAAGGGCAGTAGATGGGTTTGGGGAAGGGACAGGAGGGAGCTAAGAACACTGTTAGCAGATACGTGAACTGCGGGGCTCCGGAGTACCACTTAGGTAGACTGTGGAGTGGGAAGGCTATTGGATGAAACCCTGAAATACTAATTGGCACCTTGGCTCTTCCACAATGTGATTTTGTTCATGGGAATCTAAACTATCTCCCATGAGTTTTGGTGCTTTAATTCCCCACTAAATTGGACTTAAGTGAGCATACCTGTGATTTGTGCAGCTGACAGCTCATAAGCCTGAACTGGAACCTTCAGATGATTCTGATGTTTTAAAAATATGTAGTGTTTAAAGGGCAAACAAGTCTATTTAAACCAGCCAAAAAATGTTTCCAAAATTTTCTAGTTTTGTTTTGGTGTAAATAATGGAAATTGTCAAAAATGAGCTATCCTATAAAGATATTGAAAACACAATTTTTAAAGGTTTTATCTCTAAATTTATAATTGTGAAATCATCACTCTTTTCATGGTGTGATAGTTATTTGCATGCATAGATTAGAGTTCCTAGTATATGGTGAATCTTTAACCCCACAGGTCTAACACTGTACTTTGCACATAGTAGGCTTGAAAAAATTATTAGGGGACTTAAATTTAAATAAAGAGTGACTCTTGGAAGTGACACATACTTAATAAGTCAGAACTCAGGATTAAACAGAATATTTTAGAAAGTTAATCATGTTTATTTGTTCAAATTCTTGTCAAATAAATTTTAAAATAAATGTCAGACTCAAAGGGCTATCAATCCAAATGCAATTTTACAAAGTGACAACTTAGGTAAGTCATAACAACACCATCATGTAAATCTCTAATTTATATGATGACTGACTACTGCATTGTTCTCAGCTTTGGCCACAGATTTGATACCTGGGCCCAATTTCTAAAGATTATTTTGTTCAGAAATTAAGTGAAGGGTGAAGTTTTTAAAAAAAATTCTAATGTGCACTGGAAGTTGAGAGACAATGAATTATAGTTTACTATCTCCAGAAACATGATTTTCTAAAAGGTTCAGCCTCTTAAATAATTAAAGAAGTTAAAATGGAAAAAACTACTCATTTTCTCAGATTGTTAGATAAACAAATACTAGAAAGAATGTTGATATCCAAGCACTGACATAGTGATTTTTCAAACTGTGATTTACTACCCATTCTTGGGTCATGTAATCAGTGGGCTATAATTTGGTATTTAAGGACTTTTGAGAAAGAAATAAAGGGAGAGGAGAGGAGAGAAAAGGACATTGTATCTAACCAAAACAGCAGTGAAGTTTACTTAGTGTGTGCATACACTGAATATGTGTACACTGAATGTGTGTACACTGAATGTGTGTGTCCACTGAATGCGTGTGTACACTGAATGTATGTGTCCACTGAATGCGTGTGTCCACTGAATGTGTG